>CM052713.1:61282574-61405413 GCA_028551405.1 Uromys caudimaculatus | reverse complement strand
CTCCATCTGGGACCTCACTCTCAGTCCAGCGGTTACTGTAAAGTGAAACTTGGGCATTCTGAACTTTTGGGCTAATATCCGCTTATCAGTGAGTATATACCCTGTTCGTTCTTTTGTGACTGAGTTACCTCGCTCAGGATGATATTTTCAAGTTCCATCCATTTGCCTGCAAATTTCATTAAATCATTGTTTTTAATAACTGAGTAGTACTCAATTGTGTAGATGTATCACATTTTCTGTATCCATTCCTCTGATGAGGGACATCTGGGTTGTTTCCAGCTTCTGGCTATTATAAATATGGCTGCTATGAACATAGTGGAGCATGTGTCTTTATTACATGTTGGAGCATCTTCTGGGTATATGCACAGGAGAGGTATAGCTGGGTCCTCAGGTAGTATTATGTCCATTTTTCTGAGGGTCCACCAAACTGATTTCCAGAGTGGTTGTACCAACTTGCAGTCCCACCAACAGTGGAGGAGTGTTCCTCTTTCTCCACATCCTTGCCAGCATCTGCTGTCACCTGAATTTTTGATCTTAGCCATTCTGACTGTGTGAAGTGGAATCTCAGACTTGTTTTGATTTGCCTTACCCTGATGACTAAGGATGTTGAGCATTTCTTTAGGTGATTCTGGGGACAAGATCCTTCTGGATCATCTCCTTTCTTTCAATCCTTTTTTTCTCTCTTTTCTACAATATTTGAATTCTAGCATGAATTATAATTCCCTACATGTATAATTTACCATGTGTCATAATGATATGTGATATCATTGAGCAACAGGATACAAGCCTTGTATCAAGCAAGAAAGAGTGAATTCAATCCTTGGACCCACAGAGGAAGGAGAAAATGGCTTCTGAGATTGTTCTCTGAACTCCACATGTTTGGATTTAATTCTTAAACCTGCACCAAAACTCAACACTCCCATACTATTAATAGTTTTTGATGATTTCTTTCTGTCCAATATCCATCTGTTAAATATTACCTCAATACTCATATAGACTGGTTTGAAAATAAAACCAGTTTATATTAGACTCAATACATACTACTCTGTATTTATATATGTGTTATATGCAGATAAAATGCTATATAATACAGCCTGTTCATGTCAAAAATTACATAGATAATATAAACTGTATGTTTCAAGTTAGTTTCATTTTTTTAAATATCAAAATTTACCAGGTATCCTTTCAGCATCTACATATATTCTTGCCAACATTAACTGCTTCTCTTTCCACCCGACTAGTTTTCTTCTCTCTGCTAAGCCTTTCTACCTCATTTCCTCCCCACTATTTTCTTATCATATCTGTTTTAAAACATTCCTTGACAGTCTCTCTAAAAGCTATTTTTCCTCCTTCTTATGTGCACCCTATAGTTTCTTGGCCTCTATCTATATTCATACATAAATGCACATATGTACATGGTAGAAAAGAGAAGCTGTATATGGAAGAAAAAACGTTTTGTCTATCCTAACTTGAAACATCTCACTTTATTTTTAGTAGTTTCAACTATGTTCTCACAAATTTCAACGTTTCTTCTTTCTTTATGCCTGAATAAAATACATTGTGTATATGTAGCATATTTTCATTATCTGTAGTTGCCTAAATTGATTCTATTTTTTTTTTTTTTTTACTATTATAACCATGGATAATCCAAGAAATCCTAAACAAAGAAAATTACCCTGCCTGATGTATTATGGTATCTGACATCCAACTGTACTACAGACCTGTAGCAATAAATAAAATGTAGTACTGGCACAAAAACAGACATAGAGACTCATGGAGTATAGTAACCAGAAATAAAGCCACACTACTGTGGAAATATAAGCTTCAAATATATATGTGCGCACGCACACATATATATTGAACAACAGTGATGGCAAAACTAAAATAATTTTCAAAGATAATTTATTTGAAAAATTCAAGCTAGCAGCTTTTCTATCCAAAAGTTCATGTCCTATCATATTTATCTGGGCTTTATGACATGGGCATGTTAAAGAGAAAAGAGCTATAAATAAGTGATAATCACTTCCATAATGCTTATATCAAATAACTTTTCATAGTATATATGTATCATTTATATAGCATACTATATATATCATAGTGCATATATATCATTATATTCTTCACACACACACAGAGAGAGAGAGAGAGAGAGAGAGAGAGAGAGAGAGAGAGAGAGAGAGAGAGAGAAACATACATTCATATAACTAAATAAGCCAGAAGATGACATCAGATCTCCTAGAATTTGCAGTTGTGAGTGTCTCAAACTGGGTGCTCCAAACTGGAACTTAACTCAAGTCTCCATAAAAAGCTCCAGGCACACTTATACACTGGGAAATTTCTCATGCCCCATTGGTCCAGCAATCTTTTACGTTGGATCTCTTTATCATTGGTTAATTAGATCCAATTCACAGAGGAATCTGTTATGTGGTTGTTAGTAATAACGAGCATAATCTAAGACATTTGAAGTCTCTGAATTTGTTCCTTATCACTGTGCAAACAGTAAAGTAAATTGGTCAAATATATGACAGAGCCTAAGGGGAATTGCTGATAACCATAAGCATGTTTAAACTTTTAGAAGAGTGATAGATATAAGATGCAGAATGTATACTGGTCACTAACACACACACACACACACACACACACACACACACACACACACACACACACACACAAAGAAGCTTCAGTAGCCTTAATAACTCTAAAGGAGGAGTTACCAAGGATGTTAACTTCGTGTGCTTCTTATAGATTCATTACTTTTAATAATTAAACGGATGATTCAACGCAGATTACCCTTAGGGGAGAAAGGAACTTCTGGTAGCAAGCAGTCCACACTAATAAATGAAGAGAGTATTACTGGTCAATCAGAAGAGAGAGCAAAGCTCCATAATGATTTATAAAATAAACTCGACTGGGTTATATTTAGTTAGATTTATGGTAGGGTTGGGGGAGTGGTTTTGGCAGAAGATTGAAACATGAGAAGTCTGATTTCATGAATGTGTTAATCTGTTCATCGATGCCTAATCTGAAGGACTTAATTAGAAATGGTGGAAATTTAGAAAATACAGACCAAGGAATTAGAGAAAGGACTGAAGGAGCTGAAGGGGTTTACAACCCTATAGGAAGACCAACAATATTAACCAATCAGACCCCCCCCCCCAGAGCTCCCAGGGACTAAACCACCAACCAAAGAGTACACATGAAGGGACCCATGACTCCAGCCACATATGTAGCAGAGGATAGCCTTGTCGGGCATCAATTGGAGGGCAGGCCCTTTGTTCTGTGGGTGTTAATGCCCCAGAGTAGAAGAATGTTGGGACTGTGAGGTGGGAGTGGGTGGGTGGGTAGGGAAGCACCATCATAGAAGCAGAGAAAGGGGGATGGGATATGGGGTTTCAGGAGAGGAAATCAGGAAAGGGGATAACATTTAAAATGTAAACAAAGAAGATATCCAATAAAAAAAAAGAAAATAAGGAAAGAAAGGAAAAGAAAATAAAGGAAAGGAAAAGAAAACAAAAGAAAACAAAGCCTGGTTTGAGAAGGTAGGTATCATGGGCTGTAGCTCTGAGGTACAGAGCGTGAGTCCTGTCCCTTCCTTCCCTTGGCTATTCTGTGCTTTACTTCTTCCATAAAGTAAGTAGCCTCAGCTACAGGTAAGGACGTCCGTACCACCAGAATATCCATCCCTTCCATCATTCTAGAAAGGGAGAAGTCAATATCTCCAGACCAAACCTCTAAAACCGAGTCAGAAGAAAATATTAACTTGCTAAGCTCTTCTCCAACCCATATTTGTGGCAATGAAAACACACACACCCATGAATATCGATGTGTTGGATCTTTAGTTTAATAATCAGACTTGTGAAAGGAGGAGTTACATTAAGTGGGGCACAAATGAATATATCGTGGGACATGAATGCATTGTAGAAAGCTGAACATAGTGGCACAAACCCATAATTCCAGCACTTGGAAAGATCAGGAGGGGGAAGGTACCAATAAGCCTCCATTTAGAAGAAGGATTCAGCCCTCATTGGCTCACTCGGAGTGAAACATATTCTTTCTCTTTCCCCAGCTTCTGTATTCACCAGGAGATGAGCCTATAAATGCTCAAAAGAGAAACTACTTTCATTTTCTTACTATGATATAAGGTCAGGGAAACATTGCTCATTTTGAAACACTACTGCTGAAGACATCATTTTAGTATTAATAAATGAACTCAACATTTATTAATATAGAACTTAAACATCCATCGATAAGTTTAAAATTTTAAAATCCTGGATTCAAATTTTCTGAAAATAGATATACATTCTAGATCCATTGGCTATCAATAAAACATAAGTGTGTTGGTGTTTGTGAACATAAGTCTGAATTTAAAATAGTACAAAAGTAGCCTGTGGATTAAGAGGCAGTAAAGATGAACCCATGGAAGCCATCACAGAATAAAGGCTTATATCAGAAGTAAGGCTAATCTATAGGGAAGTGTGCTGTGAATGATATACTTAAGAAGCTTTCTTATGAGGTGGAGCTGTGTGTACAGGCATGAGAGATAAGAGTTTAAAAGACACATAAAAGAAGATAATAGCATAGGTTAATTAATCAAAACATAGGGCTTGCCACTTACAGAGATATGTGCCTGTTATGTCTTCTACTAAGGAGGCTGAGGTGGTGGGATTAATAATCAAGGAGCCAAGAATTCAGAGGAAACTGAGCAATATAGAAAGTCTTCATAGGATTAATAAATATGATAAATAAATCTTTCCCCAAATATGATGATATGTTACTTTATGTGAGGTCAGAGCATATAAAGGCTAAAGAATAGTAAGTGGTGTGGAAGAAATAATGTGTAAAAGAAACTATGGTTTATTACTCAAGGTCTCATTCCTAAATAAAAACATTGAAAATATGTTCTTTGAGAATTTCATACATTACATAATGAAATATCATTTCCACTGTCATTATCTTCATCTTGCTTTAGAGCCTCACAGTCCATCTACAAGGTTAAAACAGTCAAACTCTAACATAGGTGGGAAATAAGATTTTGAGACCACACATCCTTTACTATGGAGCTATTAGCAATTGATTATTCTTGGGGAAAGGAGAGTCATTCTTATTTGAACATAAAATAAGAATAAATAATAAAATAATTAATGCTCTAGAGAATCATTTTTATGTTAAACAGCAAAGTAGGAACTTGTCATTGAAAAACAAAATGAGATAAAGAACCAAAAAAAAAAAAAATCCATTGTTATGTTGTGAAGTGTTCTATAGCACCAAATAAGTGTCCATTTAGCTGAGGGTTGATGCTTGATATAAAGTATAATTCACAGGTTAAATGTCACAGCTGAATGATTATTTACACATGAATAAAACACTAACATATGTAAGGTTAAGTAAACATCAAAATTATGCAATGAAATATGAACTCCCCCTAGACTGTATAGTATGCTGTTCAAGTTAATTTTTATTTTACACATGTGGGTGTTGTCCCCGCATGTGGTGCATCACGTGCGTACTTGGTGCCTCCTGAGGCAAGAAGAAGGTATTGGATCTTCTATAGTTAGCATCACAGACGATTGTAATCCCCATGTGCTAAGAATCAAAGAGTCTACAGGTGTTCTTAACTAGTAAACAACTGCTCCGGCCCCATCCAGGCTTTTATTAGTGCCTGTGTGCAATGTATATACTTTGATTTCTCTGAATCATCTGTAGTATACTTCTGATAGATACAAGTCATAATCTGAATTTTCTCCTGAGGAGAAACAGAAACAAAATAAAAATTAGGAAGGTGAACTATAGAGGCCATTTCTTTAAATTTACTTATATAGAAAGCTAAACTTGTGATATTGGAGTCATCTTTCCATATAGATTTCATGTTCATTTTTTTTGTCTTTTTCTATTCTGGTTTATTTATTTATTTATTTATTTTGTATTCACTTTTACAACAAATAGTTTTTACTCATTTAGAGATTTTTCTAACCCACATTTCAGACTGAATTTTTAAATTAAGATTGTAAACTAATTATCATACCTGATATCATAATTTAGGTGAAAATTATCCAGCAGAAAACACTTTAACTACAAAAGACACTAAGTTAAAATTTTATAAATGTTTCCTAACAAGATGTGTATTTTATGGAGAAAGTCTTTTTATTCTAGAAAGAGAAGTTGCATCCCTCTGTGCAGAGGTAATTAATGGATAAGAAAATACTCAACACGACTCAGTTATGGAATTTAACTGCCTTGACTCAGAAATATATTGATATGTTTGTCTATTTATTTGACACATGCTAAATTCAATAATAATAATAATAACAATAAGCAATGCATGATTAAGTATTAATATGCTAGGCCATCTGCCATGTAATTATTGGTAATATATATTTTATTTTAAAAACCTGGATGGTGAGGTATGATATTAGTTAACTATATATCTACATTATTCTATTATTTATATGATTAAATTAACTCGAGGCAATTGCATCTAGACTGTTCAGGAATAAAAAAATGTTTGATTTCTCATTTTTTCTCTGTAATCAATATGATATTAATAAACACTAACTTAAAAATACAATTGAATTTTGCCAAAGTTGTTAGGCTACTAGGATGCAGAAATAAGTTTAGAATCCTGAAGCTCTGACCTATTCATTCATTACCTCTCCTGTCATACATAGAGCATTTTTTAGCTTTAGTAATGAAAGACATGCCCAAAATTCAACCAGTGGGGCCATTTGTTGTTTCATAGAACACAGTACTGTTTTGTCAGGTGAAAAGTCACTGTGTTTTAGCCAGAATGAGGTGATAGCTCAATAACTTCTGTCTTATTTTGACTCTTGAGTATGCCTGCTTATTTTCACATGCATGGACATCTTTTAATACATTTATTTTGCATATATTTTGGCATCTGGCTTGTGACACTGGTTCAAGATTAAATGACACAGACAGTCTCCAATTTTGCATCTATTTTTTCCCAAGGTGATAATTAGTTTCATCAACCAAATTCCAGTTCTGAAAAATCACAACTAGACAGCCAGGTAAACTTTCCAAAAACAAATTTGCCACACTGAAAATAGCTCTATTCTTATATTTTAACTATGTGTTATGAACATGAGCTTTGATACATGGCATTTATAAATATTTCCCTCACATTGAAAACTACTTATATAGTAGATAAACTACTAACAACCTATCAAAACCATAAAGTAAGCCAGGTTTTAAATATTTATATATGTTTAAAAATATGTTCATGATTCAACATGGATATTCTATAAAGCCTAGTGAGGCCATTAGTCTCTTTGGTAAATAAATAAATAAATAAATAAATAAATAAATAAATAAATAAATAATAAAAAAGAAACATTCTTATCACAAACAAAGAAGATTTTATCTTATAAAACTATAGTTATCCAGAATGAATTATCAAAAAGATATATATTTTACATAAAAAGACATAGTGTTAATTTGATAAATATGTACTTTTGCAGTGTAAACTGTGGGATTTAAGAAGTAATGAACACAAATGAATGCTTCAATGCTTCAAATGCAGCCGTTGTGGGTTCATTATTTTTTGTGCACTAAACAGTGATTTTAATAAAAGTCTCCAGTTCATGTTCTGAAATCTATTACCTTTTAGCTATTGCATATGCCTCCTTGTCTAGAGGGCAAAGTGAACAGCATCTCATATTTTTCTCAGGAATTGTATGAAAGCATTAATTTCCTTCTACTGCTTTGACACACACAGTTCTTCAGGGCAAGTCAATGCAAGATGATCACTTTCACTCATAATCAATACAGCTAGGTGACAGTAGATACCTGTTTTTTTTCCCTGCAGCCAGCAAAGTAAAATGTTATGTGAATTTCCTTCAAAAGCAATGCTTTTAGGAAACACGGATGAAAATCACATGCCCAGGGACCCACAGAGAAATGTGGCTATTGCTGATTCTTTACCAAGCTGAGACAGATGTGAGGTTATCCTTGCTGTTTTCCCCTTTCATCTATCTCAATGGGAGAATTTGAAAATCTGTAAGTTTATGTAAGGAGT
The DNA here is from genome assembly GCA_028551405.1 of Uromys caudimaculatus. NCBI lineage: Eukaryota > Metazoa > Chordata > Mammalia > Rodentia > Muridae > Uromys > Uromys caudimaculatus. The sequence continues at coordinate 61,397,381 of CM052713.1, read as the reverse complement.
TGGCTATGAATCATAAATGGCAAAATTAGTTCTTAAGGATAATATATTTAGTCTCTGTGGACTCCTTGATTTCTAAACACCCATTATATTTTAAGTGAAGAGCATAGATCTGCATTTTATGTTGAAAAAAAAAGGTAACTGTCAAGTAACTGCAGTTCTCTTTTTTTATAAGGTGTTTTTACTCATGGGGTTTTCTGGGAGGTGCATGAGGTAGATTACTGAAAATGTTTCAAATCACAGTTAGCTGGTTCTGACTGAAAAGCAGTTGATATTTGATGTTGGGATGAAAATGCTAGAATGCCTACAGAAAATGATATAATAAAACATAAAAATTAACTTATAACATTATCAGATTCTGGGGATTTGATATACAGACACAAAGGGGCATTGTATTCTCAAAGTACACACTACTTCTGAATGCCTCTATTTGAATGCATTTTGCATTTATTTGAAGGATTAGAAATATGACTTTCTAAAAACAGTAGTGGAAAGAGAAAAAGGAGGAAGGAATAGAGAAGGATGTAGGAAGCGAAGGAGAGATGTAGAGACCAAGGTAGAAGGATTCTTAGAAAGGGTTGATAGCAAGTGTAGAAATTACTTTATCTCTATAGACAAAGCCCGTACTTATTTGGTTAACAAGGGTCACCTTTATTGTTTTCAGATCAGCCTTCTCATATCCCTATCTCACTAGAAAAGACCATTTGTTATATATTGAAGTATATACTCTGTGAGGGTAAGGGATGATTTTGGAGGTGGGATTCTAACTCCACAGTATGCTTGTGTGAAAACTCCTTTGTGAAGTTGGTAGCAATTCTGTGGATCTATGTTTCCATTATTTTTTTCATTTAAAAATGTATGACATCACAATGTTTACTCAATCAGATTGACAAAGGAAACATTACTGAGATAATTCTGTAGTGAATAATAACTTAGGAAATATGTTATGTGCTTATCTCTACCTACAACTGTATCTATTAATTTCTACTGATATATGTTCATATATATCTGCATTTTACTATTACCAGTTCAATAAGTTTTACAATTGTATGTGCACCCCTTTTCACTATTTACTTGGTTATCATTGGTGTTGTCTTAAAAATATCTACCCTTGAAATGTAAAATGTAATAACTTATGATCAAGTGAAATGGAGTTGACTCACATATTTAATGCCAGCACTCAGGAGGGAGAGGCAGGTGTATCACTGTGAGTTGAGTTGGATGTCAGCCTAATCTAAATAGAGTCCCATAGCAGCCAGGGCTGCACAGAGAAACCCTGCCTTGAACACCCCCAACAAATAACTGAAGATCAAAGACTTACTATATGACCATTATCTGCAACAAACCTAGTAAGAAGGCGCTCATCATAGTGAAAAATACAAACTCACTTGCAAGGATGTGTTTTAAGGGAAGTTGTTTTATATTAATGTATGCAAAAAGTCAAAGAAAATACACTGAAACGTGATCACTAGATTTGTGACTATTTGAAAAGTGAACATAAGATTTTATGGGTGGAGACTCTTTTAGGCAGGTACATATACTTTGTAGAGGGGGGAATATGGTATGGCTGTCTCAAGAGAGGCTCTGCCAGAACCTGACAAATGCAGATGCGGATGCTTGCAGCCAACCATTGGACTGAACACAAGGTCCTCAACGGAGGAGTTGGAGAAGGGACTGAAGGAGCTGAGGAGGTTTGCAGCCCCATGGGGGGAGTAACAGTGTCAACCGGCCAGACCCCCCAGAGCTCCCGGAGACTGTACCACCAACCAAAGAGTACACATGAAGAGACCCATGGATCTAAGCTCCTATGTGGCAGACGATGGCCTTGTTGGACATCAGTGGGAGGAGCAGCCCTTGGTCCTGTGGTGGTTCGATTCTGCAGGGTAGGTTAATGCCAGGGCGGGAAGGCAGGAGTGAGTGGGTAGGTGGGAGAGCACCCTCATTGAAGCAGGGGGAGGGGTGATGGGATAGGGGATTTCTGGAGGGGAGACCTGGAAAGAGGATAACATTTGAAATATAAATAAAGAAAATATCCAATAAAAGAAAAAAAGCAAAAAATAAAAAAATCACATTTGTGCATGCTGATGAATGAAAGGTCATAGAATTCAGTTATTGAAAGAGTAGTTCAATTTGAAACTTTTTCTGTAAGAGGTAATGAGATAGTTACTTTTCAATATGAAGAAAACTTTTACAAAAACAAAACAAAAATCTAAGAGAAAAAAAGGTAAGTTTGTAAATATGGGTGAAAATAGAAATAGGGTAATGGACAGTACAGTGTAAAGTGAGAGACACCTCCAATCAGAAGAGACATCCTGTTCTAGTTAACTGTCTCTCTGAGGAAGACTAAATTCTCAAGTCTCTGTGAGGGTAGCTGAGGCACAGGATAGAGCAAATGGACAGTTCCTTAATGTGGAATGCTTTATATCAAGAAAAAGGAGCTCCTGAACTTTCTAATGCACAATGGCAAAGAAGATAATATGTTGCATATTTATCTGTAGATAATGTTTTCAAACAATAAACATGCCACAAAGCATGGAGATCTCTGTAGATTATGGTCATATTAATAATAGGAACTCATGGAGTAGGCTGAATGTTAAAGGCAATATCTGGGCATATAATGTAATGCTCTAATTGAACCTCAGCAGTTGAAAGGCAGAGAGAGCCTGGTCCCCATAGAAAGATTCAGCCCCACACGGGCTACATAATAAGGTCTTATTTTTGATGAAAAAGAAAGCTGTAAAGAATGAATGATGTTACTTAGACAGAACATTGTTTTAAATCTGACTCTATATTTACATGTCCAGTAAGCAAGTGAGGCACTGCCAAATCTCTCTTTTGGATCTCATTTCCTTGATACATAACATGATTGATCTAATTCTCAATAAAGTTATTTAAAACGATGTAATGGGGACTGGGAAGATGGCTCACAGGTAAGATATGATTGCTGCTCAAACAGAGCTGGGATTCATTTCTAATCTCCACATGGTGGATTACAACTGACCAACTTCAGTTCCAATGGATCTGACACCCTCTTCTTGCCTTTATGTGCACCACAAATACAAGGTGCACATACATACCTGAAGGTAAATATTCACATATAAAATAATATTTAATGTATCTTAAATATAATGTGGTGGGATTCCTGGTATGTTATCACCAATAGATCTTATGTTGAAAAGAGTCATCTTGGCAAATAGGTTATTAGATAGCAAATGATGGAATTGTAGGCAGAGAAGGACACCATCACATGTCTTCAGGGAAATATTTATGAGAGAAATCTCTTCAATTTTCCTTGTAAAATATTTCCAGCAAGTGTGATGGATAGGTAATTAGATGTTAATTGTTCATGTCTAGTGATTAGGAAACCTAGGAAAGATTTTAGAACCTTGATTTAATAAGGAGTGACACTTGAATTGCACTCATAATTACCTTATTACATTTGGCTGCAGTTTGAATCTGTGCTATGGGAATGATTTCAAGAGATTAATCTTTTTCAAGGACCAAGTCAATGCTGATACATTACCCAGAACACCTTTCAAACTAAATGAGATAAGGCTGACCCTAATTCTCTGTGATATACTGAGATATTTTCTGGGTTAAGGGAAAAAGCTAGAGAAGTAATCTTTTGATTAGGTTACAAGTTGTCTCATCGAATTGCTGTGGTTCAAATCATTGCACTAACTATATTGAAGGGAGTAAACTTTATGATACCAAATATTGGAAATCATTATTTTAATCTAAACTCCAGAGTTGACACTATTAAACTCCTTATCAAAATTTGTAGAATATAAATTCTCTCTGACTCAACCCTTACAGAACTCTGCTAATCGTGAGGAAATAATCAACTGATCCTTATTCAGCATCGGTATAGAAAACTGGAGGTACATTTTTAAGAATATTTTAATGGTTGTGTCCTTAATATTAAACACAGGAACTGGATCATCATGAGTACAGTTCATTGTAGAGCCAATTGTGCTATCCTCAGACATATCTCTAGGTTTCTCCTTTACATATTAGTATCAATAAAATTTTGTATTTTCATTGTTAGGATAGATATTTTCAATATTGACTTAGTTTATGAAGTATCCATCCATCTCTCTGATTTCAGAACCAACTGTCAGGTTAAGAAACTTGGTTGATGGGACTAGTTATATTGTTAGCATAAGGTGTTGTTTTGAAGCAGCAATGAAAACCTGATTTCTGAACTGAATTAGAGTAACTTCTACACTGAAGAGTATACAAGAATCATAGACCATACTATGTGGAGGAAAATGATATTTCCTAGAGGAACAGACAAGACTGCATCACTGTCAAGGTACCCAACTCCGAAGGAGGAGAGAGGGAAATATGTCTCTCAGAGCCCCTTTCTACCTCACTACATCGTAATAATGAGCTTGTTCCAGAAAAGAAGGAAATCATACTTCATAATCCTGATTTAAAAGTTTATGTATCAAAATAGCTGCAGGCCTATTAATGTCCTGAAAATATACCCTAAAAGTTCCTCTCTGCACAGATGATCTGTCATTTACTTTGTGACCCCTTGTTCTCCAACCCCTAATTTAACACATTTTGAGGCTATGATTTTTAATTGGTTAGCGAATGGCTTTTTGTAAGAGGCAAGGCTCTTTTAAATTAATGGCAAATGGTAAGTCTGGAGGATTACATACGAAATCCAGCCTTGCATGGCCTATATATATAGTTGACCAGTGGTACTGCCAGTTAAAGTCAGGTCACATGACTGTGCGAGCCAGGTTTCTTCCTTGAAACAATATCAACTACAGAAACATAAAAATAAAATAAAATAAAATAAAAATTTACTATTTGAAATTATGCATTTTGACATTAATTCAAAATAAAATACTACCACATGCATAGAGGACTGAACTCATTCTGATTACCCTGCACATTAAATCAAAATAATATTGTCTGTACATATACATGTATCTTCCGCATATCTTCCATATTTGCCATTGCATCCATAGCTGTTAAGTATCTGCTGAGACGTGAATAACAAGTATTTTTCCATACTTTTTATTTCATTTCTACCTCAATTGTCCTGCTTAAAGATCCTGAGTCATGGATTATTGACCTTCGTTTAAGCCACTCAGATTCCCTGTCTTTCATTGCTTTAAAAAGTATCTAAATATGAAAATCATTCTGAAATCATAAGTTTGATTAGAAAAGGCAATATCAGTCATACCAATCCATAATGCAGACACAATTGCTCCCTGATTTTAAAAGGAAATATTGGGACCAAATAGCAGTAATGACTTTTATTGTGGTATTCAATTTGTGGTGGAGCAAAAGTAATAGAAATAGTGAAAATCTGACCACTCATTAAATGTCCTCTGCTTTTGGCTTCTTTTTGTTTTCTGCTACCACAAAGGGTAATTAATTCCTGAGGCAAGGTAAAAGCAGTGTTAAGTGTGACATGTCTCTCCTTCCTGGGGTATAAATGCTACTCTATATGTGTCGTCATTATGAAACAAAGCAGATTCCACAACTGATGGAAGATAACATTGAACACCCTGTGTTGCAAACACTACTGCATACTGTAGTATTCACCCGCATCCTTTCAGAAGAAAGGCACAATAAGACAGGTAGGTGCTGTTCTCATCTGGGATGAAGAAACTGGCAAGGATTTATTCGATTTGCAGTAGTAAAAGTTATTACTTCTATCATAGAGATAAAAAAAAAGAAAAAAAGAAAAAAAAAAACAAAAACCCTAGACACTTAAACTGGAGTGAATGTGATTGACCGGAGGTCACAGAGCTCTAAATCAGTTATGAACTCAGGTGGTCTGACTATGCAGGCAGTGTATATAATGGCAGCAGCTCAATGGCTTGGGGAGCAGTAAAGAGGCAAACTTCATCTAGAGCAGAATACATTTACCCGGTCATTCAGATATAGTTAAAAACAACTTGCAAAACGTCAGCTGCAAGGACACTTCCCTTCGCCACTGTTCTCATTCCACTGAAGCATTTGATTCCTTCAGAAAAGTTCATTTTAAGACTTCCGTCTGTGGCTTCCATGTTGTGAAAAGAATTCTCTTATATTAACTCAGAATTTTAATGTTGCATTTGCACAGCTGGCTTATTTCATCCATGCAAGTTTTGAGTTATTTTGATAAACTTTTGTGAATACCGTCATTAAGGTGAAGAAATTAAACACTGGCTGATTGTTTCATAGTTACATGGTTGAAATGCAGAAACCACATCTATTGTTCAACACCTGATCATGCATATTGTGTTAAAAAATGTTTTTGTTAAGGGTGGGGAGATCATTCAATAGTTAAGGTTACTTGTACAAGTGTGGTGATTTGAGTTCAAGTCTCCAGCACTTACAGGAAAGTTCTGGTATATGTGGGTACACTGGGGATGTCTAAGAAGGCTGAGGACAGGAAGATCACTGGGACTTTTAGGCTACGAGGTTAGTTTCAGCTTCCCTGAAAGAGGGGGGGAGCAATATAATGCAACATAATACCCAACATCCTTTTCTGTTTTGGCAAGCATTCATGGGCACATAACACACACACACACACACACACATACACACACACACACACGCACAGCATTGCATTTTAAATTTTTATTTTTTCTTAGTTTTCACTGAATAAATTAGATTTAAAAATAATGAGTCCTTTTGAACCATTTCTGGGTTTGTAAACCCTGTTTTAAATTTATTGAGATGAGGAATGGGTGCTATTCTTCATATAAAAAGTATTTGCAGTGTTCAAAAATGTATGGCTTTTACCTAAAAGCCAAAGCAAAAAAAAAAAAAAAATAGTAAATGTTTAGTATCTTTGTTATATCACAAAGAAGAATCTACTTTATCCATTAGATACTCTACATGTGGAATACTGGTTGTTTATTTCTTCCTGGTAACTTTTTAGCAGTTTACTGCCCTCTCTTGGCTCCTTTTGGAACTATGTAATATTCACTAAGTAAGAATTTGTTTTTGTGAGTTTGGAATTTAATATTGAGACTTTTAGAGTTTTAACATATAAATATCGTAAATAATTAGTGGTGGATAATTTTAGTCTCTCTTATTTACCACAATTTGTAATTTTAAGCCACTGGAAGATTGGAAGTCACATGTTACTAATAATATACAATCACTATGATTCTCACTGTTCTAATTTGTTCTTTTCTCTTATTTTGACTCTAGAATTGCATATATAACATTGTGGTCAAATTTTGTTTAGATTCTATTGAACAATTTATAGTTACTTTCTTTATAAAAATCAGATGACAATTCTTCAAATAGTAGAAATATTCAACAAATCTTTATGGCTAATCAAGTTAAAAATATTTAAGTAGAAATAATTGTACTTTAATTATTTTTAAAATTTACTTAATAATTGTACATATAATATAAACTGTAATATTATTTTGGGTTAATATTTTCAACTCTGTGTGTGCGTGTGTACTTACGAGTAACTCTGTACATGTGAGTTCAGATCCTGCCGGAGCCAGGGGAGTGGGCCTTATGGAAAAGTGTGCTTTCTGCGTGGACTTCAGGATTGACTTCCCAGTTGAAAAGGCCTCCTTTCCAGCTGTATTAGAAGTCTCCTTTCAAGTTGCAGAATATATGATGACTGATGAGTAAGAAAAAAATTTCCAGCAGTAATGAAATAAAACAACTTTCAATGCATTTGCACTGTGTCAGTCCTGGTTTTTGCATTTAGGAGGAGTGAGAAATGCAATGTTTCAGTACTAGCAATGATCATGAACGTAACTTGTGAGAAAAGTGCAGAGCAAAGTAAGTGTCACCCAAGCATCTCTCTCTCAGCAGAAGGCATAGGGCATGCCTTCACTTCTCATTATTCTCATCTGTGATCATTTGCAAAGAACTTGGCAGTTGTGCCTCTCTCTCTTCCTATGCTCTCTTGCTCTCTGTCTGTGCTTCTGTCAACCACTGCAGCCTGGCTTCCCATGGTTAGCTGATCTTCAAGCTTCCAAGGTTCTCTTTGGAACCTTGAAAAAAAGGCAACCTAAAGAAAGGACAGCCATGTCAGTCAGAAAGCTTCTCATTGGCTAAAATTTCCCTGAGGTCTTTGCCCAATTTATTTAAGGCTCAAGAGTTTGAAGACACCTCAATTCTCCCTTTATGGACATAAAACTAATCATGCACTTTCCCAAGCCCAGCCAGGTTTACGAGCAATTCAGAGCTAGAGTCAGAATTCATTAACTCCCAGGTTCCCTTCATCTTAAAAAAAAAAAAGGAAACCACTCAAAACCATAAAATTTATATTTGTTGTCAGCTAAGTGGTTAATAAAATTTTTTACTTAAATAATACTTTTCTCTTACCATTGTTTAGTATTAAATTAATTAATAGACTTAAATATTAACATTACCTTATTTGGACACAGGGTCTTGAAGTTATCTTTAGTTACAAGAATAACACACTAGAGTAGTGCAGACCCTCATCCAGTAGATCTCCACCATGGGTTGGCTGTATGCTCATCAATGGTTCTTGTCCTACAAAACTTCTCCACACTGTCCTGGGAAGTGGTGCACACTTAAACATGTGGGTCTTAGTGTGAGCTGCTCAGAGGAGATTACTGATGGTCTTATGGACTGATTAAGGTCTATTGAAAGCAACTTTTCTATTGATTATTTTTTGGAGAATTTTAGAAACATATACAATGTGTTTGAGTTATAAGACTTCCCATTCCTCTTCCAACTCTTCTCAGACTTCCTCAACATAGTTTCATCTGAACTTTGTGCCCTTTATCATTTTCCACTGAGTTCAATCAGTGTGTCATCCGTGTCTATGCTATGTGCACCCACCATAATATGAGCATCTTAACAAGGACCACTTGTTTGAAGAGTATCAATTGAAGGTTCTTGATCCCTTTTGACCTTGGATAATAGATAGGGTCAGACATGATTATCACTTGGATAAGAGAGTAGATTTTCATAAACTAAGGTATAGCTTTTTGCTTAGGAAGCCCTCACTAGAGTCCAAATATGTATTATTCTTGAACTTTTAGCCTTTTAAAACTTTTTTATTTATAAGCATCTACCTCCATGTATTTAGTTCTTGAAAAACAGAGTAACAACAACAAAAACTAAATTCATACAACTAGTATCACTATAAAGAGAAATGGCAGATGGCAGATGATCATTAGAGTGAAAAGAACAGTGTGACTCAGCTCTATGACAAAAGGAGTTTAGCAGGGATAAAAATGCAAGGCAGGGGCTATCAAACATAGTGGCTGCTGCAGTGGGCTAGGAAAGCCCAAGGTGAATACAGCCCAGACTCTTATCATAGACATGACCTTGTCAGTACACTCATGTTGGATTTCTAACCTTTAAAAATACGTAGAAAGAATTTCTATTGCTTCATGTCCTGTAGAATTAGTGAATGTGCTATCATCTATTCATTAAGATTCTTACCCATGTTCTACCCATTCTTAGAATTTCCATCTATTTCTATCTATTATAGTGTCATGCTGTTGACCAGAATATTCATATGCAGAACTGGAGAAGCCTCATTTGGAAACATACAGCATTTTATTCAATATATAAATCATTTGAGTCATCCTTTCTCACTATGACTCAAAAGACATCTGTCCTGAAAAGACTCTTCTTCATTCATCACCACTTTGTGATTATCTTTCATTTTGCCTCTTGTAGGCACAGGAGATGTATGTACTTTCATGAGAATTCTAACTAGAATGTAAACTGCCTAGCTGTACAAGGACAGTTCCTCTCTGTCCTCCATCTGCCTTCCCTGCCTACCTCCTTCCTCTCTTTTCTTCTCCCTCTTTTCTATCTTTCTCACTTTCCCCCTCTTTCTTATCCTCTGCAATTGGATCAATTAATACATGATCCTTGATCAAAGAAGGACCTTACTGAATATCAAATTCTCTAATCAGTCTGAAACCTGCAGACTCCTCAGAACTAGCAGACACAGAGATCTTTCCTACAGCGGATCCATTTACGCACTGGAGGCTTTGGGAATAAGCCTCCATACCCTCTCAAACTGTCATGAGGAGATGGGAATCTCGTAACGCCCCTCCCAGGTGATCTAGCTTAGCTCTGTATTATTGTCCTTTTTCTTGCTCACCGTCCTTCTTTATCATAGATCCAGGGACATGGTTTAATTTCCTCTTATATTTGGAGTCTTAGAGTCTTGATGTTCTCCCTTCTAAAGACTGGTTGGAAGGGGACAAAAAGAATTCTGAAATACCCTTTATCTTAATCTATGACGTGATTAATTTTGGTTCTTTCAGAAGTTTGGTGGAATATGTTATAAGGGGCAGGCAGCATATGAGAATTTCAGAATATGTCTGATTCTCATATTGAAATGCAAATATCAGTTTATTTACTCTCCTCCTCATCATATCTGGTTGAAATTTCAGTATTTTAATATTCGTGATTATCCCTGAATTTCAGGCTTATTCATCTGTTTTTTTCTCCAGTAATAATTTTCTACCTTGACATTATTTTGCCTATAGAAATCATGCTGTTGAAATATAGTGACACTATTAATGTGAAGGTTAAGCAACCTTCTTGGGTATAATTTTTCTTTCAGAAGATAGCTTTGCGGTAGGGAAATATTTTGGGTTCTCAAAGTCTGCTTTTCTCTGAGAAATTCAAATAAGTTTATTTTTAGTCTAAAACAAACATGATCATTTTCAGATAATTAAGTAATGTAATAATTATTCATGATTAAAACTTTATAATTCACTTTTACATATATTTTCTAAACTTGTGAAATGACTGTTTACATAAAATCGTATTTTTATAGTTACATATTAAGTTTAGTTGGCAACATTTTTATATGTCATCAAAGACTCTAAAATATAAGGAGACAACTGTCATAAATGATAGTTCTCTAATATAATTTTTCATATTGATTGACTTAGGAAGTCTTGTTGAATAAATGAATATACAGATGGAAAGAATGTGTTGATGCAGTTACTCATGTTAATTCTTAGTAGAATAAGGTCTACAAATAGCCTTGGTACCACATGTTTGCTGGGTTGCCATAGTCATAGACTTAAAAATAACAGAGACTTGAAAAGATAAGAAAAGATAAATTTTATTTACATTTGATGTAAAACAGTCTTTATTGCTAAACATTTATGTAATTATTCTTTTAGTACTCTACAGATGGGTATGAGAAAAATGTTATAATAAAGATTAACAGAGCTCCCAAGAAACTACATTCTAAATATGGGGTACATGGTTATTAGTAAGTTTAATTTGTATGATTTGTATAAAAATCTATATTAGGCTTTGGAATATACATCAAGGAAAATTATTAAGGTTATTATGTTAGATTTACTGAAAACAACCTTTGACCTGACTCCTATACTACTTTCATTAAAGGCCTTTGCAGAAAGCACACTGAGATGTGAGTATGTATTTACACACACTACATAACAGCCCTTTATGTGCATCAAAGCTTCATTTATGACAATCAATGAGAAATTGAAAGATTCAAGATTCAAATGCTAAAAACAACTTTTTAAAGAAATATATTCTGCAAAATTTAAAATCCTATTCATTACTACAGAAACATCTACTTATATAACAAGAGAGGAAGGCAAAATGGAACCATAAACTAATGAAATAAGTGTAGATGTCACATGAACATTGCTATTATTTTGCATGTTGCTCTATGCTGACTTTCCCTAGATAATGCTATTTTTTGATAAAACCTTATAAAATATTTAATGTTTTCATACTCTTTATTTTGATTATATTCAACTTTTAAAATTATCACCGATTGCTTGGTATTACATTAGTTTATGGCATTTTCACAGTGGCAATGAGCAAGACCAAGCAATGCTTTTGACTATTTCACATTTGATAGAATTTTGGGATGCATTGTAAAATCATTTGTACCTTTGTACCTCTATTCCACTCTAGCATCCTGATGAGTAGATAACACTGGTCTTCTGGGCCCTACATGGCAAACTAAAACTGATCAGCTTGTACATTCTTAGACATAGGAGTGCACATATCCTGGACACTGAAGGTCTTCTGGTAAGAAAAATGAGTAGACAATAGAAAACAACATTCAAAACATGATCTTTTTTTTTTTCCTTTCAGCCTGTCAACAGACAGTGGGTATAAATGTTCATGTCTTAAATATCTTAATCAAATAAGAGCATACTGCTGATATATATATATACATATATATATATATATATATATATATGTATATATGTATATATATATATATATATATATGTATATATATATATTCCTTTTTTAATTTAATCTTTGTTTTTATCCTCCAGATGTTATTTCTCTCCCAGTCCATTCTCCAACTGTTCCACATCCCACACCTACTCCTGCCCCCTGTCTCCACGAGGATGTCCCCACCCCCCTACTTCCCACCCCAACCAGACGTCTCAACTCTCTGGGGTCTCCAGTTTCTTGAGGGCTAGGTACATCTTCTTTGACTGAACCCAGACCCTTATATCAGCTGGTGTATGCTGCCTGGTTGGTGGTCCAGTGTTTGAGAGATCTCAGGAGTCCAGGTTAACTGAGACTGCTCATCCTTCTACAGGGTTGCCCTCCTTCTCAGCTTCTTCCTGCTTTTCCCTAATTCAACCACAAGGGTCAGCGTCTTCTGTCCATTGTTTGGGTGTAAATGTCTGCATCTGACTCTTTCAGCTGCTTGTTGGGTCTTTTGGAGGGCAGTCATCATAGGTCCCTTTTTTTGAGCGTTCCATAGTGTCAGGCCTTGGGGCCTCCTCTTGAGCGGGATCCCACTTTGGGCCTGTGGCTGGACCTTCTTTACCTCAGGCTCCTCTCCATTTCCATCCCTGCAGTTTTTGAGACAGGAACAGTTATGGGCCCTTCACCTTGTTGAACTTTTTGAGTTATGTGAACTTTTTGACTATTCCGTATGTTTTGGGGGGTGGGGGACTAATATCCACTTATTAGTAAGTATATACCATGCATGTCCTTTTGGGTCTGAGTTACCTCATTCAGGATGATATTTTCTAGTTCCATCCATTTGCCTACAAAACTCAGGATGTCCATGTTCTTAATAGCTTAGTAGTATTACATTGTGTATATGAACCACATTTTTTGTATCCACTCTTCTGTCCTGGGATATTGTTGGGCTGCAGCAGGGGGAGGGAGTGCGAGCGGGGATGGGAGTGTGAGCCACCCTGGCTGCTCTCTTGCTCTGAGCCAGATCCTGGCTGCAGCATGATCCCTGCGGGACCTGTAGCTGCTGTTGGAGCATGCCCCACCGCTCGGCCCAGAGAGCAGATCTCTTCTCTGGCCAAAAGTGTTACAGCTCTTTGGACAAAAGCTTTCAGACGCCAGAGTAGTTTTCCAACCTTTATTCCTTCTGGATGGTGGGTGGAGGGTGTGGGCAGAAGCAGTCAGGGCAGGCAGGTAGAGCAGGTAGAGCAGGGGGGCTGCACAGGTCTGGATGGTCTGATATACTGTTTGGGACGGGTCAGGGGGTTGGCAAATGATACTTTCCATTGACTTGATCTGGGGACTTTGTAGTGCCTCATTTGATTGTGGGAGAACTTAGAGTTCCTTTCTACGTGGCAAATCTCACATGCCAGGCCTCTCTCTATATAGGGGTTGTAAGGGCTGTGACTGGTTTTAGAGGAGTCTTCCGGGAGCTTGGCCAAAAACATAATTCGGTCCCTCGTGGAAATTTCACTGCTCGTGGATATTCTACTGGGCCTCCCAGAATTTTCAGCCTGTGCTCAACTGGGTGTCAGATTGCCTGCCACAGACCACTGCCCCACAGTTCCCCCCTTTTTCTTTTATAAGGGAGAGGTGTCATCAGAATAACTGTCTCCCATATTGGGAACAGTTTGATATTGAACCAAGACCTGATTGGTGTTGAACTTTGCAATGCTACTCATCTGCTGCTTTAAAAACTGAATAAGGCAAGGTGACAAGAGAAGCAAGGTTTCAATGGCTAGTATGGGGTCAAGGAGGGGAAGAAGCCAAGCTACCAATGGGTTAGAGTACCATGGGGTGGGGGTGTTTGGGGTAGGGGGTGGGGAAGGCAAAGGATCATTGAATAACATCAGTTTAAAGCAACATTTGATTAATCTAGATAGACATCATGGTTTCCTTACTATCATATAGCTTCCCTCAAGTTCAATAGCTATTTGGCTTTGGCAAGAGTGTTCATCTATAGCTGGAAAGTCTCATGTCTGTCCTCCGTGGGGCTGAGCACATGTCTCTGGATCTCAGCATGTATCTCAGGAGTCTTCTGTCTGGAGGAAGGCAGCTTTGTAGTCCCAGGCAGGTCCCAGGAGATGGTGTTGTCTCTGATGGATCTGTGGCAGCAAGCTTCTGTGGGGATAAGCCTGTAGGAAAATCACGGAGGAGCAGAATCCCAGCAGAGGGATGCCTGTATAGGGTGAATAGCTGGTTTGTTTGGGAGCACAGCATGGTCCTGGAAGGCATCTTTTAAGTCTGCTTTTTTGGATAGCTGAGGGAGAAAAGTTTTGAGATTGGCAGTAATTGCCTGTAAAAGGAAATTTGTTGTTAATTAAGGATTGAAGAAGAACCAGTGATCCAAATAGTTGATTTGACTTGTGGGAGTAGATTAGGTGACCTTTGAACCTAAAAAGAAATCTTAAACAAGTTGGAAGATTTTTTGGACATATATCAGGAATGCTAGGGAGGAAATAAACATTTAAATAAAGAAGCAAGAAAATTTTGAGTTGGGAAGCACAGAACACTGTTTCAGGTATTCCTGTTAGGAAGAAACAAGGCTCAGTTTTTCTTTTTCTGTCCTTGATATGCCAGCGAGAGGCAGGCCATCTTCTTGGTTGGTGGGGTGATGTTGGACATTTCTGGCAGGAACCCAGATAGGCTTAGTCTGGTCCTATGGAAAAACACAAACAAAACCCCTCCCAGTTGTAAGGAGGTGGTCTGGTCCCTTCCAAATTCCATCCAAAGGATCTCGCCATCGTACTAGGATTGAGGGGGTTAATTCTGGTGTGTGCCAATGGAGGGAGATAGGAGGGTGTTTGGAGCTTCTGTAGATGTTAAATATGTTTAGGGTAGTCAGAACCATCATTAATTGTACATTAGGGGGATAAGTGGTTGTCTTTTGTTTTAGGAGTTGGGCCTTTGGGGTTTGATGCATTCTTTCTATTATTCCTTGGCCCTGAGGGTTGTGGGGAATTCCTATATGATGGACAATTTCCCAGCGTGTACAGAAGGTTTTCAATTGAGTGCTAGTGAAGGCAGGGCTATTATCAGTTTTTATCTGTTGAGGAATGCCCATGATGGCAAAGGTGGAAAGCATATGGTAAATTAACCTTTTTGAGCTTTCACCTGTTTGGGCTGTAACCCATATAAAATGGGAGTATGTATCTACGGTGACAAAAACATATTTCTGTCTACCAAATTGGGAGATATGGGTGACATCAATTTATCATAAGGCATTGGACTTAAGGTCTTGGGGATTGGTGCCCATCGTTTGTAAAGCTGGGGTGGTAATGAGGGATGCACAAGAGGAGCATGTTTTTATTATCTTTTGGATTTTAGTGAGAGGGATGTGGGGGAAGCGGGCATGAAGCCCCTTTATGTTTGTGTGTGTGCGTGAGTGAAATTGGCCTGCTTGTTCAGTGGAGGCCATGAATATCCCTGTTGAGGCAGTTTGGTCAGCGAGTGCATTTCCCTCAGATATAGGGCCTAGTAAGGGACTGTGAGAACAAACATGCTGGATGTAGATGGGGGAGGCCCTTTCCTGTAGGAGGGTGGAGACCTGTATAAGTAGAGGGGAAAGTGGGTTGGCATCTAGTTTGATGAAGGATCTTGACAACCAGGGAGGCAAATTGACAGCATATATACTGTCTGAGAATAGGTTAAGGGGGCCCTTGACTTCTTTTAGGGCTAGATAGATAGCATATAATTCTTTTATTGGGGGAAGTGAAGGGGCAGCTCTTTGAATCGTAGGATAGGGGGTTCATCCTCAGGTAAGCAGTATATTACTGCCACAGCTCCCCTCTTTCCTCCATAAGTAAATATTGAAGGGGCTCCTGCTATGGGCTCTTTTGAGAATAGTTTGGGGGGCAGCCATCCCAACCGAGGGAGGGCAGAGGCTCATTTTTAATCAGGATAATGGTTGTCATTTTGCCCTATGAATCCTATTAAGCTAATAGCAAAGCGGGAGTGATTTTTAATTAGCCACTGGATGTCGGAGAGGGAGAAGGGGGTGACAAGAATGTCAGATTCTTTCCCTAGGGTTTGTAGATCTTTATCCCTGCCATTTTTAATCATGCAAGTGAGTGCATCCACTTCATTTAAAATTCGGGGTGCACCACCCATTGGGGTATGGAGCCATTCCAGTACCCCCTGAGATTGGTAAGGGTTCCCACAAGTATAGGGGAGGAGTTATAGATAAGGAGCTGTATAAGTATTGTTGGGTCATACCTAGCAAGAGCCATATCTTTTAGGACTTTATTGACAGAATTTAGAGCTTGAACTGCTTCTGGGGACAGTGTTCTTGGGGAGGAGGGACTTTTGTGTCCTTTCAGGAGGTTGAAGAGGGGTTGAAGGGTGCTTGTGGAAAGGGGAAGCCAGGGCCGAAGCTAATTGAGGTTGCCCAAAAAGCTATGGAGAGAGGCAAGAGTTAATTTTTGAGGTAAGGAAAGGGTGGGTTTGAGGGGGCGTATTGAGGTAAGGGAGATCTCTGTTCCTAAAAATGCAATGGGCAGAATTAGTTGGATTTTATGAGGGGCTATTTTGAATCCTAGGGTAGATAGAGAAGGTATTAGCCATCCTTAAGTTGGGAAAGGGAGGTAGAAGAGTCTCTCCAAACCAATATTTCATACATGTAATGATAAATATTGAGTCCCCTTTTTAAATGGGGTTTTAATGCAGTGGCTACAGCCTCCTGACAAATGGTTGGACTGTTAGCCATTCCTTGTGGGAGGACAGTCCATTCGTATTGTGAGGTTGGGCCGGAATTGTTAATGGGGGGTACTGAGAATGCAAAACGTTCACAGTCTCTGGCCTAGAGAGGGATGGAGAAAAAGCAATCTTTTATGTCTATTGCCAATTGGGGTACATTAGCAGGGATGGCTGAGATGTGGGGTAGTCATCTTTGTGAGGAGCTCCAGACTCACATAGTTTTGTTAATTGCCCTAAAATCTTGTAATAATCTCCATCCCCCTGAGCTCTTTTTTATAGCAAATATAGGGGTGTTCCATGGACTGTGGGAGGGACAGATGAGCTGCAGCAATAGCTGTTCTTCTACCAGCTGTGTGAGGGCTCTAAGCTTCTCCCTTGATAGAGGCCACTGTGGGACCCAGACGACCTCATTGGAGAGCCAATCGAGGCACGGAGTATTAAATTTAACAATGGCCCCTAGAATTGGGGGTGATTTGGAGGAGGGTATTTAGGATCTCCTTGGGTATTATTTTTTTTATAGGTAATATCCTCTATTGTAATGTGGTCTCTTTCTGGTTGGGTAGTAAGAACCACCTCTAAGACCTGTAAGATATCTCTCCCTAGGAGATTGGTAGCCACCTGAGCCACCAGGGGGTGTATGAGGCCAGTAGCCCCACCCAGATCTTCCCACCTGTAGGCCTGCTTGGTGATAAATGCGTGGGAGGTACCCCCTGCAACTAGGAGCTGGGGCCCAGGGATTAGTTGTCAGTCACGTGGGATCTCTTGCTGTCTTAAATTTGTCCTGTCTGTTCCCGTATCAATAAGACATTTGAATGGTTTATTATCTATTTTAATGGTAAGTTTTGGATGGGAGCCTTCTGAAATGCTGGACACCCACAAGGCTTCTATGGGAGTATCTGTCCCTCTTACTGTCAGGGCAGAGGGCTGCCCTGTCTGGAGTGTAAAGGCTTTAATGTCTTACCATCCTTATCATGTGTAGCAGTACAGTGTCTCCTCCAGTGAAAAACTTTTCTGCAGCGGGGACAGCTATACTTAGGGGGGCTAGAGTCCATTATGGGGGAGAGTTCTGTGGGCATTCATTCTTCCAATGCCCTGCCTCTCCAAAATTGAAGCAGATTCCTTCAATTTTTTACTGCTGCTACAAATGCCTGAGCCATAGATGCTGTCTGGTGTGACACTGTCCCTATATCTCAAGTAGCCACAATCCACCTATCGTGATGCTCCTCCTGAAGACCATGGCAAGCCAGCCTGGATTCAGAAGTCATGCTATCCCATACAATTATTTTGAGAAGGAGCTCTCTGGCTGTGGGATTAGGAATTTTTTCTTTCTAGACTCATTTTCGTTCTAAGAATAAAATCAGATAAAGGTTCTCCTGGCTTTTAATGGAGAGGGAGCAGGGAGGAGGCAGGATCTTGTGACCCCGAGGGCAGGGTCAGTCTTTCCCAGGCCTGAGTTGTGCATAATTTAACTTGCTCGTAATAACCTGCATGCTGATTAGCCAGCCTAGCCCCAGTAGAAAACTCTTCCTGGCCAAAGAGTTCATTTAAACCCCATGGGGTGTCGCCTCTGTGCTAGTTTTGCCTCACTTGTTGGTGGCATTCATCTCTAAATAAGGCTTCCCACTCCAAAAACATTGGGCCAGGAAGGAAAGAATGGCAAATATCTCTCCAGTCTTGGGGGGTGTTTAAATTGGCAACATGGCTCTGTGGGAGAGATTTTGTCCAGGGTGCGTGGATGCCTTCTTCCTTCACTGCCTGCTTGAGTTCTTTTAAGTCTGAGTCTTGGAATGGGTTCCAGTTGAGTGGTTTAGCTCGACTGGGGTTGATATTAACTGGGAATACTTGAGCGTTATGGATTTCTAGCTCCATATCAGACTGCTGAGTAGCATGGGAGGTGGGGCTAGTTTTTGCAAGAGACATTACAAAGCTGTTGGGTGGTTGAGCAGGCAGAAGCTCCTTTGTTTTGTTAATGGAGCCTTGCCCTTGAAAGGGAGAGGGAGGGGCCAGAGGAGCAAAAGATTTGTTTAGTGTTTCCTCCAGGGCATAAGGGGCAAGAGGTTGGTAAATGGATTTTATTTCCCTTATCAGTTGTGTAAGGGCAGTGAGATCCGAGGTAGGGTGGATCTTAGGTCCTTGATTTTTGGGTTCATCTGATTGAGGAGGCTCAGAAGCTGTGTTGCTATCAGCCTGTCCTACTTTAGGTGACAGACCTATGCATTGCCGAATTGCAGCTAAGATTGGCAGAGAATCACTAGAAGTTGTTTTTCCTTCTTGGGTATCTCTGTTTTTAATGAGAGAAGCTACTCAGGCCCATGAGTCCGGGCTATAAATGTTATCATTGGCCATGCTTGGCGCTATCTTAAGGACTTCTTCCCATAACCAGGAGGCTCGTTTTTTGGCTACTTTTATTCTGTGGAATTTTAGAAGGGCACGAATTTTCCTGGCCTGGGGAGATCTTTTGTGTGATTGTGAGCTGCCCATGACAGAAAAGAGAAGAAACGCTTTGTCCAATGGGAACATTCCCTTGGCTTATTGGCTTTGGGGGAATTCCACAGAGGCCCAAAACGCTAAGCCTTTCCGCAGATTTGAGATCTGGCAACGGCCCTTCAGCTTTTATCTGGTTGTTGCATTACCAGGTTTTTTTTTTTTTTTTTTTTTTTTTTTTGATGCTTTATTTACATTTCCAATGTTTCCCCTCTTCTGGGTCTCCTCCTTGAAGACACCCTATCCCCTCCCCCTCCCCATCTCTATGAGGGAATTCCACCTCCCACCTACCCACCCACCCATCCCCATACTCCCACTTTGACACTCCCCTTTACTGGGGCCTCTAACATCATCAGGCCCAAGGGCATCTTCTTTCTCCCTGATGGCCATCAAGGCCATCCTCTGCCACATATGTGGTCTGAGCCATGGGTCCATACATGTGTATTCTTTGGTGTTTTTTTTTTTTTTTTTTTTTTTAAGAGAAGTTAGATAGGGTCTTTGCCACTGCCCATTTGGGCCGTTGGAATCCGGACAGAGGTTAGAGGAACCTTTAGCCAACACCAGAGAGTAGCTTTGGCCAGAAGGCTTCAATTGCTCGTCTAGCTTATCTAAATTCATGTCATGGTGCCAACTGAAAGCACAGCAGGAAAGGACAGGTCTGATTTTGGGGTCTTACCCTTCCACAGTATCCGTACAGTACAGTCAGGTCGCCGTTAGAGCCCCACATTGGTCATGCCAGTTGTTGAGCTGCGGCAGGGGGAGGGAATGTGAGCGGGGATGGGAGTGTGAGCCGCCTCGGCCTCTCTCTCACTCTGAGCCAGGTCCTGGCTACAGTGTGATCCCTGCAAGACCTGTAGCCGCTGTCGATGCATGCCCCACTGCTCGGCCCAGAGAGCGGATCTCTTCCCCGGGCCAAAAGTGTTACAGCTCTTTGGACAAAAGCTCTGAGACGCCAGAGTAGTTTTCTAACCTTTATTCCTTCTGGATGGCGGGCAGCGGGCACAGGCAAAAGCAGGCAAGGCAGGCAGGTAGAGCAGGTAGAGCAGGGTGGCTACACAGGTCTGGATGGTCTGATATACTGTTTGAGACGGGTCAGGGGGTTGGCAACCGATACTTTCCATTGACTTGGTCTGGGGACTTTGTAGTGGCTCATTTGCTTGTGGGAGGACTCAGAGTTGATTTCTACGTGACAAATCTCATATGCCAGGCCTCTCTCTATATAGGGGTTGTAAAGGCTGTGGCTGGTTTTAGAGGAGTCTTCTGGGAGCGTTGGCCAAAAACATAATATGGTCCCTCGTGGAAATTTCACTCCTCGTGGATATTCCACTGGGTCTCCCAGAATTTTCAGCCTATGCTCAACCGGGTGTCAGATTGCCTGCCATAGACCACTGCCCCACAGGACATCTGGGTTGTTTCCAGCTTCTGGCTATCACAAACAAAGCCGCTATGAACATAGTGGAACATGTGCCCTTGTGGCATGGTGGGGCACCTTTTGGGTATATTCCCAAGAGTGGTATTGCTGGGTCTTCAGGTAGATCTCTTTCGGATTTTATGAGGAACCTTCAGATTGATTTCCAGAGTGGTTGAACCAGTTTGCAATCCCATCAGCAATGGGGGAGTGTTCCCTTTTCTCCAAGTCCTCACCAACATGTGTTTTCACCTGAGGTTTTGATCTTAACCATTCTGATTGGTGTAAGGTGGAATCTCAGGGTCATTTTGATTTGCATTTTCTGATCACTAAGGACTTTGAACTTTGTCAAAGTGAAGGGTTAATATTAATAAAATAATATTCATTGTAATAATGATATTACCATGAATTTCCATATAATAGCTTTAAAGTATGTTAGAATATTTATCATTATGCTGATTTTTATGTGAATTATTTTATATACTTCATAGTGCCTCCAGAAATAATTTCTATTACTATTTATTAAACAAAAAATTTATGTTACAAAGAAACTATTTATTAAAGTTTTAAACAATATAACCAAAATCACCCAGTTACTAAGAGATAAAACAAGAATCAAGAGCTAGATACATGCTGTCAAACATTACAAAACAATGAGAAGGTCACCCAAGTGTACTATAGCAGATACAGAAGTATTAAATCCAACTTTTCTTGGACACTTACACTCTGAAATATTTCCCTAAGTGTGTTGTGCTATTATGTGACTAATCCTCACTTTATGATCAGAGAGATTATAGTTTATGGTAGTTCTTGGATTTCATTCAAATGGATTTTAAATGACTTTTTCTCTTAATGTGACACATGTTTGTGTGAGGCCAGTATATTAATATCTTGTAGTCCTGGAAGAGAATCAATGTGTTTTTGGAGACTACTGTTCCTATAGTGATTTTGAAGTTTGTATTACTCTTTGCACTAACAATGTAAAGACTATTTATTATTGTATTATTAAAATCAGTCATTTTTAAAAAGTTGCTAATTGGATTTTTCCACTAAGTAAAGATGGACACACAGTCGAGTCAGACACTGGAAGTGAAAATATTACCTATATGCTTAGGTAGTACTCCTTAAGAGTAAATTGATAATTCAGATCTGTTTTTAGACTTTCATTTTGAAATATTTCTTTACATGTCAGTAAACTCATCTTTAATGGAAGCTTATAAAATTAAAATCCACAATTTTTCATAAGCCACTGTCAAATCTGAAGAATAAGATACTCAGAATGAAACAAAGTGGCTTTGAATTATCTTTCTTCAATGGTCTAGCACTGTCATTTTTATTTTTTATAAAGCACCCTTTCTTGCATGATTATCAGGTAAAACTAGAGAAAGAAATTATGATAACTATTTCACTAAACCAACAATTATTTATATTTAATATTTTCTGCTTAGTTAATGATTATTTCAAATTCTGTTTCAGTTTCTTCATCTCTGAAGGTAGATCAAACCATACTAGATAATGATTTAAACACTAGTGAAGACCCTCTTATTTCCTAGCTGGGTGAGTTGGGAAACTCTCACTTTTAAGTCTATCAGTGCTTCAAAATTGGAAAGTTGGCTGCTACTATCAAGATCAAGAAAGTTCTATAGTATACTTACATGTTCTTCTCAATGTTTTGTAAAGTCTGACAGCATGGACACACTCATTTTTCCAACATAAAATCTTATAAAACAGATGCCTTCCAAATAATCTCACATGCATTTATCCAAATAAATATAATTTTTGTATCACCAATGTACAATTATATTTATAATACATAAAATGTTATATGTACCATTGCTTTATTTTTATTTATTTAATATTTATTTATTTATTTATTTATTTATTTATTTATTTATTTATTTATTTATTTTTTGCAATCACACGAGGTTTATTCGGGGGCGGTGGGAGGACCAGTGCACTGAGGTCGAACCCGTAACCTACGCAGAGGCAGAGGGGTTCGGCCCCAAGTAGCTGAAGTGAGGGGTATTTAAAGGAAGAAAAAACCCCAAAGCAAGGAAAGAACCACAAATCAGGAAAAAGACCATAAAGCAAGGAGAAACCATAAAGCAAGGGGTGGGCAACAGAAAGAATTTGCATCATGGGGAAGTACAGATTGTTCTAAGTTATTCACAAGTCAGTTGCACAAACATTTCTAGTTCCTGAAACATTGTGCCTCTGGCCCTGAGGTCAGGTCAAAGTCACCCGTTTCTTAGGGGAGAGAATGTAGTTTGGTGGGTTTTTTTTTTTTTTTTTTTTTTTTTTTTTTCTTTTTCTTGCCCAGGCATGTAGTTTCTAGTCTCGGCTATAAGTTTGCTAGGGGTTTTTGCCCAGGCATGTTTTCTAGTCTCGGCTCTAAGTTTGCTAGGGATCTAACCTTCCTCATAAGGGGGTTAGGTCTTTCATTCCCCACTTCTTCTAGTGGTTAGTTCTAATCTTAGAACTATATTTCATAGACTTGATCATCTTTGTCCCCCAGGGCTTGGTACTGTTGTCTTAACATAAGAACCTGGACAGCGCTTATTCATTCCTGACAAAGGTTAACAATCTATTAATTAAGCAGGGTCCAATAGTGAGCAAAAGGAATAAAATCAGCTTTATTTTTAATTTAATAAACAAATATTGATTGTTGCTTCTAAATTTCCTTGAAGAATTAACTCTGTGAAACAGTAATAACTAAATTAAATGTCTATTCTGTTTTTTAATTAAGTCAAGCATTGTTTTTTGAAACTGTTTCCGTGACTATGGAATAAGATAAGTCTCCGACATTTGCTCAGGGACCTGAACATAAAATTTCATGGATGTTATATTACGTAAATACTTCCATATTCATTGTATTGTTGTACTCTGATATTTTAAAGATTTTGGGTCATTACCCCACCTCTAAAAGAGAACAGTGTTGATTGCTTTTTAACCAAATCTAGCTTAACAGTATTGCAGGATCAGATCTAGTTTTCAGAGGGTGTAAAATAGCCTAGACTTCAGGTCTGAGAACTTTTGTTCCAGTTATAGTCTTGACTTTCTTTTTGTATGTGAACATTGACCAGGAACTAATTTCCTCTGTTTCTGTTTCTTTGTGTTATGCTTCAAAACCATCTATACGATTAAGTCAGATGATTCTGTATGAAACATTTAATATGCAAGTGACAGGTGTGCTAAAGACCAGTGAACATGTTTTCTGTTATGTCTGACCTTCAGTTAATTGTTCTTTTTACTGCTCTTCTTTCAGATGGTCTTAACGGAATCCTTAAACAGTCTGATAGAATGAATTACTATGCATAAATGTTCTGCTTGCTTTGCTATGTCCCTGTTTGTATCATTCTATTAAAGTGATTGCAAGGGAATTAATGTCTATGTTTCACTGATACAGACTTTGGGTATTAGAGAGCAAAGAGGCAAAGCTAGATCTTTCCATTCCTAAGTTGGTTCTATTTTCATCACAGAGTATAAGCCATACAGTTAGAAGACTCTTACACTTCTTTGGTTTTACAGCCTTCTCAGTTTTTAACTTTTAATTCCATTGCAAGTGTCAGATGCTCGCAAATAGTGTATGAGGATTCATTTAGTTTCCATTCTTTTGATACCCTGTACATTTGAATAGCATTTATGAAATCTTTAAAATAGTCTTGCAGATGTTGTTCTGATACCAGCCAGAAATTTTCACTAAGTTCTATGAATGTGTGAGCGCACGTGAGCTTAGACACTTTTCACACCTATAATTTGGCTGACTCTTGCCTTGCCTTGAATAACATGTATGCATAAAGAACTTTAAAAACACAGAAAAGTTTTAGCTTTTAAAAAAAATTGTGTTCAAGAATTTGACCTACGTGGTACATTGGTTTTTAAACAAGACTCTGCAATTTGTATTACTTCTTACCCCTCAAAAAGAGAGACAACAGAAATAATTAATGAAATGTTAGGAATTAATGAACAACCTCATAATGTGACGTTCAAAACTATCATTAAGTTGTACTCTATTTGACGTTAAGCCTAAATTTTTTCTCTTGCTTTCTTTTTCTCTGTCTTTCACTTGTGTGTGTTTCTGTGTGTCAGTATGAATCCCTCTCTCTCTGTGTCTGTCTCTCTCTGTGTCTCTCTCTGTGTCTCTGTGTCTGTCTCTGTCTGTCTCTCTGTCTCTCTCTCTCTTTCTCTCTCTCTCTGTGTATGTGTACAGAAAACTGTAACTCTCAGTCCTTTTTTCCACTATCTGAGACAAAGTCTTTTGATTTTCATGTCATACATCAACCTACCTAGCCAACATAGGTTCCAGTGATTCTTCTGTGCCAGCCACTCATCACCTTAGAGAACAGGGTTTATAGACATGCTCCACCAATCTGGCTTTATATGCATTTTGAAAATTCTAATTAAGGTCCATTTGCTTGCAAGGCAATAGCCTAACTATTGACCCATCTCTACAGTCCAAATGAATCTTTTACAATGTGTTGCAACAAACAGAAGCCCAGGCTTAGGACATTCACATGATGTCTGGAGAACAGGTACACAGGTACAAGCTAACACACAGCATAGTTTCAATGAAACAAGTCTGTTCCTGAACACTTCTGCATCATTTACAAGAATAATATCATAATTATTGTAGTCCATTATGATTATTTCAACTAAAGTGAATTTGAAAGACCTGTACTGTCCTGTTTTAAGACTGAATTCATCTGAAAATATAAAACACCTTTTACAGTATTCTGGTCAAACTTAAATAGTAATTATAGAGTAGTTAAAATCTATGCTTTCAAAAATTATAGACTATTGAGTTCAACAAATATAACTGTGTGCCATTAAAAAAACCCAAGCAGTAATAATAAATATTTTGCTTTTAGGTAAACCTGTCTAAGAGTGAGAAACTACTCCAATATTACTCTACTTTTACATGAAAAATGTTGTATTCTTTAATAGAGTCTGGGTTTTCTATATATTACTGGTTTTATAAAACTTTCCTTTTTATATAATCAGTTTCTCTACTAAGTTTTGTAGCTTGATGTCAAAAAACAAAAACAAAACCCAAACCCAAAATCTATGTTCCTTGAACTGATGCATTTACATTCTTGTGGAGAACAGTTGTTATTGAGAACATTCAATTGTTGAATGCAAAGTATAATATGCACCTTACAAATGTCATGAGTATTCTTATAAACTTCTTAGGACTAGAAAGGAGCAATATACTCTTCACATCCAGGTAAATGTTTTCTAAAACCTTGGAAAAGAAGAGCAGGAAAGAACACTTTTTCTTTCCGTGTGAATATATTCATATGAAAATGGGCATTAATCTTCATTTTCTACTGAATCTCCATGGACAAATAGGAAGAAGGAAGAAAAGATGGGGTGGCAGGAGGAGGGGTAAAAGGGAGAGGTAGAAAAAGGAATACAGTCTTCAGTTGCAGGTGAATGCAGTGCACTGCTTCTGTGTACTTCATTAGTGCTTGCAGTAGTCCCCAGTGTTGTGTTCTATACCCCCATGAAAATAGTGAATCTCTCTCAGTACAGAATTATCCTTGGTTTAGGGATTTAAAATAGTATGTGTCAAAACATTAATTTGTGATTATGATTATTAGTGTAGATAACTCTGTAGCTGAAAATTTCTCTTTGGTTATTTACTGTGGGGGAGCAAATAGGGAGATTGTATCTTCTGGGTTCCTTCTCCTCAAAAATTGGAAGCATAAAAATGAAGATATAACAAATATGTGAGACTGGTTCTCATATTACTGATTCTTCTTTGACCCAGAGAGAGAACTAATCCACAAGAATATAGTATTAAGGTAGGAGACAACTAACTTGCAACCCTTAAATGTATCTTAACTGTTTGAATTAACTTGTCTCAGCTATAAGTTGCATGTGATTTTACAAACATATAAATCTTGTCTAATATTAAAGCAACCAATTTAGAATTTATTTAAAGATATTATATATAAATACTGTTTTATTCTTACATGTACGTGAGTACTTCCATTATCATTAAGGACTGTTTAACTGAACTTCTGTGCCAGTCTATGTGGAAAACAGCAGGGTAATTTTAAAACACAAAGTCCAAGCACCATTTACAGGTAAAACTGTCAATCCACAGGTGAGCTGGAAGAACAATCTCATCATGTGTTTTTAAAGAAAGTACTCTTGAAATTAATGCAGTATGAGAAAGTAGCAACCAGAGAGAAAATGATCTTGTTACTCACCTTGAACAACTGAACAAAATGAACTGTTTTCAATTGCTCCTGTAGCATAGCTGGTTCCTGAAATAATAGCTAAATTCTGTGTTGGCACATGTACCATCTCAAGGTTAGAAGGGTCAAATAAAGTCTATACCCTGTACTTATAATTATTGTTTTCTATCAATTCAACTAGAATTATAGCTTTTCCAGGTTCATAGTTTTCAGACTTTCTACCATAACTTAGTAAGCAAAAAGTCCTGGCTTTATAGCCAGAATACCAATAAGTTTATATTTCTAAGCTGAATACTTAAGTCAACCAAATGAGATGGGCAGAGATGATTGGAGCTGAGTAAGATCCTTTGGTGGCTGACTCCTAAAAGATGTACCATGTTATGCCACATAAAGATTCATGAGCCAGTCTCTTTTCATAAAATTCAGTAAAGCTAGGGAAGAGGGCTGAATTCCTGATAGTAGCATCATCGAAAGGTATAAAAATAAAATAAAAAGATGGAGGTAAGATGGAAGAATGAATTGCTTACATTTCTTTCTCAGCTATGAACAACAAAAGTAGAAAGGAATACCCTCCTTTAGGGAGAGGAAAGTGAGGTGACTCCCTGTTTTACATTGGAAACCCAATATGTTGCTGTCATAGGGTTTCATTGCTGCAAAGAGATACTATGACCCAGGAAACACTTACGAAGGAAACCATTTAATTTGGGCTGGCTTACAGTTGCAGTTCAGTACATTATCATCATGATGGGAAGCATGGCAGTGCCCAGGCAGACATGGTACTAGAAGAGCCCACAGTTTTACATCTGATGCAAAGGCAGCCGTTAACAGACTGTCCCTTGAGAGTTTTGTTTGTGGGTTGGTGTCCTGATTACTACACTGGGGCACTTGCCTGGCTACAAGAGGTGGCCTCTTCAGGTTCTTCTATATCTCCAATGCATCTTTTAGGTATATGCCCAGGAGTAGTATAGATGGGTCTTGAGGTAGAACTATTTCCAATTTTCTGAGAACCCACCAGATTGATTTCCAGAGTGGTTGCACAGGTTTGCACTCCCACCAGCAATGGAGGAGTTCTCCCCTTGCTCCATGTCCTGACCAGTGTGTGCTATCTCTTGAGGTTTTTATCTTAGCCATTCTGATCTATGTAAAATATGATTTTAATTTGCATTTCCCTGATGACTAAAGACTTTGAATATTAAATTATCTTGTCTACAAGAAATGCAGGGATGGGGATATAGCAGAGACCGAGGGAGTAGGCAACCAATAACAGACCCAACTTGAGACCTATTCCATGGGCAAACACCAATCCCAGTCACTATTAATGATACTCTATAATGCTTGCATACAAGAGGCTAGCATGGCTGTACTCTGAGAGGCTCCACCCAGCAGCTGACTCAGATACACACACCCACAGCCAAGAATTGGATAGAGCAAGTCGACTCTTACGAAAGAATAGGGAGAAGGATTGCAACTGGAAGGGGATAGAACTCAACAAGAAGAACAACAGAGCCAACTAACCTGGACCCTTGGGGCTCTCAGAGACTAAACCCCCAACAAGATAGCATACATGGGCTAGACCTAGGCCTCCCTGCACACATGTAGCAGATGTGCAGCTTGGTCTTCATGTGGGTTCCAAATAACTGGAGCAGGTGCTATCCAAAAAGCTGTTTCTTGTCTGTGGGATATATTCTTCTAGCTGGGCTACCTTGTCTGGCCTCAGCTGGAGAGGATGAGCCTATCCCCAAAGAGACTTGATGTTGCAGGATTGGGCGATACCCAGGGGAGCAGCCACCTGCTCAGAGGAGAAGCAGAGGGGAAAGGGGGGGCTGATGAGGAAGGGGGAATGAGTGAATCAGAGGAGGGCAATGAGCAGAATCTAAAATGATTAAGGTTTAAAAAGTTAGGAGAGAGAGAGAGGGAGGGAGGGAGGGAGGGAGGGGGAGAGAGAGAGAGAGAGAGAGAGAGAGAGAGAGAGAGAGAGAGAGAGAGAGAGAGAGAGAGACTGAGACTCTTCCTCCAAGGTAGCCGGAGGAGGCTCTCTTCTGCATTGGGTAGAGGTTGAGCAACAGGAAACTGCAATAAGGCCACACCTCCTAATGGTGCCACTTCTCATTGGTAAAACATTTAAACCACCACATTTGTACAACATAACAAGAACAAATACCTATAGGAGTAAAGTACCCCTAGATCAATATCTGAACACTGAGCCACTGTAGCAACATTATGCATATTGCAAAGCCGAATGATTTATGTTGGTTATAGGCGTCACAGTAAAGAAAGATGATCACCAAGATGCTGAACCTTCATTTTCCAAAGGAGCAGAAGTCTTGGAAAAGACTAACGTCCAGCTAGCTCACTCCAGTTACTTTATTCAAACATTATACAACAAGGTTAATTAGGGCTGGGAAGGGTTCCAACTACCAAAGTTATCTTGCCCTTGCTCCCATAAGAGCAGACAACCCACACAAATCTTAATCCGTTCTGACCAAGTAAGAACTCCAAGTTTGCCAGGAGTGTTGGAGGACTAAGGTTGGTGCAGCTGCAAGTTCTTACGTGGTACCGAGTGCAGATTCTCTAGAAAGACAACATTTCTTCATAGTTCAAACAGTCCCACAATAATTTCTCAGCCTCTACTGATTGACGCAAGCACAGAGAAGGCTTTGCTAAAGCATTTCATTCAAAGCCAAAGGCTTTACTATACATATCGCTGCATAACTGCAACCTCTTCTTCAACTGTGGATAACAGAGCTTGGAACATGAACTCTAATTTTTAGGGCATAAGGATTTTTTTTTAGGAAGTTCAGTATGAGGCAAATAGTATCGAGATCTAACAATGGCTATAAAATAGAGAACCTAAACACAGATTAGAATTCATAAAAAACAACCCAGCATCAATCAGAAGGCTCTGCTTTGGTAGGACAGAATTTAATTTCAGTCTTAATCACTACTAATTATAGTGCAGGCCTCAGATTATGTAAATTCTTATGCCTGTGAGAGTGACATAAAATAAAACTGACATAAGCTTTGGTATTCAGAGGACTTACTTCTCTAACACTGATTTAACTTCACACAGTAGAGCATGGAGCTAGACTCCACTGTCATTAGAGGTAGGACATAGCAGAAAGTACAGGACTGCTATGATAAAGACAAGAATTAATGCGGATCTGGGTAAACTATACACAGGGAAAGCACAACACTATCTGCAGGTCTCTTTGTTGATTGCACCTCTGTAATAGGCCTGATTTCAGAAGCCATGTGTGTTCAGTCTTTATTCTTGGTACTTTTAGGAGTCTTATACCATGAGTCAATTTTACCTAGAGACAGCCAGTAGCAGTGGAGGCCTTGGTCATTCTATTGTGCTTTGCTCATTTTGACTGACTACTGGCTTAGAATGTGACAGTTTGGTGGTATTGGAAGCATAGGAATGACACAGGAGCCTAGAGAACTGATTCTGTACAGAGCCAAACAGAATTCTGATGTTCAGCCACAGGCTATGATTATGGTTGAAACATCTGGGTCTATATTGGCTCAAAGTAAAGCTCACATGGATAGATTGGTCTTCCTAAGTTATCTCCTCTTATTGGTTATAATATATCAACAGTAGATGTGGGAACAACTTGGACTTTGTCAGCCCTTTCCTACTAAATTAATTTGGCTTTGCAAAAGTAGCTTTATGACAAACTGAGACATATGTACTTTTCATTGCAGAAAGAGAAACTATCAGCTCCAAAAATATAAACCCTATACTTGAAGAAACAAGCACCAGAAACTTCATTGTCCAACTGGTCCAACATATCACCAGAAATTAAAATCTTTCAAGAAACCATGATTTCATTTGATGGTAGTCATATTATAGCTGATTCCAAAATGCACTCTAATGGTGTAGAAATCTACATTATCAAGTTACTGATGTGAACACATGGGTCAGTGATACAAATGAAGAGCCTAACATTCATTCATCTAAAACCAACTAGTTTCAACAACTAAAATCGTGCATTAGCAAGCTAGAATGCTGTTATTTTTTCAATGAATATTGCTGGATAAATTGTGCATTTCACAAAAAAACATTGATATGGAAATGTAGAGATGGCTCAGCAGTTAAGAGCACCAAGTGTTCTTACATTGAACCTCGGTTGATTTCCAGCAACCACGTGGATGTTTTCAGTCTCTAACTCCAGTTCCAGGGAATCCAGTGCTCTTCTTTGGCACTAGACATGCAGGTAATATACAGACAATGCAAACAAAACATACACTTATATTCACAAAAATATTTTTAGAAACTGAGCATAGACCCATATCCATTAGAAATTACATATTGTAAAAATTAACTAATAAAACGTCCTTAAAGGTACGCCTGGAACTTCAAAACTACTAGAAGATGACTGAAAATATATTTCTGGGTACTGAAGTGGACAATACTTTTTAGAGTCTCCAAAAGCATAAGGAAAAAAGCAAAAAATCATAGGAAATTATATCCAATCATAAAAACTCCTACCAAAGAAATGCTCCAATAAGCAATGAAGAAACAAGAAAAAAATGCAAGAATGAGAGAAAGTATTTTCAAATCATACTTTTTATTAAGGGTTAATATCCAGAGTACCTAGGGAGTATATAGGGAATTCAATGTAAAAACAGAACAAAATAAAACAAGAACCCCTCAAAAATGGAAAATGCAAATGAGCAGCAGATTAAAGTGAAAAGCAAATCTCACTACACCCTAATATCTATTTCAAAAGACTTGATACAAGTCCTTTAAGCCTTTGCAAAAGCAGGCAAAAGGGAAAGCAAATTAATATATGAATAATATGGACTTTCAGATGGAGTTTGCTGACAAATTTAAAAGATGGAACTATCATAGGAGCCAGGAATACCAATACTGTGGGTATGGACATAGAAAATGAAGGCTGCATGTTGAAGAACCATCTGTGTTTCCATGTTTATTGAACTGCTCAAAATATTAGATGATGAATAGATAAAGTGTGGCAGTACACAAACTGGAATTCTGTGCACCGGTAGCAAGAATGCGATCTTGCTGCTTTCAGCATGAGTAGAATTAGAAATGTGTGCTTGAAATGCGTATCCTGTACAGAAAAACATGCACTTCATGATTTACTCATATGCAGGATCTAAAATAATTTAAACTTTCATATATGGACAATAGACACGGGGTATGGATGTCTGTGTCTGCAGGCTCAGAACTCATCTGGCTGAGCTAGGTATCATAAATTCAAAGATACCCATGTCTACATATTGCAACCCTGTCCCAAAACTATAAAAACATAGTTAACAATTGAAATAATTGCCATCAGGGGCTGACGGAAAGGAGAGAGAAGGTTGCTGAAGAAATCCTGATATATGGCTGGGACACATAGTGAAAACATGCTTTAAATTGTTAGTGGTTGTACCAATTACCTGAACTGAGAATGAAAAATTAACGGGACTGTCTATAAGTACAGTAATTTAACCCACATAAAAATAACAGATGCTATGAAGATACAGGAATGATAGAGGTTATGCTCGCTTGAAGATCACATGCTTTGCATAAACAAAGATTTCAGCCCTAGATTTGATCAGCACCAAATTAAAAATAATTTAAATATTCTATTTAAATCACTGAATTTTACTCAAGGATAAAGGCAAGGATTATTATTTTTTGATTAATTTGATCCCAATACCAAAATAGCAACAATAATAGCAACAAACCCAACCTGTATAATGAGCAGACTGTGCTTATTAAAGATAGGAATGAGAACCTGTGCTGTTTCTTTTCAAAGCTGATTATACATCTCAGTGACCTCATATTTCAACATGCTAAAAAACAAGAGTTTCACAGAAAATTAAAAAAAATTTTTTTTTTTTTTTTTTTTTTTTGGTTTTTTGAGACAGGGTTTCTCTGTGTAGCCATGGCTGTCCTGGAACTCACTCTGTAGACCGGGCTGGCCTCGAACTCAGAAATCCACCTGCCTCTGCCTCCAGAGTGCTGGGATTAAAGGTGTGCACCACCACTGCCCGGCTATCCTCCTGTTTAAGATGATTGCATTTAGTTTTTATAGACATTATACAATTAATCAATGAATATATGTAGAAAAAGTTATATTGTAATTGCATTTTTATTTCTGATAACTTAAATTTTAAATAACTTTGATAACAAAACTAATATTCTTTAATGCATATACTAACTCATAATATTTCTAGATGCTTTCTTGTTAAAAATGTATCAATTATATTATAACTGGCTGGTGACAAACCACATAACAATTGTTGTTTGTTGTTATTAAGCTCATTCATAGAGACTTAACCTTTCAGGCAAGTTCTTTCAACATTTCAAATTTTCATATTTTCACAGAAAGTGTGACTTTCCACTAGAAGCCAGCTTTCTGCTACAAATGTTTTCTCACTGAGATGGCTGCCCAGATACCATCAGTCTTTTCCAGTGCTCAAGTTAATGATGGTTGCTTAGGGATTATCTTCTGCCATCCCCTCCTTCCCTCGGTGTAACTTTCCTAATTTCACTTCATTTTCCCATGAGTCTTGGGGCAAGATTCAAAGTTGCATTGCAGAATTCCACAGTCCCTCACCCTCCCAACTCTCCCAACTTTAGTCATATAACTGGTGTGTGTGTGCATTTGTGTTAGTGTGTGTTTGTGTGTGTGTGTGTGTGTGTGTGTGCGTGCATGTGTGTGTGTGTCTATGTGTGTTGTGCATGGGTCTATATGCATATGGCATATGTGTGTGCATTTGCATAGAGTGTTATGGCTGATGTCAGATGTCTTCCCTTAACTATTCTCCTCTATATATTGGGACCATGTCTCCCACTTAACATATAGCTATTGCCTCTGTAGCCTGGTTCATCAGCTTTCTCTAGGATTCTTTCTTTGTCTGTGTGAGTTGATAGTATACATGTACAACTTGCTTTTACATGGGACCTGTTATCCACACCTAGGTGCCAAGACTTTCATGACAAGACCTTTACTCTATGAGCCATCTTCCCAGCACACAACTATTCTCAACAAATGCAGTTCAGTCATATCCATAGGCTGTCCTGACAAGTGCTAAAATGCTGTGCTTATGTGTACTTCATGTACTTTGCGATTGCCATTTGAAATACTTAGTGTAGTCAATATGTGGTTGAATACTTTGTGATTTTTAAGATCTGGACCACAGGTTAGTAGTAAAGAAACCTTTCCATATGCTTGTCAGATTACCAACACTGTCCTTCAATAATGCCTTTGCAAGAACAGTGCCAGAAGGAAATTTACCAAGCTGAGACTCCATCCTCTGCTGTAGCTCCCAAATGATCTCATTTATTTTTATCCACCAAGAAATATACTGTTCCCCATGCCCAGATGTTTTTCATTCTTTATTCACATCAGATCAATTGTCACCTGTCATATATCTAATGCTCAAGGAGTATGTCTTATTTTTTTTCTACCATACCATCTACCTGATTGATAGATACACAGTAAATAACCAAAAAAATTATTTGAAGAAACCATAGCAGTCGAGGGTATGATGGGTAGTGATAATAATTTTACTGGATTGCATTTACATCTCAGGGGTGCTAGAGATAATGAATTTATTAGGTCTCCCAAAGAGGAGAGCTGTAGCTATGCTACTCAGGCTTAGGGACACTATTTAATGAGACTATGGCTTTACAGCAACACAATGGCGTCTATTTGGTAGAACCATTTTCCTAGCAGCACTTGTTTGGATAATTACTATTTTTAGTATATTGGCTCATATTTACCTTTCCCTGTTCAAATTTAGGCCCAGCATTATAGGAAAATATTGAATAATGAGAAAGGAGGAGGAACATAATAGTCTCACTGTACAGCAAAAAGCATCTGTGTGATTCACTTCCAAATTCTTTGTATTCAAGGAAAATAATTACAGTGTTCACTCCTAAAAATGGTACAGGGATGATGAGTAAACAGATGTACAGCTATTTGTCATTGAAGTTTGACAATTTCATTTACAAACTAACATGCTTACGTTACAGCTCTGGATCAAATCTACACCATCTGTGTTCATTTAAAAGCTTATTTGGGACACGCTCTGCGTACAGTACAGAAGCGATTTCTTTGTCTCCCTAACAATTGGGTATGTTGTTCTGTGGGATTGTACTCTGGCCTCTTACTCTTTATTTACCCCAGAGGAAACTCATCTGAATAGTTATTATTTTTATCTAGAGGCAATTCACTGAAAGCTGTATAGTGTTCTGTGATAAATGATTTAAAACATTCATGCCAGGAATTCTGAGGTATATGTCTTACAGAATTCTGCAACTAGCAATATTGAGTCTGTAGTCACACAGAGAATCCAGATTTCTATTCTGACTTGACTGTT
This sequence comes from Uromys caudimaculatus, assembly GCA_028551405.1. Lineage (NCBI taxonomy): Eukaryota > Metazoa > Chordata > Mammalia > Rodentia > Muridae > Uromys > Uromys caudimaculatus. Next base: position 61,362,071 of record CM052713.1, on the reverse strand, counting down.
TAGTAGTTATGGACCTTGGGAAGGTTGATGGCTCTCTTCCACAACTTATTCTTCTTTAAGTTAGTAAAATGCAGTGTGAACACACATTTTTAAGAAGGTTGGTCTTAGAATTTTACAGATTTTGGAGTATTTTTTCTATTTACGATTATTTCTTGAAGAGATGGCACCTAAGTCTAAATCCAAAATCCTTTATTATACACACTACACTCTCATAGCCTAAAGCGATCTTTGTGTAAGACTTTCACTGTACCCTGGACCTTGTCAAAGAAGGACAAATATGAAGTCTCTATGTAGTAATGTCATATCCAAACACAAAAAGATACAAAGTTTGGAGGACTTCAAATGTCAAATTAGAGGGGTTTAACAGGAACACATATTGACCAAGGACTAAAAATTAATGCATGGGAAGTCCCCATAAAACTGCAATCTCCATTATATGAAAAACATTTAAAACTAGCTCTTATTTGCTAGTTCAGAACTTTTGCAAATTAAGGAAGGTGCCTCTGAAGCCATGACAGGTGTTAGGGATTGGATGTAAATGGAACAAATTTGTTGTCACTCAACCTGAGTTTTAAATGCAGCTTCCTCTGCTCCTCCCCCCTGCCCCATTATTCTCTTGGTTAGATAGATTTTGTACCTTAGATATTTCCAAATATAAAATATGTCTATGTCTTTAGGAGGTGATTTGAATGGAGATAGTTTGAGATGTGTTGACATTAAATGATGGTGTTTACAGTTTTATATCAAGACTTTTGTGTGACCTAAGAAGCAAAATTTTGTATTTAATATTTAGGGGATCAAATTTATTCCCATTATTGGTTTTTACAGAGTGGTGAATGGATTTATGTTGCCTTTCCTGAGTTTTTTCTGATCCCTTATTTCCCTTTTCTTTTTTAAATTTATGACTTCCCTTCTTGTCAAACTTTGTAAGCATTTCAGGCACAGTGGAAAGCAATTCTTTTATTCATTGTTCCGTCAATATGTTGCTTTTTGTGTACACTTCTGGGTCATGATTACCTTTAAGTGTTCTTAGCCATGGTTTGCTTTTTCGTGTATTTACATATGTGTGGTATACGTTTGTGTTCATCTGTGCATCTATGTTTGTGTACATATAGAGAGAAGAGTTTGCTTTCTGTTTTCTTTCTCATATTTTCCCATCTTACTTTTTAAATCTAGGGCTCTCACTGAAGTCAGAGCTCAATGATAAAGCTAGCCTGCCTTGCTCTGAACTCCAGGAAGCCTACTGCATATACCTCATTATTGTTGGGGTTACAAAAATGTTTTTGTTTTCGTTTTTGTTGTTGTTGTTGTTTTGGCCATGGGTGCTCAAACGCAGGTCTTTATATTTGTTTGGTAGTCACTTTACTTACTGAGATATTTCCCAATCTTCTCATTTATTTTCTGCCATTTAAAGTGAATGGGCAGAGAAGAATTTCTAGTGCATTTGTCTGTATCTCCCCCTATTCTGCCTCTGGTTGGCTTTATGGCCATTGATGCTATGATATTATAGGGAGTGCTTTTGTAGAAGTAATAGAGACTCGCTAGTCCCCCACTTAATTTTTAATTATACTTTTTGGAAGATTCTGGGACATCCATTAATATAAAAGCAGAATAACAGGAAGATAAATATGCTTCAGTAGATCTATGTGTATAAAGATATCTTCACAGAAATGAAACTGGAATGTTTCCACATGTTCCTTCACCCTGTCTATTCAATTTGTTCAGTTTTTGTCACGACAGTTATACAAGGCCAGTTCATTGATGTTTGATTTTGAACCACTTGTTTCTACAACTTCATTAGTCACAGATATGGAAAAATAAAGCCTTCTGTATTTTCCATGGATAGGGTTGTATGCTCAGCAAAGAGAAATAGAAAACCCGAGTTAAGTTTGAGTGTCAGATAATGGTCGCCAACTTCAACATATTCTGCTTTGTCTCTTGCCTGAGCTTTGGGCAAGTTGGGGAGCTGCTTGTCTGTCCTAAATCTGGTAAACTGGCTAATCCTAGGAAGCTGTTTCAGCTTGCAGTGGAAAGTCCACCACGCCTGACACCAGAATCTCTGGCAGCCTGGCAAAAGTAGATGAGTTCCTCTGGGACTGGATAACCTGTTCAGTGACAAAGTTCTTAGGCTTTGATTCAAGTAGAGAATTCTTTAGTCTCCTGCTTTTTGTGGTTGTTGTTTTTTGTTTGTTTGTTGTTTTTCATGATAGCCAAGGCCAGGGTCATCAACTCTTCTTAGGATCCTTTTTTATTGCATCCTACTCTGATGAAAAAACTTCTCTCTTCTTTTCTTAAAACAAATAAGATACTCTCTAATGTGCTATTTGAATTACTTTTTGAATTGATCATACTTACAAGAAGTATGTTTTCATGGACTGGTAATTGGGAAGGTAATTGTCAAGCCTGGGGATAAAAGCTAACTCGAATTTTTTTTGCAACATTGAGTTCTTTGTGTGTGACTACTTCAATTTCCTTTTACCTTCTATAACTAGTAAGATGGGAAACTTCATTGAATGATCATTATTTTCTGTTTCTATTCTTCCTGCCTTAGAAAATGAATTCAGAGTATTGTCCTCACGGGATGCCCCTCGCTGTTAGGAATTTTGATTTTGTTTATTTCGTAGGCCTTGCTGGTTTTCAAGGTTGTGGTGTATAAGCTTCTTTCTCAACCTTCCATGTTGCTGTCCCCTGGGTCTACATATTTTCAGATTGTGAATGGAGTATGAAGTAAATCACAAAATAAAATACTTTAATATTTCCTTTTTCACTATTAAGTTTAAATAACATCTTAAAAACATTTATTTTGTGATAAATAAGTAAGTCCCTTCACTGCTTTGCCTGTTAGCAGAAGGTTCATTTAATGAATGAAAACAATCACTAATTTCTTAATGAGATCTGTCTTTACAACTTTCTTAAAGAAAACCTGGGTTAATATTAAGAAAGATGAATAATAGAATCTTCATGATAAAGATAAGTGTTAGTTTTAATTAAAACAAATCTTATTTAGGAAATATGAAAACTATCCAGAAAAGCCAATTAACATCATTCAGGGCCTGGAGAAAATTTTGTATCCAATTAGTGGGTCTGCTTTATTATTTCCTCATTTCAAGGAAATGTTTTAATTTTGTTAGCTAGCATGACATTTGCAGCTGATTATTCAGTCCCACTGGGGTACATGATCCCGTGAGGACTTATGTTACTTGTGATAACTTCATCTATTCCTGTGTACTCCTGACAAGCTCTTAAATTTGCCTTGTTACTGGTTTCTACACTAAGCCAGTTTGTCATCAGTGAAGGCTGTACTGCCTGTCCTGCAGATTAAATTAGAGACTGGATTAGCACTTAACATTAATGTTCACACTCACTAATTGGCACCGTATCCATGGGACATCAGAGTCAATGGAAAAAAACTCTTTTCCTTCGTTTTTGTTTTTCTTTGAAACTTCTTGAGACACAGTGTTAGTGTTCACAAGTGTCAGAGGACATTCCAGGAAATGACTGTTTTAGGTACTTCAAGGTAGTTCAACACTCCAGGAAATGACTGTTTTAGGTACTTCAAGGTAGTTCAACACTCCAGGAAATGACTGTTTTAGGTACTTCAAGGTAGTTCAGGGAAATTACAAAAAACTCTTCTAGCATGAATTCAAAAATGACTCAAAATGAAAAACAGTAATTAATATTGTACATTTTAATGATCTGAGAAAACAGCTCATGAAGTTATCACTTCTAACAAAATGTACCAGTCTAAATAGAGAAAGAATTTTAAATTAGAATTATTCATTTATTTTGAGTGCATACTGTAGCAAATATACCATTTAAATGTTTTATCCCATTACAAAATTGTGCATGCATTTAAACGAAATAATTTTCATCTCAAGTTATAGTCTTTAAACTATAAATATATTTAAAGGCTAAAACTCACTGAAAACATTCAATATTAAAGGAAAAACAATGCAGAGGGCCAGAGTTCTTTGTTCTTAAAATTTTTTTTTTTTTTTCAGAAACAATGGTAACTCAATTGCTGGGCACAACAACTAAAACCTAATCTTGTAAGCCATATTAAATCTAATTTCTCTGGTGGTGAATCCTGGTGGATTCACCATAAGCCGGGAGACACTAGTAGCTACATTTTGTCCATCCTCACGCTATCCTGGTCCAAAAAGGCCCTGTCTCTCTCTTCCTCCTCTCTTCCCCTATCCAACCTGGAAGTCCCTCCTACTCGCCCAGTGATTGGCTCCTTTATTCATTAGGTGATTGGTTCACAAGAAGTCACCTGAGTATGTGACTCCTTTGTTCTTAATTTTAAACAATGCCACTATCCATTGAACAAATTTGAATTTTAGAAGACTGTCTCCAGAGACTAACCATCTAATTTATATTTGTTATATGAGCTTTGCTTTGAGACATGTTTCTGAGGACAGGAAAAGATTTAAATATCACAAAAATCATTGGAAAAGCAGGTGAAAGGTTGCAGTCCCTATCATTGTTTGTTTGATTCTAAAATGGAGAAGTAACATTTGATCTTACAGACTCTATGTAGATAGTCAGCACCATCTTCTAATCGCTGTGGAAAACCGTAACATGTAAATGACCTTTGACTTCATATCTACTGCTGGATGTTCACAAACATTAAGTGTTAAAATTGGCACAATGCTAATTTTTAAAGTGTTTTTAAAATTTTATAAAAGAAACTGTGCAAATTAGTTCTGGAAGAGTTAAAGCATGCTTCTCTCTATTAACATGAGCTAATAAAGGTAGGACAATATAAGGTTTTGGAATCAGATAAGCTTGATATATCAGGAGACAGGAAACTATGGGCAATGTCTATGCTTCCATCCTGGTAACAGCATAGCATGGATGTGTCTATAACCCCGTTAGCAAATGCTGTCATCAAAACGATGTTGCGTTCATAGAGCTCTAGGGATGCCTCTTTCCTCCTGGCATTGAAAGGCTAAGACAAAAGGATTAATTATTTAAGTGATTTTTTTTCTCAAATTAAGAAATGGAAAAATATAAGATTATAGTCTGAAACCAGTCTTGTCTGCATAGCATGATCCTGTCTCTAAAAACAAAAAAATGCTTAAAAACCCTTGGGATTTCCCAAAACGGAGCTCTAAAAGACAATTCACCACTATTTTCATATTTCTTCTGAAAGAGGTCACTAGGTTTTGAAAAATTTTGGATTAACTTCGTATGTACAGCCACCATGCCAGGTAGAATAAGTTAGGCGAACAGTTTCTAAAAGCTGGAAAGTGCTGGGTGACCATTTTCTGAGATCATATGCCATATATACTTTCATCCTCTAAAATCTTTATAATTATAGTTTACTCGATATGTCCTTATTGCCCTTGAATTCATGGTCCTCCTGCATCCATCTTCTGAGTTCTGGTGGCATAAGAGGAATCAAAAAAGTGACTCAATGGACTGTCTACAGAAGAAAAATAAAGATGTAGGAAGAGAGATGATGGGGACTGTAACACATGACCACTCTCCTAACTGATGATCCACGCATGTTAGCATTTCTGACTTAGCAAAATGCAGCATGCATAGGCTATTCAGACTCTTTAATGGTTCAGATTCTGAATTACCCAGACAATGACTAATCTCACTGAAGATCATCTCATTCTCTGTCCAGTTTTTTCTGTTTCCTAGAAGAACACTATTCAGTGTTCCTTAAAATGATTCCGAGTCTTAGGACTTTTCCTCACTTCTCTGTAATAAATCTACATTTATTTTTCTCACCCCTTTTTTCTTTATTCTTCTTGGGATGCAACAAAGAACTCAAAATTCACTGTCTAGGGGTAGCTTTGTCAGTTAACACACAAGCCACTCAGGATAAGCTCATCAAGGGTAAAGTGAGTTTCTCACAGATTCTACATCATTCATATTATAAACACATGCCATTAAAGTGACCACTGTTGCTTGATGTACATTTAAGTTTTCTTTTAAATAAACTGTGAGTTATTACTTCCATAAAAGTAGGTGAATAAATTATCCTTAAATCATACCACTGAATCTTTATGGACTAGGAATTAAGATGAAGCTGTTATTTTTCTAATGTAATTTTATTAATATACAGCAAAATTGGAATTTTATTACTTAATGGTACAAGTCCATATGATAAAGAAACGAATGCTTCTATTTTCAATTATCTTTAGATGTATTTATTTTATTTCATATGTAGTTTTTTCGAAAGCATGTATATATGCCTGATTACATGCCTGGTGCTGAGAAAAGTCAAAAGAGGGCTATAAATTCCGTGGAAATCGAGTTACAGATGGTTGTGAGCCACTGTGGTGTGTGTGTGTGTGTGTGTGTGTTCGCGCTCTGGAAGCTGACCTCAGGTACTCAGGAAGAGCAACAAGTGCTCTTAACAGCTGAGCCATTTCTCCAGCCCCCCAGAAAGTTAATATTTTCTTTTATTTTCAGGCATTCCTCAATACAGTTAAAAGAATAAAAATTCTCAGGAAATAGTATGCCAGCATAGTAAGTCAAAATAAATAGGAGAAACCAATCTGCAAGCAACCTCATTTATCACAGAGTGGCTTCTACACTTATAGAATTATATAATGCGTTATTCCTACGTTATCGCACAAATTGCCTTGTTTTTTCAATAAATAAACCTGTTTACAAAATTCCCCTTAGAGAAAATGCCTAGATAGTTTCAAAAGCACAAAGATTAATATGATCATTTTAAAGACCCATGTTCTTAAAGTATTTTAAACTAGAGACAATGCAGAGTAACAGTGCTGGTGTGATTGTCTTTATCGAGGTCTTGTGATGCGCATTTAATTAGTTGTACATGACAGAGAGTGTGGCCTTCATTACAAAGATCTCTTCAGCATGTGTCTTTAAAAAGAGATGGAGAAAAAAATCTTACACAAAGACTTGCTCAGTCTCTAGCCTTTGGAAGAACACATAAATCTTCCCCCTCGACCAGTGACATGATATTAATTTACACTAACACAGTCCTGATTCAACTCTACTTTGGGGAGACCTTTTAGAAAATTATCTTGCCTGGTGGAAATCATGGAATTCTTAATAACTCATCATACATCTGAAGAAAGTTGATTTACGCTCTGCCTGAAGGAAAGGCTATTCCTAAAGAATATGCATGTATGCATGTGCTATCTGTGTGTGTGTGTGTGTGTGTGTGTGTGTGTGTGTGTGCATGCACATGTGTGTGTGTGCATCCTCATATATTTTCTGGAAGAAATACTTACTACCTTTTGAATTTGTATATAGATTTTAACCTGGGTCATCTTAGCCGTCTTAATCAAACTTCTTCACTCAGTGACATATTGCGAAGAATCATTGGCTGCTTCATTTGTTAATAGCTGTTGAATGATACTGTTATTTTTTAAAAAAACTAGGGCAAGTATTTAAAAACAGCCATGTATAGTCTCAACTGTAGCTGTTCACTGCTCCTTGACAATCATCTCCTTCTTTTGCTTCCTGATAAATTGAGGCGTGGTTGTTACAGACATGATTCAGTTGTCCAAGAGTATGCTCATAACTTGGAAATCACTTTTGTTACTCTTGGTCTTCTGAACTTAAAAGAGATTTTTCGAATAGTTCTAAAATCACTGATTGGATGTCAATAATAGGAAAACACAGAATAAAATAAAACAAATTCTTGACCTCTGGGAATGGTTTTGTCATTGAAATTCAAAAACATGATTTCAATAGCTGTATTTTCTGTGACTTTGGCAAGGATAATGGTGCTCACACTTGTGTATTTTGATGACCAAGGTCTCTGTTCAAATGAAGAGCAAAATTTTCTCGGGCATTTTTAGCATCAAAACAAAGAGCAAGCAATTTGCTGCTGCACACTACAGGATGAGATGACATGCATTAAATTTCATTTTATGTAGGCAGTTCCCAGATGGCTTCATTTCACTATTAATATCTTTAAAAGTCACATGCCCTTTTTGTATTTAAATGTGTCCTGGTAATTGTAGGCCAGTTGAAAGACACTATACTATTTCCTAGAATTTAACACTAATAAGCCTAGGTAATGAATAATCCCTGCACTCTAGAAGTAGAAGCTAAGTGATAACAAGTCTGAGCTAACCCTGGGCTATAAGTGCAGGGAAAGCCCAAAATACATTATGAGATACTGATCGAAGAAACCAAAGACCGAAACTGTAACTCAGTGGTACAGAATTTGCCTGATATGGGCAAGGCCTTGAAATTGACTCCTGATTACCATATGGGATGTAATAACATATGGTTTTATTAAAACATGGGTTAGCAAAAAGTCAAAGAGCCAGAGAATACAAAGAATATAAACAAATACAAATTAACGATGTTGTTACACATAGCTGCTACTTCTCCAGGTATAATTCTATATTTAGAACCGAACTGAGTTTATGTAAGAGAGATATTATGGCAATTCACTGGATGTATCTGTCGAGAATGGCATTCCACTCTTTTAAGTCAATGTGCCAAAGTGATTTACATGGTGAAAAATGTAGCTCTCCATGAGAGCAGAACAATGGAACTGGAGCTATTCAGAAATGGGCTTACAGTTTTGCTAACCTTCACAATGGAAGTCATTCAGCATATTCCTGCAATTTCAGGAAGCTCAGTTTGATTCACTTGTCATCTATTAACAGTTAGATCTTAGTACTTGACCTAGACCAGTGTATTTTCAAGTCTTAACTTTTTATGTCTAGTTCACTTGAACATAATTCTTTTGTATATCACCTTTCCACTAAAACAACTGATAAATTTGAACCTTAAAAACACTGGCTGGGGGCTTTGGGGGGAAAACCTTCTCAGAGGGGAAGGAGAAGGGAGTTTGGGTGAAGAACTTTGGGGGGATATGGAGGAGGGCAAATTTTGAATGTAAATAAATAAAATAATGAATTAAAAATCACTTGTGTTGTATTTTAGAAGAAACATTAGAAAATATTCTCATTTGTTAGTCATTGTTGTTTGAATGAGAATGACCCCATAGGCTTTTATGTTTTGATATTTGGTTCCCATTTTGTAGAACTGTTTGCGAGGGCTTAGGAGGTACGACTTTGTAGAAGATGTCTCACTTGGGGTGGACTTGGAGTTTTTAATGACCCACACTATTCCCAGTTAGTTCCTTCTGACTCATGCTTATGTACCAAAATGTAAACTCTCAGATTCTGCATAAACACCATGAATGCTTGCCTGTTGCTATGTTCTCTGCCAAGATGATCATAGACTCTGATCCTGTGAAGTGTAACCATCAAATTCTTGATTCTAAAAATGGCCTTGATGATGGTGTCTTATCAAATAAATAGAAAAGTCATTAAAACGGGGTCCTAGGATGATCTTTGGATTGAATGACTAAGGTACCAACTGAAGAACTTAGCTCTCAGGCAAACCCATAGCCAAGTCTTATTGCAGCTAAGTGATAAGAAAAAAGCAAGGCAGAAAAGGCAAGGGCAAACACAGAGTTAAGCTTGGATTTTAGCCCAAGTGAACTTACACAGGCTGTGATTGATTCCCCTCAGATCACGACAAAATAAATGGTTAACTGTTGCAGAGTCACTGATGCAATTCTGTCACAAAGCTGCCCTCTGTCTGTCACTTTCCAAGATTCTAGTGTTTCAAAACAAGTAAAAGCAGATATTAAGTACAATTAGGTTTAGATATGAAGTACAAACATTACTATACTTATATAATAAGTACAATGAATCACATTTAGGTTCAACCAAGACAGACACAATAAACTAAACTTATAATTTAGTGAATGAAGAGAATGCTTTAAAGATACATTTTATTAGAGGTCAGTCAAGGTCAGCCTTGGAAGTAGGTTTATGTAAACACAATAGATAAAACCTGTTGTCTTATTTTTTCCTATGATTAGTTCTTGTTGGGGCTGATATTAAGAAACCCTCTTCTGAAACATTGAAAACACTCACAATAATAGACGCAGAATCACACCAATTTTGTCAAGTATACCAAATGAGAAGATACAAAGCAAGGTCTACTGAAAGTGTTGGGAAGTAGGACTCCACTAGCACCCCTGCTAATATTTTGGGGGTCGATGCACAAGTCATATATCCTAGTGAGATGTGTCACCTCTTAATGTCACTTCAACAAAACTGAGATGATTTCTAAATTCCCATTTCCAAACATACTAAGGAATAAGGGCTTCCTCACAGATATCTGAAACACCACAGTGATTTTTGAATGTGTATATATCATTACATGGTATGATTATTTATAAAAATTCTGAATTGTAATGCTATAAAAGGGACTCTATATTTTCTGATACTTTAATTATTTTTACAAATCATTGTAGCAAAACAGACAAATTTGTAATTTTTTACTGGCTAGCATGAAGGCCTTGGAAATAAATTTAAACCTCTGTTTCTATGCTCAGATGAGGGAATAATCAGGTGAGCATTGTTGGGCGATGCCAAGAGACAGTGTCTGCTATTGGCTTACACAGTCTTCCAATTTGAGTTCCTCGGCCTTTGAAGCTGTGTGTAACAAAAAGAAATGCAACATTGGCTCACCCTCTTTGGAAATCTTGTAAATCAAAAGGAAAACATTCTCCCATGTTATGAAACTATGCTGCCATTGAAAATGATGTCCCTGAGATACAATACTTAACTTGAAAGAAATTTACAAAATTCTGTTTACAAAAATGAAAGGAGAGTTTTACTGACCATTCTTGCAGAATTGTAAACCATCTCCCCACCCCTTTGCCACCTCTTGTAATATGCTGGATTTTGGACAGACCTAAGAGAATCTTTTCCTATGAGAATGGAAGAAACACATCTAAAATCTGAGCACACTGTGTGATATTTCATAGCTGTACAAAAATAGGGGGGTGCACATCTCTGTGAAAAGGCTGTGCATCTGTAACCATTCAAAGAGATCTAATTTTTATCTTTTCTAATCCACGAAAGATTTTTGAAACTCACAAATATATAATAAATATATTAAGCTCCAAATATGTAGTTCAAGAAAAAAAATGAGAGAAGGGGAATAAAGGATTTGGGAAAGCTGATTTGGGAAGACTGGTGAAGCTGACTAGAACATGAATGGAGAAACCTCAGCATGAACAGATGTAAATCACAGTTTGGGGTCCAGTCGTCTAGCAACCATCACACAGTGAGGAATTATAGAAGTCATGGTTCTAAGAGTTCCTCAAAATCTGTAATGTAGAGAGAGAGGTAAACAGGAGAAAAACTTTCTAAGTGGTTCCTGATCGATAGCAATTGAAGAAAACCTGGTAAGTTATTAAGACTGTTGATTTATATTGCTGCCATATGAATTCTATCTAGTGGTTTAAGTTATTAAAGGTTATATGGATCCAGTCCTGGACATCAGAAGTGGGACTTCTGTCTACTGGTTTAAGACCAGAGTTATGAGTTTCTGTTTTGTACTTCAGACTTGGAAAAGAATCTGAGTTTTCTCCATACCACAGAGGCTTCCCTCATCCCTTGAATATCTCAAGGTAGTTAATGGGAGTCTTCCATCGCCTTTCTCTGCCTCTCCTGTGTTCCTATCCATTGAGAACCAAGTTTGGCAGAGAGGAGAAATGATCTTCAGTTAAAGATTTGCATGGAAGCACTCCCATAATGCTGTATTGTCTCTCTGTTGCATATTTTGAATAGAAGTTGCAAAATTCCCCTTATCATGTTAGATAATGCAGTCACAAGGCAGAGCGTTAGGTGTAGGCTTAGATTTTCCTCAACATATTTCATTTAGGATTCTTAAATGCTCCAACCTCCATTTTAGCCCACCAATCAGAGATGGGGAGAAAGAAAGTTAATAGGAAAGGGGGGTTGTACAACTGTTTAGAAGTCGTTCCTTAGGGTGATTCCACTCTTCATTATCAGGATATCAGTACCCCAGTCAAATAGAAAACACAAAACATGAATCAGTAGTAATAGCATGACCCAGCAGAAACCACAAGGGTCTGCTAATTCCGCACAAGTCAGCAGCAACAGCCAGAATCTTCCAGAGTAACATAAGAATTTCTTTGGCATGTTTCTCTTTCTGAAGTCAAGATAAGAGAAGACCAGTGAAGCCCAACAAGCATTGCATGTCATCTGCAAGGTAAGAGCAACATTTCACTATCTGTGGAGTCCTATTTATATTCTTTCTAAACATCATACACTCTCTAGAGGCCATGTTCCAGAAAAACATCATATGCCCTCTCACCAAACAGCTTCCAGAAAAACATCGTGTGTTACAACCATGTTTTTAAAGAAATTTCCACTTCAATTAGGCATAAACATATTTGGAGACAATTATATTCTGCCAAGGACAAGAGGAAACCATAACCCAGTAAAATCATCACTTATTATTGATAATTCATAAATGGATAGGGAAGATTTGAGTTCTTTCCAGAGAACTGTAGTCAGTTGAAAGTAAAAGGAGACTCGTAAAGTATGTGATACTTAAGTAAGCACAAGTTTTAAAGTACTTAAGACACAAATGTAATATAGAAGAAGTGTGTGTATGTGTGTGCGTGCAGGGGTGTGTGTGTGTATGCATGTGTGTGTGCATGCGTGTATGTATGTGTGTGTATGCATGCATGTGTGTGTGTATGCATGTGTGTGTACATGTGCGCACATGCACATGGGTGTGTACAGGTATGGATGTACAGGTATGATGCAGAGCTGTGTATGCAGGGGTATGCATATATGGAAGCACAGGTGACCTTGGACATTATGCCTTTATACACATCCATCTTTTTCTTGTCCTTTTTTTTTCTCCTTGTTTTTTTTTGAGACAGGGTTTCTCTGTGTAGCTCTGGCTGTCCTGGAGCTCACTCTGTAGACCAGGCTGGCCTCGAATTCAGCAATCTGCCTGCCTTTGCCTCCCGAGTGCTGGGATAAAGGCGTGCGCCTCCACTGCCTGGCTATCCATCTTGTTTCTTAAGACAAAGCCTTATTACCTTGGATATCACCAAGTAGGCTAGGAAGGAGAACAAAGAGCTTAGGGATCTCCCTACCTCTGCTTCCTCAGTGCTTGGATTACAACCAAGTACTAACAGGTATATTTATTCTTAACTTGTGCTGACAGTTGAACTCAAATCCTCATGTCCATAGGTAAGCGCTCAATTGACTGAGTTATCTCCCTGGCCCCAGATCACACTTACATTTTGTATATATGGTCATATTTTGTTACAAGAGAGTATGAGAAGTTAGGAAATAGAAGCTTTAAATATCTCTGGTACTTGAAGTAGAAAAAGAAAATTTAAAGGTGTCTTATAAAATAGAATTGTCTAGATTCAAATACACATATTTTTACTTACCACATAAATTCAAGAAGTAATTTATCTAAAAATAGCGACAGATTTTGAAAGGAATCTTATGCCCAGGACAGAAGAGAAAGGTAACATTTTCAAGAAGATCATCCTTAGTAGTGATCACATGTTGTATGGTATTTTCATGTAGCTCAGTTGTTTCCATGTTAGAGAGATACGTAGGCTGTTGGGTCTATGAAACATCAGATCTTTGGAGCAGAGTTCCTAGTACCTGCCACTTGTCCAACCATAATTATTTATTGCAATAAAACCGTGTAGGAACTGTCAGCACTAATATTTCTCATTTTCTTGTAATGCTTTGCTGGATTCACACTGGCATTTTTATTTCTTTGCAAGCCATAGTGCTTAATAGCACTTGTTTGATACCTCTATTTTTAAGGGTGTTCCAGGCAGAGTTTTAAAGTTTAGTAAACAAAAGAGTTACCTGCAAGGAAAATCTTTTTCCTGATCAATGACACACCTGGGTAAACAGATTTACTTATATGAAATTTGCTCTAAGAATGAGCCACAAGAGGATGTTTTGGCAAGAAATGAGGCTTGCCTCTGATTTCCAATGAAGATTTGAGTTGAAGCAGTGTGTGTTCACTTAATCTTGTTAAATGTAGCACAAAACACTAAGTGTATTAGAGCGTGTACTTAAATGATAACAAACCCTGCTGTTCGAGCTAATGGGAAACCATTAGCTTTTCTCATTCTTTTCTCATTCTGTTACCACAGTCAAGCATTCCTTTAGACAGCATCCGTACCATGAGCTTTGCAGTTTTAGTCTTTGTCTTTTTTTTATTGCTAAGCAATTGGGTCTTATTGGTTTTTTTTTTTATTTTTGTTAAAGGGTAAATGTTGGGTACAAAATTTTATTCTGAAGAATATCAGACTCAGATTCTCAAGCAATAGGACAGTTATGGGCTATACTGACCCTATCGACAATTTGAGACTATCCTTTTCTATTGAGGAATGTTCTCAGAATTTAAAGATTACTATTTTAGGCTTTAAAGCTCATAGAAACTTTGTGGGTAGAATGATGAGGGCACAGCTATAGAACAGAGAATTCCTAAACCTTCCCCTCTCTCTCCTTTAAAAAAAAAAATGCTCTTGGAGGACTTGAGTCTACTTTACCTTCAGGCAGGGTGATGACCTCTGGAGTCTCTTCAGCCTTGAACATCTGTAAAGTAGAAAGTAGCTATAAAAACTTTAGAATGCATCTTCAAATGGTTATAAAACTATATGGTCCCTGAAGCATTTCCTGAACTAAAGAACCAATACTATTTATCTCTGTTCAGTTTAACAGAAAAACTGCCATGGTAAAACATTAAGCAATTTCCTTCCTAAACTGCATTTAGAATTAATGAGAATGACAATGTTCTATTAGAAATTAGTGTTATTTCTTTAGAATACTTGTTACATAGATTTATCTTGCCCACTACTTATTTTTCCTGATAAGAGCAAGGGGATTTAATGGCAGACTGTGACTTAATGGTGTTTGTAACCTCGTACTGCACCCTTGAGGTACCCCCTTCGAGGATATTTGAATGGGCCTAAATGACCTTTCGAAGTCAGAATTGTTTCTGTTTGAAATAATAGTGGACCCTAACTGGAGGTCAATCTTAGTGAACAAACAATAGCAGAAACTTTCTGGGCAGCACAAAACTTCAACTGAGGCACTGAATTTATTCCTTTACTCAAAGTTTCCAGTGTCTGGCTAGACTACTACTGATCTCCCAGTCCTTTCGGAGTCCATGTTCCTTTAGATTAATTTGTGTTTTATGACTTAATATTTCCTAAATAAGTTTAATAGTAAATCCTTTATAGTGTCAATCGTATACTGTTTCCCTTGCATGAAAGACAGGGGAAGACAACATTCTATGTGATTATAAACTCCAAGTTCTTAAAAGAATTAAAGTTTTAAGGTGAGTGAAATGCAGACTGAGAATTGTACAGATTTAGCAGCAAGATGTCATTGCTATTGTTGGAGATACATATATCCTGTAGAAAAAAGGAACCTGTAACTATAACAGGGAAAAGCACTATCATGTTAGTAATGTGCTGCTGCTTCTCCTTCACTCCTTTTCATAACCTCACTTCTGTCCGAATTCCACTCAGTAGATTGTATGGACCCTGTGAGATGGGGGGTTCTCGTCAGCCTGCCTTCTTCCTTTATCAGATCTCAACCGCTCTCACCCATAACATCACAGCTATGCCTCAGGTGTCCTCCCTACACGGCCACTGCTCCAACAACAGCCCCCTTCTTAATTCTAATTTATCTATATGCAATATCTTTTCGTGGGCTACACATTGAACCTGTTGGAAGTTTAACCAAATTACAGGTATAACTGTAGTTATAGAAATATATAGAAGGGGCTGGAGAAATGGCTCAGTTGTTAAGAGCCCCACTGCACTTCCAGAGGTCCTGAGTTCAATTTCCAGCAACCACATGGTGGCTCAAAACCATCTGTAATGGGATTCGATGCCTTCTCCTTGTATGTCTGAAGAAAGTGACAGTGTACTCACACATATAAAATAAATAAATAAATCTTACCATATAAATCTATACATATATATGTGTGTGTATCTATATCTTTATCTATCTATATCTATAGTTCTATCTCTATATCATTATATCTCTATCTCTATATCTTTATAGCTATCTATTATATATATATATATATATATATGTATATACATACATACATGCAGAGAGAGAGAGAGAGAGAGAGAGAGAGAGAGAGAGAGAGAGAGAAAGAGAGAGTTAGAAGTAGCTCCTGAGGAGGAGGAGAAGCATTAACTACTATGGCAACATTATCAAACAAGTTTTAACTTCTTCCAATGGGCATGAAAAAGTTTGGAAGAATTGAGCTGGTGCCTACATGGAGCCTTTACCTCTGTGTTTTGGTCAATTTAGTATGGGAAGGTACATTGCAGGCTACCTAAAGAGAAACATGGATACTAACGCAGCTACAAAACCTTTGACCTACAATATGTTCTACCTGCAAAATATGCTAGTCACAGAACTTGTGAACATAGCAAACCAATGTTTTATTTGACTTGAGGCCCACTATGTTAGAAGGAACTCATACCTGACACTGCTTGGGCAACCAAGAACCAGAGACTGGGTGGCTCGCAGACCTAGGGTAAAACCAAACATGGCTGGTCTAAAAAAGAGCAAGTCAATAAAATGACCATTAATGACATTCTTCTACACTCATAGATCAATGCCTTTTCCAGCTAACATCAGAGAGTCTCCCTCTGGCAGCAGTAGGATAGAGATGGAGAGACCCACAGCCAGACAGTGGGTAGAGAGAGAGAGAGAGTCAAAAGTGGTGGTCTCAATGAAATCCCTCTCCTCAGAGCTCAGCAAATCCTGCTGAAGAGAAGGTGGAAAGATTGTAAGAGTCAGAGAGCATTTAAGACATCAGGAGTACATGACCCTCTGAATATATGAGCAAGAGGCTATGAGCTCAGAGATGAAAACAGCAAGCACAGGTACTTCCTGGCTCTAAACGAAGCCCTCTGCATATATTATACCTATTAGCTTAAGATTTTTATGAGACTTCTGACTATGGGAATGACTGTGCGGAAGATCTCTGACTCTTTTGCTTGCCCTTGGGATTCTTTTCCTCCTATTTCGGGTGCCTGTCTAAATTCTATATACAAGTTTTTGATTCATCATATTATACTTTGTTAGGTAATGCTTGATTGCTATCTTGTCAAATCCTTTTCTTTTCTAATGAGGGACAGAAAAGGGATCTGGAGCAGAGGAAAGAGGAGGAAAGGGGGGGGGGAATCTAGTGAAGAATTATGAGGAAAGGGAGGTTAAACTTTAACCAAGATATGCTATATGAGAAAAGAATCTATTTACAATAAAAATGTTTGCTAATATCATATACTTAGCTATCCAGTGGATTATTATTTTATGTGTCTTTGTTGGCTGATTATTCCATGGACTACCAGGGACATTCCTACAAGGGAAAACAGATTAGAGAGTTCAGCCCAAAATCTCAAAACAGTCTTTAAAAACATTTGCTTCCCTAGAACCATTTAACTACAAAATATGTATCGGAGAGTGAAGCAGAGAGTATAATAAATGTAACTTCATGGAAATGAGTTTCCCTATTATACATATCATACATGAATCCCTGTGCTGACTCCTAGTACACATTTTTTCATTTAGAACCATAAACACACACACACACACACACACACACACACACACACACACACACACACACACCTGTTCATATCTATCTTATTTATCTATCCATATTTATTCAGGAGTGGATAGATAAAATAGATAGATAGGAAATATATAGATTGATCGATAGAAAAATAGATGATAGGTTATACAGTAATCGATCATGAAGAACAGTATTTCTCAGTTCTAAAGTTTGGAATCCCAAAATATTTAGTCAACAAGATGTTAGTCTAGGAGAAATGACAGTGTTGTTTCAATTTAAGGTTAGACACCAGGGCACGAGCAGACTGGTGTGAATAACAGAATGGTCTGAACCTGTGACCATAGTCAGGAGAGGACCGAGTTCTGTTATAATATAGGGGAAGAGGAAGGGGGGGGGAGGGAGAGGGGGAAGGGAGTAATATAGGGGAAGCGGTGGGGGAGGGAGAGGGAGACAGGAGTAATATAGGGGAAGAGAGGGGGGAGGAAGAGAGGGGAATTGGGAGAAAGGGAGGAGAGCTCAGGAGAGGTAGGGAGGGAAGATAGGAGACAGAGAGTTAGAGAAGGGTGAGAAAGACAGCCTGACAGAAAGAGAGAATAAATTATATCTCCCTCTCCCTCCATTCTTTTTCTTATCTTCAGTGAATCAAAAAGCCCCAGCAGGTTAGGTAGGACTCCACACTACGCTCAGCTACTTCTTCATATATTAGTCTCAGAGAGGACTCTTGCACAGACAACGGAAACACCCACAACAGTGTTTAACAACACATCAAGTCACTGCTATCCTCTTAAATTGTCACAGATTGTAATTATTACAAGTGAGAGGAGAAGAGAGGCACTTGTTAACCTTGATGAACAAACAAAACCATTCTAGACAATAAAAGAACATTTATATCTATCTATAAATAGAAAATAGGAGGAACGTGCTTAAATATCTTGAGGAAAAAATAGGCCTTAATATTCAAAGTACCATAGCTATTTATGAATTTCATGAACCTTCAATTGTGAATAAATTACAGCAAGAGGGAAGAATTCATCAGATTTTAAAGGAACTTGTCGGTGCAATGTAACAGAAAATAGATTTATTCTTATCACTAAGCTCTTGGGCTCATTTCAATCAGATATATAAAAAGAAATGAAGGTAAGCCATTTTCCTGAGTCTGGTTTATGCATACCTATATGAATTAATTATAGGTTTTAGATACAACTGGACTTTTAACATTCATGTGCCTGTTGGATATCCTTAGATTATGAAAAAGAAAATGACCGATTTGTTGGGTGGTCTTATTTATTGTGGGAATTAGAGTTAATTTACTTCAAAGTTCAACCATCCCAACCAAAGGGCAATTACATTTTTACTTCTAGGGATTTTAACCCGGGGAATATGTAAGGGCCTCAGCTGTGCCCTCAGGCTCTCTTATATGTTAGAAAGGAAATACTGAATGTATCTAAATTTTGCTTAGGCTAAGTTCCAGGACTTTCATCAGAAATATCTGACTGCTCCTGGGTTTCCCACTGAGATGAACATTATCTGTAGCTATGAGCTACAAGTACTAATTTTTGTTTATCTTTGGCTTGGTGAAAATGGCCTAGTTATTCAGCTATGGATGTGTGTGTGCATGTGTATATATGTATATGTACATGTATACATTAATGTATATGTTTATATATGTCATTTATATGTATCTGCATATATGTATGCATATATATGTGAGTTTTTTCATATCTGTTATTTTCCAGAATTTACATATTTTTTTTAAAATCAAGGCAGTTCTACAATTTCTATGGCAGATTATATGATGTACTTTGATTTGGTTACTTTTGTGGGAGAGAAAATTTGGATTTGGAATCAAGGGTTTTCTTTGGAGAGTAGATGAGAAAAATGGTTTTCCCTAAGCTGAATAAAGAAAGCACCCTATACCCTTGGCATCTAGTTCAGTTTTTTCTTTTTAATTGCACATAATCTCAGCAGCAATTTCTAGTTCTTAAATGTCTTTATGAAATAAATTTTATGAACTGCCAGTGTAGAAATGCAAACATAGAAAACAGAATAGTTAAATCAAGACAGAGCAGGAATCTCTGAAATATACTGTTGTTATAGGGTGTGGTGGTTTTAAAATGAAGAGCTACCAAGATAACATCCAGGTAGATAAACACTGGCAAAAGCCAGTGTGGTTATAAACTCATCATATCTGTAATGATCTAACTAATCTATTGTCTTAACATTTGTGTCTAGTTATGTTTATAAAAGCCAACTAACATCTTGAAGCTAAAATAAATTGGTACTGGATGTTACCACATAAACATAATACATGTATGTAAACAACAGACTTTAAAAGGCTGAAGTATGAAGCTAGGACAGAGTTTAAATGGTAGAACGCTGGTCTCACCCCACGTAGCCACTTAGGATTCGGTTCCTAGCACTATGTAAGTGAGATGTGGTGGAGTACACTGACAAGTTTAGTAACTGAGAGGAGGATTGGGAAATCAAGGTCAGTTTTGGCTCTATAGCAACTTTGAGGTTATCCTGGGCTTAAAAATTCCTGTTTTAAGAAAAAATAAATAAATAAATTAAAATGTTGGCATGCAAGAGAAGAAGCATTTATTAATATTGATTTTATTTCCAAATTAAAAGTGTGTTTCTGTGTGCGTGCCCACAAGTTGGTTTGTATGTGCTTTTGTGTGTGTGTGTGTGTGTGTGTGTGTGTTCTGTGTGTATGAGACACTGCTATATGAAGGTATAAGGCATGTGTGTGTATAGAGATCAGAGAACAACTTCAGGTGTCATTCTTCAATAAATATCTGCCTTATTTACCTGAGTTGTGAAGAAGAGTCTCCTATTGTCTCATAGCTGACCCACTAGGCAAGACTTGCTGGTTACCAAACCCCAGGAATGTGTCTGTGCCATCTTCTGTTGTGGGTACTGTGCACCACTTATTATTAGGATAGTGGAGATTGAGTCAAATCCTGTGCTTGCAAGATAAGAAGTTTCCTACTGAGTCTTTTCCCCATGGCCCCAATCCCATGTTCTTTTTGAGTCATGGATGTTTCACAGTGCTGTTGAGGTTTGATGGAGTCCTAGATGTCGTGTTATACTGTTGATTAATATTTTTCATGACTTGTATGTCTAAGCTTTATCTTAGCTGTGCTATATTTATATACCTCAGATTTTCTCTAAGGGAGGAATGGCATTACCAGGATTTCAGGTCTGTATATTAGTTTTGGCATTACAATTGTTTGTTAGAGAAATCTAATTATTCAGTATTACCTAACAGGATGCAGATTGTAACTTTATTTTTATTTTTATTTTATTTTTGATACTTTATTTACATTTCAAATGTTTTCCCCTTTCCAGGTCTCCCCTTTGGAAACCCCTTATTCCATCCCCTTCCCCTGTCTCCACCCATACACCTGCCTACCCACTCCCTTCTTCCCTCCCTGGCATTCCAGGGAGCCTCTAACTATACTGGAGCATCTAACGCCCTCAAACCCAAAGGCCTCTCCTTCCACTGATGTCCAAAAAGGCCCCCCTCTGCCACATATGTGGCCAGCACCATGGGTCCCTCCGTGCATGGTGATCACAGTATGATACATCATCTCATGGAACTGGTATCTAATTTCCAGTCAGTGTCTCTAGCAAAAATAATTGTCAGTTCCCCAAAGGAAAATATAAATATTATTGTGGAATATCTAACAAACAACTAATTACCATTTGGTTTCTTGATAGACACTCATCAGACTTATATCATTATCAAATGAATCCAAATTCTGAAGTTTGGAGTCTTTGTATAGTGGGCATTAAGTATTTAACTGCCCATAACACTAGCAAATGTGGGTAACAGCAAATGCAGTATGAATGTTAGCCTTTCATTGTTTCCTTCACTATTGAGTAGAAAATTTAATGAGATATTCAACACACATGTCTGACAGAGAATGTCCTGAAGTGCATAGTTAAGGTTTCACTTATATTAGTTACTTGATTGGTGTTGAAAAGGGGCAGCAGAAATATTAAATCTGCATTTCAGATGTCATTACCAGGACAAGAAGATATTCTTACAATTTTCATAGGCCATAAGGAGAGTTGTCTTCATAACTTTCACTTTAAATAAGGTAAGCACATAGCAGAATTATTTTTAAAACTGTATATATAAAAGAGGAAATCACACCCAATTGTTCGGTTAATCATATCCCATTACTTGTGGCTATAGAGATGAAACTTCAGGTGAAATGTCCAAACCAGCAAGAGATGCAGCTTTGCTCCCAACTGTCCTCTTGGAGACAGAGACCAAACTGAAAGTCAGTGTTAATAGGTTTTGGGTTTTTCCTCTACCAGAGATATGGCAACTATCTGTTTTCTCCAGAAATTTGGAGCATACTTTCTTCAATGTCTTGCTCCTTTTTCTCTATCTGCTGTAATTTTCCATGTTGAAAATTGCTCCTTGCAATTTAAAGATATACTGAAAATGACTTTGGCTTCAGCTCTATTTAACAAGAACTTCTCCATTTCTGTGAAGACAGAGAAGTCATACTTTACTTTTAGATAATGACTTTTCTTTACATTTCAGAAAGTGTAGAGATAAGATGCTGGTTCATGGACTGCTGTAACAATAGTAGGGCTGATGTCTCAGTATGTTCTTGTCAATTTATACAATGTTGATTATCATCAAGGGTACAGCATGACTGTGGAAAGGGGGAAATGGAAAAAAGTAAACTTCAGCAACAATTGTACTCTTATGACAAAAGCAATTGCTTTTCTAGAAATGCCTTGGCTCATTGAAAAAAAAAATATACCTTATCTCTCTGGAGTCAGAAATAAACTTTATGTTGTTTTGGCCTACTCTGGCTACCATGGCAACACTCTACAATCTAGATATCTTAAAAAGAGAACTCATTTCATCTGAGATTGGAGGTGGGGATTAAATAGCAATATCCATCTGCATAATTGTTATTGTTATTGTTTTTTTTAAATTAATTATTTATTTTTTGATACTTTATTTGCATTTTCCATGTTTCCCCTTTCCAGGTCTCCTCTTTGGAAACCCTCCTATTCCCCTCCCACTCCCCCACCTCTATGAGGGTATTCTACTTCCCACCCACCCGTCCACTCACTCCTGTATTCCCACCTTGACATTCCCCTTTACTGGGGCCTCTAACACCCTCAGGCCCAAGGGCCTCTCCTCCCCCTGATGGCCAACAAGTCCCTCCTCTGCCACATATGTGGTCCAAGCCATGGGTCCCTCGATATGTATTCTTTGGTTGGTGGTCCAGGAGGACCGGGGAGGTCAGGCCAGTTGACACTGTTGCTCCCTCCATGGGACTGCAAACTCCCTCAGCTCCTTCAGTCCCTTCTCCAACTCCTCCATCTGGGACCTCACTCTCAGTCCAGTGGTTACTGTAAAGTGAAACTTGGGTATTCCGAACTTTTGGGCTAATATCCATTTATCAGTGAGTACATGCCATGTTCGTTCTTTTGTGACTGAGTTACCTCGCTCCATCTGTCGTTGTTATTGTTATTGTTTTTTTTGTTTCTAAAGAGAACCTTCTTTCTGGCTTAAAAAGGCCAGTACCTTGTTTTATCTTTACATCATAGACCAGGAGAGAACTTAGGGGACTCTTCAAATTCTCCAGTGATACAAATCTTATCAATATCCTGTTCTTGCTTTATAGCTTCAAATGTACTTAAATTATCTCTTTAAAATTCTAATGCCAGACTCAGTCCCACTGGACTCAGTGACTTCTCCATTTCACTTCCAATGGGACACAATTCAGTTCATAGTCAGTGCTTACTTAACCAGAATGGCTGGAGACTGAGGGTTGGGATTGTCATCTTTGCCTTAGGTCAGAGTTTCTCACTGATGGGAACTCTTACGTATTTGTTTGGCTTAACCTAAGACAGCTGATGCCAAAACCCATAGTAAGCTTCTCATTTTTCATAATCTCCATGTTGTGACAACCAAAATGTCTGCAGATATTACTACATCTGCACATTTGATAAGAAAATACAAAATTTCAATTTCCCATGTGGAGAACCTCTAGCTTAAGCTGTAGTACTAGCAAGGTATTGGGATTGTTGCCACACTCAAGAATTAAGAGACATCTCATATAGGCTTAACACAGCCATATGTTTTATTGGATTTATTGCCATATTCAATAATTAAAAGACATCTTATGTAGATTTTGAGGGATTTGTAGGAAAGTTGTGAGATAGACAAAGTAGATGCCGAATCTAACCTGTTGTCTTTTTCTGGATTTCAGGTGATAAGAGAGATGGCAGGTATCATTTAACTTTTCCTGATAAACCAAGTATGGTTCATAGTCTTACCCTTTAACCATTCTTTTATCTAAGACAGAGGGGGAAAAAAATCCTGGCAGCCAGCACATCACTTATGGTCTCTAACTTAGGAAAGCTTTTGCTCCCTGTCATGTTCCTTTTGTCAGGGTAAGAGTCAGAAGGAGTCTGTTCACTGTGGACCACTGACACATCTCCATCATGACTCCTTTAGTGACATAAGGGCTGCTACATTGCTCTGGTCCTATAATACCCAGCAAATAAATCCTCCCATACGGTCCTCTTAACTCCTCTTTTCCGATTGTTTGATCTCCTTCTCATTCACTGCCCTCCTGACTCAGAACTATCACACTCCACAAACCCTTGCTTACATTCTCTCTATCCACATGGGTGGACATCTCTGGCATGGAAAAGGAGTCATTTCATCCCCCATGCTACTTGTTTGATACTCTATCACAGCCCACCTTTCCTACATCTTTGAACACGCAGATCTCAGCTTCTTATTACCACAAGTTATATTTTTATGTCCTCATTCAAGAACTTTTAATGGAAAGATTGTTAGAATCAATGGAAACACTAAATCCATGGATCTCTTACTCCCACTGCTTCTGTTGTATTGTAATTGTTCTCTTTCATTCAAAGACACCCAGTCAATGAATGACGTCAAAAATAGTACTGAGCCCTGTATGTCACAGAATCCAACTGTGTCAATAGCAAAAGAGTTTATCCTGTAGCTTCAACAGCTGTTAAGTAACAAGGTAGCAGATTACATTTACAGAGCATTCACTAGGCAATCGGATCATTTATGTACCAGGGAAACAGTAGGATGGGATAGTGATTTGGATAACTATTTCCCTCACAGACTCAGTAGTTTGGCTACTTGTTTCCAGTTGGTGATATTGTTTAAATAGGCTGGACTTGCTAAAGGAAACATGTCACTGGGAACAAGTTTTAAATACCACATGCCATTCTCATTTTTCTTTTTCTGCTTCCTGACTGGTTCAAGAAGGGAGCTCTCAGCAGTTCTTGCCTCTATGTATTCCACCTGTTCTCATGATTTCCTGCTATAATGGATGGACTTTTATCCCTCTGTAAACGCATACCTAAATTAACTCTTTCTTTTATAAGTTGCACAGAATTTGATTACTCAGAATATATAATAGTTGTATTTTCTTGTGAGTACCTTTGAGGGGGAAGAAAGGAATTGCAATTGTAGTAATATTTTATGGGTGCAATATTTGTTTCAAATTCGTTTTCTAGATGAGACTGGCCTTGAACTCTTGATCTTTCTGCCTCCTCCTTAAGTATTATATGACAGAAATGTGTTTCTTTGTCACAAGTTTATTTTGACTTTAGTAGTCTTTTGCAATTACTCCTGTTTCCTCCACCTTATTGCTGACCAAGTGTAACTCTGGATCTGTCTGAGACCCTACTCTATAATTCTGTCCCTAAAATAAAAAATAAAAATAAAAATAAAACATTTAAAACAATTATAGAAAAACTCATTACTTTTTGATCCTTTTAAGTCTGTGGTCAAATAACGTCAAAGGTTATATAGTAGATTTCTCTTTTATGCTTTCATTGTCTATCAAAAGAACATTTTATGTATTATTTATAGACCATGATCTCTGGGAATCTAGAGATCCATTCTCAGCAAACGTTCCCATCTTAACTCAATGTTCTAATTCTTCCTGCTCCAAAGCAATCATTTTATTTTTCACTGTCTAATTTAGACAAAATCTTTGTTACATCAAGTATATTTAACCTCTTTTTAAAAATTAATAGAATAATTTATTACTATGGTGTAACTACCTTTGATTACCTTCAGACCAGTGTATTAACTATCAGGATGCAAGTATCTAACCACAAGAGTAATATCTCATCATCTTCATAGTTCCTTTTGCTATTTAAAAAATGAATTCATTTAACCCCATATTTGTGTGTACATACTTCTGGGGTCAGAATTGTACCATTTTGAAAATTTGTTTTAAATACAGAATCATATGCTTAAGACAAACACATAAATTTATTTTTTAAAAAAAAGCATTCAGCTTGTGATAGATCATGAATTAGTAATGACTCTTAAATTAAAATGTTCATGAGGAATTGAGGTAATATTAACATAAAATTAAAGTGAAGATAATTAACATTTTAAATTCTTTACAAATTTAATACCTCTTCTTATTGATGTCTAGAAAATTTAGTGATTAATAAATTATTAATTTAAATTATTTTCCATTAATTTTATTAAGTGGTATATGTATAGTTGTATGCATTTTATTTTTAAATTGTACATTCAATAATGTCATAATTTACATGTCTATTCAAATGGTCAAAGGAGTTTTTGTGAAAAAAACTAACATTTTGTTAAGCATTCCAGGATATCCCAACTTTACTCACCAGAGTAAATTTACTCATTATTTTTAAATAATGAATCTGGTATAGATTATGAAATAATGGAGTTTGTACATAATATGTGCCTTACTAATATTTGCCCAAACTATCTTACCATCTTTCCTAACTTTATATATATATATATATATATATAAAATACTCTCTCATTTTCTTCAGTGCCATAACATCCTTGTATGTATATGTTATATATATGCACTAATTGTCTTTATGGATCTGATTTGTTTCTTTCAACATAAGATTTTCAATCCCATCTCTTTTCTTAGAGATGACATAGTTACATTATTCTTTGTGCCCTAGCAAAACTCTTTGTGTATATACTATATCACAATTTTTAATCTGTGTATTGAAAGAAATCAAGGCTAGTTCTAAATACTGGCTACTATGAATAATGCAGCAGTAAACATTGAAGGTTTTGTATCCTTATGGTATGCTAATTTAGATTCCTTTGAGTATACATATATATATGCCTAGGTGGATCATTTGAGGTACCCAATGTAAATTATCACCAGCATTTATATAGTAGCCGTTTCTTATATAATTATTTTATGCGTGCCCTTGTGTTTGCATCCATGGTACACATATCATAGTGCAGTTGTAGAGCTTAGAGGCTGACTGGCATGAGTCTCTCCTTTCAGCACGTGCATGCATAGAACTGATTTCAGTCATCAGGCTAGCCATGGAATGCCTTTACCTGGTGAACAATCATACGGACCCCTCTTTGTTGGCAGGCTCGGACAGAAATTTCTCTGCAGCTTTAGTTTGCTTTTTCTTGTTGACTAAGGTTACTCATCTTTTTATTTTCCAAAAATTAATTTGTAATTTATGTTTCTTCTTTGGAGAACTGTATACTTAATATTCCTATTTATCAATTCAATCATTTGTTTTATTGCTTGTTTGTTGATGTTTAAACTTTTGGGTTTTTTTAAGTTTTAGGTATGAGGCACCTAGCAGATGTGTTGTTGGCAACAGTGGTTAGTGATATTCTTCTAGTCCATGGGCTGTATCTTCACTCTGGTGATTCTTTTGCTTGGCAGAATTCAGAGGCTCTGTAATTTTAAGCCCAGTTATCAGTTTCTTGGGATTACTTCCTATGCCATTTGCAGCAATTGTCAGAAAGTCCTTGGAGAGCTCCAAGTCATGTATTCTGATCCTTGATAAATTTTAAATTGTTTTGTGCAGCTTGAGCAATGCGAACCAAGTTCCCTTCTTCTACATGTGGATATCTAGTGTTCACAGCACCATTTGTTGAAAAACTGGTCCCTTTTATGCATTTAATGCTTTGAACTCTTTGTCAAAACTAAGGAGACTGTAGCTGTGTAGTTTAGTTCTGGGACTCTCTATTCTGTTCTGTCGATGTGTATGTCTGTTTTGCTCCTAGTGCCATGTTATTTTAGTTAGTATAACTTTATAGTATAATTTGATATTAGATTTTATGATAGTTCTAGATCTCCTAGTTTTCTTGGATTATTTTCACTAATCAGAGTTTTTCTGCTTTTGCATGAAATTAAGGATTTCTCCTCTAGTTCTGGGAAGAATGGTGTTAGAATTTTGTCAGGAATTGTATTAAATCTATAGATCATTTCCTGTATTATTCTCCTCAAATTTAGTAATCCTCCTTTGTACTTTATTGGGAAATCAAAAGTTACTCACAAAATATGCATGCACTACTCACAAGGTAGGCAAAACCCACCACATCCTACCTTCTGAGGATACGGTGTCTCCATATTGACTAAAGACCTCTTTTCCAGATGTACAGCCTACCTTATTACCTATCAATCACATGAGGAACATTGAATTTTTTTTTATTTTTTTATTTCCTACCTTCCTAAGCTGTGGCTGACTTTCGATGACTTTATGGGATAAATTCCCTGTCAGGCCAGTGTCCTGCATTGTGATTCCACATAATCAATCAGAGAAAGAAAGGAATCTCTCCTTCTCATACATTCTTCCTTTCTTTTCCTTCCCTTCATTACAAAATTTCTCAAAAGAATCCAAAATGAAATTTGTATGGTCATAGGCTGCTCTTAGCCCAGTCAGATTTAGTTCTAATAGTGTTCAGTCCAGTTCCCACCCACCCACAATAACAGGACTCTCAATATCACCAAGTATTAATTTTACCTGAATCTATTAATCTTTCTTATTTGAGTACAAATAGTTGGTTTCCTTCTTAGACACTCATCTACTTTTATTTTATAAGAAATCCCTGTACAAGTATCCTTCCGTTTCCATGGCTTTCTTGGCCTTATTCACAGTTTTCAATTATCTCCTTGCCTGTTTAAGATTGTATTCTCCTGGAATTCAGTGACTATCTATTTATGTGTTCCAGTTATACCCAGTGTTTACATTATTTCAATCACTTGGTTTTTCTGAGTATACCATGTATATGCTAATGTGGCCCATATTTGTCTTGTAGGCCTTAAGATCCAGTTATAACACATGCAAAAAAACCGAATATATGGATTGTTGTCTCTTCAAATTTTAGCTTCTTGGTTTTATAAAGCTCACCAGTGTTTTACTGATAGCAACCCTTCTGTGCCTTTCCACTCTTTCTATGTGGTATCAGCGCATCTTATCTCTTCCTCTTTAAACAGTACCTGTATATGATAAATGATCTCCAATCCCCCATCCCAAATACCCATACACGTTTTGAGGAATAGGTAACCCTTTTAAAATATAAATTAGAACAATGTCAGTGCCTGCCCAAACACCAAATTTAGAGTGACAATGAAGAGAGGTTAGCATCCTTTCAGGAGCTGGCTGCAGTTGTGTTTGTAAGTTTGCTTCTCATCCTTCTTCCCCAGAATACTGTAATCTCAGACAAATATAGCTCATTTCTCCCTCAAGGCCCTGATGCCAGTTGTCACTATTATGGCAAAAATAAATGTCCTGGTCAAAATGTATATTTGGGTTAAAATTGTTAAGTAAAAGAGTAAATAGGAAGGTTTGTTTGTGTCTGGGTATGAGACAATCAAGTTGACCACTTAAAACCAAGAACAGGACTCTTGAAAATATAGCACAATTTTTCTAGGTAGGCTCTAGCAAACTCCCAGGAAGTTTTCTTCTGCAGTCTGATAAGCCCAAGTGCAAGACATCATTATCATGTTACTTAATAAACGTATCAACTTTGAGGTTACAACTTTGAGGTAACAGACTAAGTTGAAGGTATTCAATTCTTCTAAAAGGTCTCTGCCTATTGTAGGTGAAAGAGCACACCTGGCACTTCTAAGGTAGGCAGGGTGAAGAGAAATGGTGGATTAGAACATAAATGTTCTTTGCCATTGTCCCTTGACTCAGTCTATTCTTGACTCCAAAGATTGTACTTCGCTGTTGCTTAATCAAACATTGGGATAAATCTACCTACTTGCTTCCTCTATTTGTGTCCTGGTGTGAATTCGTTTTTGGAATGTTAAGAACCAACACAGCTGTGGCTGAAATTACAGGAGATGTGGGAGGAGTCCTTTCCTCATGGATAATATTAGATCTCTCTGAAATTATGAAATATTATCCCTAAATTAATATCTACTTTCTTATTATTTGTGAATTATCACCATTCTGGGTTGTCCTTTTCTATAGCAATACTAAAATAACATTTTGCTCCAGATTCTCACTCCAATATAACCAATTAGAGTTGTCATTCATAACTGGAAGACAATTAGTAATAAAAACATACATTAATTTATATATTTATAGTATTTCTCCAATATTAAAACTATGATCTGTAGAAGCAAGAACAGTTGCGGCTTGGTCTTATGATAGGTTATCAGTGAATGTGTTCTGAATTAGTGGATGACAGGATTCAGCACATCTGAGACTAGGAAAGATGTTTGGAATTAAACTATGGATCATTTCATCGAGAATCCAAAGCCAGGCTTCTCTGTGACTCCCAAGCTCAACATATTCCTAGGTACCAAGTCCTTTTGCTATTTTTTTGTTTTTGTTTTTTGGTTTCTGTTTTTGTTGTGTTTTCATCCCTTCTTATCTGCAGTCATAAGAGGTGACATTCCCTATTCCATTGTTAGAAACTTAAACACGACCTCTGACTGGGCATCAGGGCTTTCATTTATATAATCCAAAGCTATCATTAAGGAGTCTTCAGAAACAGGTCACCCATCCCTGGTAGATATTGTACTGCTATGAGATAATGCTCACATGGAAATGTCCATCTAGCTGTCTCCATACCCCCTCCCTTCCCTTCCCAGTCTACGAGAAGACAGACTGTTGTTTTAAAAGGAATTTGACAAAGCAGGGTTCCATGAGGAACCGGAGTTCAAGGTCCTTCTACCTCCTACAGCAACTTATTTCAACTTCTAGTAGCTCTAATTTTAAGAATATTGTTTGCTCGTTTGCTTGTTTGTTTTTAATAAGACAACCTAATATTGTTAGACTGTCACTTTGAGCAATTGGTCCTATTCCTGGTGACTGGGACTCCTAAGCATAACTATTTCCAGAGCAGGAATAGAACAGCTGTTTAGCACCCATATGCTATTGCTTAATATAGCTGAAAGTTGTAAAGCCCAAGCCTCCAAACTTCAGCTATGTACACAGTAAGCCTTCTGTTCTCTTTTGTAAATAAATTCAGCTCGACAGCCTTTCCTCAAATGACCCATTTACCAAATATTTGATTACTATCTTGGTGGAATTCAACAGAGGGACAAAGCTATGTTACATGCATTTTGACACACTATTTTATTTGGGAGAAATTATAGCATACTTTATTTGATTTTGAACTACCATTTCAATAACACATTTACTTAGTTACTATTTGTTTTAACACACAATTATCATTTTGCCCTAAAATTGGGTATCGTATTTATCTTGAAATACTATGCAAAGATTAAAATAGACATTAGATATTGACATTGTTCTTGGAAAGATTATTTAAAAAGTATATAACTTCTATATTTCTCAATTTGCTATAAAGCATCATTTAAATTCTGTAGTTGCCACTGCTGTTAAAATTTCCATGTGGTACGTAGCGGCATCCTTTATATACCTCTAGAATTAGCCTATCCTAGGATTTCAGGGAAAGGTGTTGGACTCTAGCCCATCTCTCTGGTGCTAGGTTCTGCACTTTGACACATTCACAGTACCCCAACCTGGGAAAAGACAGCTGCACTCTTTTCATTAACTTGTGGGTTATAAGTTAATTTCGGGGGAGAATGCTATTATAGATTTGGATGAGTTCCATTAAACTCCATTTAAACTTTGACTGTAGGATGCATTAATAGAGCTTCAAAGTCAGTCAATCAAGAGATTGATGGGGTATATAGAAAAGAACATTAAATGGAATATTTGATATGACCTATTAAATCTTTCAGTGAAATTCTTTCAGGGCTCTCTGGATATACATATTTTGAAATTTGCTTCAGTTTTAGATAGGGGTTTGACAACTGCCTTTCTCCTGAATATCCGTGTTAATGTTTGAAAATAATAAAAGGTACTTATTAGAGTTTTATTTATGTTTGTAATATAAAG
The DNA here is from genome assembly GCA_028551405.1 of Uromys caudimaculatus. Lineage (NCBI taxonomy): Eukaryota > Metazoa > Chordata > Mammalia > Rodentia > Muridae > Uromys > Uromys caudimaculatus. The sequence continues at coordinate 61,330,454 of CM052713.1, read as the reverse complement.
AACTGGTTTATCAACTTGAACTCTGATTTTTATATGCACTAACACTGCTTAGCAATATTATTGAAGGCTTTAAAAAAAAACCAAGTAGCTTTAAAGATATAAATACTTGCTAATATAATATTTCAAGAAAGTACTAAGCTCTGGTATGCCACAGCAAACTTCCAGGAACTTCTAGTTCCTTTCAATTTATTCAATGTCATTTTGAGGTATAAATATTACTTTTTATTATCCCTCTGTTTCAGTTGGGGTCAATGATGCTAGGCACTGCTATGGATAAATCATACCATTTTTGTGGATGAACACGTATTAGGTATGTTTTCCCTTGGAAGGCATCTCATAGAGATGAGATTTTCCCCTCTCAACAGTAACTCAGATGGAGTCTCACAGTTATGTCATTAGGAAGTCTTGCTTCTTACTGCCTCACAGTGAGAGATAAAGGTATCTCAGTTTCAATTAGTGACTCTTAAGTACTGGACTGCAAAATGCTTTATAATATTTTTATTCATAACTCACCATAAAGAAACCAATAATGCCAGTACACCTGGAGGAAAAGCTGATACCTATGCCAAAGCATGTAGATATTTGTATAGCGCTTCTAGTCTATGTTACCAAGATTGAGTTCTTTCTGGGAACATACTACTAAGGTAGATATGAAACTAAAAAATAATAATATAATAAAAACCAATTATCCACATGTATTCTAGTGTGGAAGAAAAACATAAAATGTCTAAATGGGGGTCAACAATACTTAGACTGATATTTCAATCTAAATTGAAGAATTAGCAAAAGCTCTTTGAAAAAAATGATAAATTAAAGAAAAATTTGTACTTTCTACATAAATTACTAACTACATGGTTCCTGAGAAAAGCTCTTTATAACATCAAAATAGGGAATTTTAAAAGAAAATTTCACAAAATAAGAATATTGTCACATGCCAATCACCTAGGTCTTAGCAAAAATAGTTTCAACATGGATAGTTTCTCATGTTCCAAAAGTATATACAACTGGACACTACATTTCTTGATATATACACACAACACAGGCTGTAGTCTAACAAGAGTGATAGGACTTTAATACAATTTTTGGAATCAGCATCTTAAATACCATATCTTCAGAAAACAAAGTAACATATTGATTGATACTTAGAAATTGTAATGGAATTCAGCAGCTGGCCAGGGTGGGGGGTGGAGAGCAGAGCGTGGGGGACATCTGGACTTGCCAGAGACCTGGGAGCAAGGAGGATCCCGAGGAATCAATGAGGATGACCTTAGCTTAGAATCATAGCAGTGAGGCTATGGAACCTGAAAAGCCCACCTCCTGTGGCCTGGCAGGAACCTCATTATAGCGATAGGTACACCACGCACTCACAAACTGTCAACCCCAAATTTATTCTGTCTACAAGAAATGCAGCGACAGAGAGATAGGGAATATAACAAGACTGAGAGAGTGGCAACCAATGACCAACTGGCCTAACTAGAGACCCATCCCATGGGCAAGCACCGATCCCTGACACCATTAATGACACTGTTATGGTTGCAGACAGGAGCCTAACATGACTGTCCTCTGAGAGGCTTCATCTAGCAGCTGACTAAAACAGAAGCAGAGACCCACAACCAAACATTGGATCGAGGTCAGGGACTCTTTTGGAAGAGTTGGGGAAAGAATTGAGAGCCCCAAAGAGGATAGGAACTCCACAGGAAGAGCAATAGAGTCGATTAATCTAGACCCTTTGAAGCCTTTCAGTGACTGAACCACCAACCAAAGAGCATACAAAGGCTGGATCTATGTCCCCTGCACATATGTAGTAGATGTGCAGCTGGGTCTTCATAAGGGTCCTGAACAAGTAGAGTGGGGTCATCCCTAAAGTTAGCTGTTTTGTATCTGTGGAATATGCTCCCCTAACAGGGTTGCTTTGTTTGCCCTCAGTGGGATAGGATGTGCCTAGCCCTACAGAGAACTGATGTACCAGTGTTGTGTGTGTGTGTGGGGGGGGGAGAGCAGAGTACTCAGGGGGCCCTCCACCCTCTCAGAGGAGAAGGGGAGGGGGAGGGGAGAGGGGCTGTGTGAGGGGAGGACTGGGAGGAGAGGCATCAAACAGGTTGTAAAATGAATAAATAAATAAATAAATTAAAAGAATTGTAGTCAGCTAAATGTAGTTCCCCCAAAGGAAAAAGACCTATGAGTTTTATAACAGATTTAAACATTATAACATATAGGGGAATATTAAATTAGAAAGTTCGGGAAATTTTTGGGGAATCTCCATTATAAAATAAAACAAGAAATATTAAAATCTGCAACAATAATTGCTTTTGGAGGGGAGACGGGAGCTGTAGGGCCATGAGCTTTATTGAAATGGCTTCTAGAATGAATAGTAGCTCTGACTTGATATGAGCTGTTTTCATAAGTGTGTTTGGCTCCAAGACACTTGGTATATCTTTTGTTTTGTTATCTTTATTTTTTTTTAAAAAATTAATAGATAAATTAAGTACTATCTGAAGTCTTCTCAGACATTAAACAAAGATATGCATAAATAACATATGCTTAAAGTGATTGTAAATCCTAGCAGGAGAATCATTCGGTGTGCCTTCTTCATCTACCTACCATACCTGACTACATGAATTTGGTTTGACTTGCCCTGCTAGTTTAAATGTTCTGTAGAATTGGCTTTTTAAGTCATAACCTGAAAAGTGTTGAATTGACTACTGCAGAATGGAGGAATCTTCCTGAGAGTAGCCATGTTCTTAACAGAAAATTAGATACTAAATATAAGCAGAAATTGGAGAATAAAAATGTAATTTCTTCCATGTGTTTCAAGTGACAGAAAAACAACATTTCAAAGGTTACTTGTCTAAGCCCGGTAGCTATACTATTTATGAAACTTCAGAAAAGCCATACAGGTGCAAAATGAAATAAAAATAGCATATTTGTTGATTTGATTTTGTAGATGTGGTATATAGACTTCTTATTACCCAGGTCCTGTCTGAACTGCATCCAAGGATAGAAATTTATAGGCATGAACTAGTACTTGTTACCAATCACTAAGGCACAGAAAAAGTAATCAAAACTTCCTGTGTTAAATATAAGCTAAAGGACCGAAAAGGAAAGATATGTTTGCCAGTACAAGGATTTTACTGTATGCCAAGCCTTGGACTTAATACCACGCTTAAGCAGATGGTACTTTCAAGTTGTAGAATTAATGAACTTAACTTTATAACAGAACTCTCTCTCTCTGTCTCTCTGTCTCTCTCTCTCTGTCTCTCTCTGTCTCTCTCTCTCTCTCTCTCTCTCTCTCTCTGTGTATGTGTATGCATGCACACATGTGGGTGTGTTTGTGTGTGTGTATGCGTGAGAGAGAGAGAGAGAAGGGGGAGAGGTGAGAGGTGTGTGAGAGAAAAAGGTATGAGAGAGAGTCCTGTGTATGTGTGTGTACTGTGCGTATTGTATATGTTTTTGCACAATGACAGGGATATAAATATAAAATAGTCTTCTTGTAAATAAAGACAATTGATATTCTCACTGACCAAGAAATGCTCATGTTATTTGTCTAGGGTTGCAAACTCCACACAGAATTTTTTTTTAAACTGTCATATTGACAAATCAATAAAATCCCATGTTCTTTATAGCTTTTATACTTAAAAATTATTACTAATTTAATCAAATGTATTACTAATACTTCAGTGATTTATTTGAAATCTGTGAATTGTTCAGGAAGATAATTTTGTATTTATTGCTGCTTTGATAATATGTTTACTCCCTGAAGAGTTTTATAAACGTGTGAATGGACCATCATGAACTAACCTTTACTCGTTTCACTCTTGTTTAATTTATTTACTTTATTTCAGGCTCTCAGCTATCCCTTGCTTCTGTCCTTCCAGTTCTTCTCTTTCCCCTTCTCCTCCCATTTTCCCATCCTCACTGGCCGTGGAGGACATGTTTGAAACTGCATTTTGTCTATCAAAGGTATTTGGGGGGAAAATTCTGTTTAACTTATGTTTCTTTTGAGCAAGTAAGCAGAGTCTAAGTAGACATTTATATACAAAAAGTTGATTAATTTAAAATGAACATTATGCCAGAGTAACACACAACGGACGTTACCTGAGGATGTATAATCAACAATTGATTATAATTTACAATTAAATAAAATACACGTGAACTAATTACACTATATATGTTAGAGCATTTGTTTGTGGGGGTCTTAACTACTTGAATTGACATGTATAATTATAATTCAGAGCTTTATTTCCTTACCCTAAACTCATTTTGACATGTCTTTTTTTGTGGGAACATCACAACCAAACTTTCAGGATCACAATTACCAAGAAAGCACCTCACACTTCCCAACCTATAAGTAACATTTCTTTTCCTTAGTACTAGCAATGGCCAGTTGGGGAAGAAGTCTTCTTCTATCATGTAGATATAACTATTGTTTTTTGTTTATTTAGGGGGGCCAACATGGTAATATCTTCAGAAATGTGTTTGTCTTCTAGAATGTTCTCTACTTCTTCTAGAACATAAATCAGATGCTTAAAAGTTACTGTCTCTAACATGAAAGTTTTTTTTTCTTTTTCCTATAATAGAAAATTCTTTAAGCTTTTATTTATATACAGTTATCATTTTTTAAGAATGTTTTTGAAACCAGGTTCTTTCAGAAACAAAGACCCAGTAGGTGGTAAATCTACTTATATTTAGAATGGGTTATAATATCTTAATTTATTAATAATTATTATTAATCTATTATTAAGCAATAGACTTATGCTCCTGGTGGAATTTTTCCTGGAATCACCTAATTTAGAACCCAAGACTCACCAATTTTGTCTCACTGTTCAATGTACCTTTACCAAAACACTTTCAAAAGTGAGCAAGCCCTGGCTTGTCAACCTCTTTTTTAATTCATGCCTTTTGCTTTTGCCCTCAGCAGAGCCCTTGCTAGCCCTAAGGCTGCCAACTCATCTATTTTTATGCTTATGTTCATCTCTAGTCCCCACATGAATTTGTATTCTAAATTGGGGTGAAGTATACTTGAAAGGGTCCAAGTTTAGATTTATCTGGAAGACAAACCTAAAATCTTCAGAAACTCACATCCTTGCACTTGCGCTGTTTCAAGTCTTCCTTGGATCCATTTGACATATTATCACTAGTGCTGAGCAAGTGTTGATAATCCCTTTGATGTGCAGATTCAAAGCTGGGAAAAGGATAAAGAAAAGTGAGTCAATTTTTGCTTGCAAATTGATTGAGAAGTGAACCTACATATTGTGTCGTCTTAGGACATGTGGGTCTGCTTTTGTCGCATCCTTTGTAGAGGATGGCAATGTGGTGTCAAAGACTTGTCCTACCAAACTGTGCTAATATACAGACTCTAGGATACTTTTCCTGATAAGACTAACTTCCTGCACCACACTCACAGTAAACTTAGGGCAATTCATTACATTGTTAGATTATAAAATCAGAGCACTAATCTTTTAAAACTCATTACATGTTTTGTGTTATGCAAGTGCGAAATTCTGTGTAGCAATATGTCTATACGGTGAAGCTTGGGAAAAGAAAGAGAAAAATAATTCCATATCTTAAGTGCTCTCTGCAAATAAACCTATTACTTCTTCAACATAACATATAAGTATCGTATTTCAGAAGGTAAAAATGAGTGTGTAGAGAAAGTAAAAATGTCTCCTTCAAATGGTCAAGCCCATAATATAGTTTGTATATGCATGGGTATATGCATATATATTTGTGTGTGTGTGTGTGTGTGTGTGTGTGTGTGTGTTCATGTGTGAGTGGTATGTGTGTGTGTGTGTGTATGTTCCTATGTGTGTGTTCATGTGTGTGTGTGTTCGTGTGTGTGTGTTCATGTATGAGTGGTGTGTGTGTGTGTGTGTGTGTGTGTTCATGTGTGAGTGGTATGTGTGTTGTGTGTGTGTTCATGTGTGAGTGGTGTGAGTGTGTGTGTGTGTGTTCATGTGTGAGTGGTGTGTGTGTGTGTGTTTGTGTGTGTGTGTTTGTGTGTGTGTGTGTATGTGTGTGTTCATGTATGAGTGGTGTGTGTGTGTGTGTGTGTGTGTGTTCATGTGTGAGTGGTATGTGTGTGTTCGTGTGTGTGTGTGTGTGTGTGTTCATGTATGAGTGGTATATGTGTGTGTGTGTATGTTCATGTATGAGTGGTGTGTGTGTGTGTGTTCATGTATGAGTGGTGTGTGTGTATGTGTGTGTGTGTTCATGTGTGAGTGGTATGTGTGTGTGTGTGTGTGTGTGTGTTCATGTATGAGTGGTATGTGTGTGTGTGTGTGTGTGTGTGTGTGTGTGTTCATGTGTGAGTGGTATGCGAGTATGTTCACATTTCTGTGGACACTAGGGCTCAATCTCTAGTGTCATTTCTAAGAATGGTTATCACTTTTTTTTTTTTTTTTTTTTCTTGTCAAGATCCTTCAATGGCTTAAAACTTACAGAGTCAGCAGGCTTGGGTAGGTACTGAGTCTCAGAGTTTCACCTATATCTGTCTCTACATAGTTGGGATTGCAGGTCATGTACGCATCATCATGTGTGTTCTTTCGTTAAAGTCATTTCTGGAAAATCAAGTTCATGTTTAATGCTCGAATAGAAAACAATTTACAATCTGAGCTATCATTCCAGTATAACTCTACATTATCTAACATAATTGTCGTAGTTAGGGTTTTATCGCTGTGAAGAGACATCATGACCTTGGCCTTTATAATGTTCTCTTATAAAAGAAAACATTTCATTGAAGCTGGCTTACAGTTTTAGAGGTTTAGTCCATTTATCCTCTTGGCAGAAAACATGGCAGAGTGTAGACAGGCATGGTACTAGAGAAGGAGCTTTGAGTGCTATATCTAGATCATCAGGCAGCAGAAAGAGACTGTGTCACACTGTGCATAGCTTGAGCATAAGACACTTCAAAGCTATCCTCACAGTGACATACTTCCTCCAACAAGGCCATACTTCTTAATAGTGCCATTAGCTATGTGCCAAGCATTCAAAGATATAAGTCTTTGGGGGGGGCATTCCTATTTGAACCCCTACAATAACCAAGTAATTTAATGTACCCTAATAGATTAGGACCTCTTTATTTTTTTTAGTAATATAGAAAATGGAGTCACAATAAATGCAACTGAGCTAGGATTCATTGGGGACTTCCTCTACTTCAGTATGTATCAAGCATAATCTCTACACACATGCTGCTCCTAACATGTATACTTGGGGAGAAAGAACTTGGTTTTTTGCCAATACAAGGGTCACTGATCATTTTAGACATTCCTTATTTAAAACTAGTCATAATATTTTACTTCCCAACTTGTTAGGGCTTTATGTTAAAGATGACAGAATTGAAGACATTAGCAAAGAAAGAAAGAGATTCAACATATTTGGAAACAGGCTTTATTGCAGTGCTATTAAATATCTTTTAATTTAAAAAACTAATAACATTATTTAAAATGTCTCAGTCAAACACTGAACACCTTCTATGAGGAGTTATCTCAGAGAAGTACACTCAGCCCTTTGAATCTATAATAACTACCCTGCCATTATCTTTCATAAACATATACCATTTGAACTTTTCTTATAATCATTATAATGTTCTATAAAAATTCTCTTATGTAATTTGAAGCTGTCATCCTACCTCGGAGCTGCTAAGGGTTGCTAAAGTCATGTGCAAAGTAAGTAAGCTATATTTCTATCTTTTGAAATTACTATTTATTCAGATTCTTTTTAATAAAATAGAATTAGATAAATTTGGAGGTTATGCTAAAATTTTGTTTTATTGTTAGCCAAAACCACTTAAATATTGTGAGCAACTTGATTTATATAAGATTGTGGAGCAAAAATAAATAAATGAAAGAATATCAATTGGCATGTTCACTTGAATACATTAAACTTATTCATTAAATCAGGAAGGGGGGCAGAATGATTTTCTTTTTTTTAATTTTTTTTTATTTTTGATACTTTATTTACATTTCCAATGTTTCCCCTTTTCTGGGTCTCCTTTTTGGAAACCCCCAATCCCCTCCCCAACCCGCCTCTATGAGGGAATTCCACCTCCCACCCACCCGCCCACCCATCCCCATATTCCCGCCTTGACATTCCCCTTTACTGAGGCCTCTAACATCCTCAGGCCCAAGGGCCTCTCCTCTCTCCCTGATGGCAATCGATGTCATCCTCTGCCACATATATGGTCCAAACCATGAGTCCATAGATGTGTATTCTTTGGTTGGTGGTCCAAACTCCAGGACGACCGGGGGGGGGGGGGAGCGGGGGGAGGTCAGGCCCATTGACGCTCTTGCTCCCTCCATGGGACTGCAAATTCCCTCAGCTCCTTCAGACCTTTCTCCAACTCCTCCATCTGGGACCTCACTCTCAGTCCGGTGGTTTTCAAATGAAAATTTTATTTTATTTATTCTCAGTCTATTCCTGCCTCTTAGATGTGGTGTTATTTTCTGGTGTTCCTGTTATCAGACATTTGCACACAAACTTAAGATAATTTCTAATTTTTATTGAACAGCAGGCAAAACTAATTGACAGAATCACATAACCACAAGTCTCCATGGTGGGTGTTTCTGAGTGGGAGAACCTATCTGATAAAGTCTTTCTCTCCTACTTTTCTTCTGAGAGCTCTTATTTTATAAATAATTTTTTTTTTATTCTCAGGTTATACTACACATTTTCTTCTGACTCAAAGTCAAACCTGACATTATATTTTCTCTGTGTTCCCATGATGCTCTTGGATCTCTGTTGTACAATTTGTCATATGCCAACTGAAGTGACTTATCATACCCAACATGTGACCATAAAGTATTCAAGAGGAATGTTCTTATTCATTTTGTCTCAGCATTTATTAAACTTCTTGACATGACATGTGTGTTTGAGCCCATTAAATGAAAGAATGATCTCTGTAATTTCGTTAGCACCTTCATCTCTATTTTTATCATCTAGTGAAAGGCATGTGACTGATTATGATGTATATTTTAGTTAGATTGTGTCCTGCTTTCATTTTTGATGGAGTTGAGGTTCTGTTAAAATAACTGCTACTAAAGAGAAATAAAGTGCTACTAAAGTGAACTCAGTTGGGTGTTGTGTACAATATTTGGGTGAAAGACCCTCCTTTCATAATAGGTAAAATGAATATATTGGGCATATACTTTCTGTGATACTAAATGTTAGATACATGAAGTATTAAAAGAGTATGTCAATCTACTACCAAGTTAGAATAGCAGTTAAGTGTGGAACATTACCTTGTCTTATGGTTTTTACTCACTGTACAAGTGGTGGAAAATACACTAATCACTTTATCGTTCAAATATTGTTTAAATATCTATATTTGGATTAAGTTTGTTGTCTTAAAATTTTTATATTTCCCCATACTGTTACATGACTTTATCTTGAGAGTTGTCTTTTCATATTATTGAGCATCCTAATTATTGTCAGTACCTGCTTTGCAATGGTCTAGGGATATTTGCCTACTGATATCTGTGCCTGTGTATGGTTAACAATTAAAAAAAAATGTTGTTAATAGATGACAAGGTCATTCCAAGGGACTTTAATCTAATGACAAAACACAAGTTCATTGAAATCACCCATTCTGAAATATTTGATTTTCTATTATATAATGGCATTTCCATGAAAATGTATCATATACTTTAGCAAATCCTGCAACAGACAGTTTTACTCTTTCTGTTCATGCCCCACTTAACTATTAATGTGCAAATATTTGTGATTAAGGTGGCTTGGAATATAGACTTGGTGTACCTATATCATATAAATTTACTTTGATTTTCTAAGGAGCTTTATATTGATTTCCATAGTGTCTGGGCTGCAACAGTGGTTTTCATATGTAAATATGTAATCATGGAATCTTCTGTATACCCAGTTAGCAGTGATAAGATTTTAAAATGATATTAAAATTAAAGTTAAAATACTTGATATCATATATACATGCAGTTGGTCTAAAATTTACATTCTATTATATATTTAGGGTAGTTTTAGCATCAATTTTATGTTTGAAATACAATTTTTGATAATAACCTCATATACAGAGCAGGTATTATTCCATCAAAAGTTGAAACACAAATTTTTTTAAAATCTTAGCCTTTGTTGAATATACAAATTTAGAATTATTCCACTCAGTTCATGAAACAATTTCATTTTTCCTTTCTCAAACCATTTCTCTCATTATCATCATCTAATTTCATGGTGCTCTGATTCAGCAAACGTCTTTCAATTTCACAGATGCTTCCTGTCTTCTTCGCTTTTCCTATATAACCAGTTACTTCCACTTCTTCTATAATCTTAGTTTAGCCCTATTAACATGGGAAATAAAGCAAAAGGCCCAGGCATGTAAAAATAAATTATGGATCAATTCCGAGGATTTCCAATCAAAGTTCAGACAGATCCTTGACACATTTCTCTGTATATAATAGAATCAGCCATATATTGAATCATTCCAGTACTGTACATAAAAGCTCATGCCACAGTTTAAATTCAAGAGAGACCTGGCATTTGGCTTCTCTTGACACTTACACCTTCACCTCATAGGAAAGTGCTTGTCCAGAGCCCATGATACATCTTGCTCAAGTATGTAAGTGAGCACTTTCCAACCCCCACATCCACTTTCTCCAGGAAGGCTTCTTCCTTATTCTTGCCTGGGCTGAACATTGAATAGCCAGTCACTCTCCTTTGGGCTCCTTTGATAGATGGCACTTGAGTTTATTTCGATTAATTAAAATATCCAGAATCCCCTGCTTCTGTATCAATACTGTACATAGGTTGGGGTTTCACCTGAAACAGCTATGTTGCTAGTTTTCTTTTGTTGTGTTATTCTTGCCTTGTTGTCTGCTCTTCCTAGTGGAAACTGGGTTTGGGAAGAAGCAGCTCTATGAACTTCCCAATGACTTTCTTCATTTGGCTTAAGTTCTGCTTTGTTCTCTCATTTTTTTTTGTCCCAAACTGTTCTTTAGAGCTGAACGTGTCTCCCAAGAAAATGCTGTGCTGTAATATTGGTTGGTCATTGTGGCGGTCCTGAGGCAGGGCCAGTGCTTTGTAAGGTTGTATAGTCGCGGAGCCATAGCGACACAAATCAAGCTAAGATCCACTCAGTAATAGCATTTGGACCATGGAAACTCTTTATGCCGGCTTATTTCTCTATCTTCTTCTAATTTGTCAGCTGCTCAAAGACAGAAATGTCAAACACAGAATCACCCTTCAAATGGAACTTGAGTTCTATGTCAGCATCCAGTAATGTCCTTTGGTTTATAGTATAATTCTCTTTGTAGTATATTAGGATTTTTAAATAAAAACAATTTGATATATGAAAATATTGACTTTGCTTATTTGATTGAAATATGAATATTGCATAACAACTATAGATGTGTAGTGATAAGATAATTCTGACTTCAAAGCTGGGCTCCTGTATGGAATCTGGGGGATTTACACTATACTTTCTGGAGATTCACAAAGAATGACTACTCTCGGTCTCAGCATGGAAATCTGGCCTTCCTAGAGACTGGCAGTCATTAATGGTCTCCAGCTGAAATAGAGCCACAGGAGTGGCTGCAGGCCTCATCTCTTTAGTGTTAACAATTTTAGGCAAAGCAGATGATGCATTCAGCCTTGGACTATCTCATGCTGTTTTTCATTTCTTTCTCTGTTTTCCATACTTCCAACCTACTCATTAACTACAGGAACTAAGGAACCTAGAGGGAAGATCACAAGCACACAAAATTTGGAGTCATGGTCACTACCCCTGCATGAGAAATAAGATGCAAAGACATTTAGAGTAATCCTATGCAATCTACCAATATAAGACCCTTAAATGAACATATGTCAGACTCCTTCCTTATGTTCTTATTTCAAATGAGGTAAGTCAATGCCTCCATCTACCATCTATGGCACCTAAAGAGTAATCTTCTTAGAGGAGACAGCGCCCTTGAGGGAAACATTTTAATCCTGGGTTCCATTTTGTTTATCTTTATCTTCTTTTTTTCTATTTCACTGTCTGCCAATAATAATGATTCTTTCCCCACCTTTATAAATACATTACTATAATGTTAAATAGATTTTTTCTAGTGTCAATCAAAATTTCTCATTAGAATTTTTTTCTTTTTGTAATCTTAACATTAAGACATGAACTTTTGGGCTTCTGTGTTACTTTATGTCTCTTATATTTCTGTATTCCTTATAAATTCACCTGTTTCCAATGCTTTTTTATATTCCTTTAACAGTTTAATAACATTAAAGAAACATCCTCCAAAATGACAATATTATCATATTTATGTGCAGAGTATATAATTATTAATGTATATCACTATTATATTTTTAGTATTTTATAGAATAGTATTGAAAAGTGTGGAATACAATTACAATGCAAAATAAATGTTTCAGAAATCTTAAGTTGTCAAGAGAATAATATTCTATCATAACACAAATAGTGACTACTTATTTTTTTACAGTAATGTAAATTGTGCATATTTACTTCTTGCCTATTTGCAGATCTTAGAAAACAACTAATTGCTAGGAGATACAAATCCATATATATTAGTGTTTTTATTCTCAGGAGCTTATCTACATGATTTTATCATTGATTGTATGAGTTCTTAAAGCTGATACTATAGTGCATTTAATATTTAATGATTCTCACTAGTATGTCTATTTCATTCTCTTAAATATAAAAAAGCTCCTGATAAGATATAACTATATAATGCATGTTCCTGAAAGAAAATACAAATTCATCCTTAGCAATAGCTTTAGAAGCAATCTATTCATTTGTTTGCTATTAATTCACTCACCTATTCATATTTACTTTTTACTACACTATTGGGAATTGAAGGGAATGACTTCAAGACCTCAAGCATACTTGGCAAGTGCTCTACCGTTATATGCAGAACCAAACTGTATATTTAGAGAGTCTGACATCCCAAAACTTTATCCTACTCTGTCATTTCATAGATGAGAAAATTAAAATTCATGGGGGTTAATCTGGTTGCCATGGTTGACATAATTCATCAATCAAATAGGTTTATTTTCTCCCTGGCAAGTTCTTCCCATGACAAGTTTTAGCAGATCCATTTGTAGCAACCGCCACCACCAATAATGGAACAGTGGCCTCATCTGGCAATAGCTGGCATTCTTCTGAATAAAGATATGAGATGACATGGGCAATGGCTTTGAGCTATAGTAAGAACACGTGTTTGCAGAAGCACCTGTAATTATATATGTATTAGTTATTTTCCTGTTTGTGAAGTGACATTTATTCTAGCTTACAGTGTCACAGGGAATCCAGTCGACCATTGTGGGCATAGCATGGAAGTATCACCATAAGACTAGCCTGGTAGTGTAGAAGCACAAATATCACATCTCATGTAGGAAGCAAAGACAGAGAACAGGATATGTATTCAAGCTGTAAAGCCTTAAACCCTACACCAGCTGACATACATCTTCACATAAGTCTCTTTCTCTTAAAGAATCCCTAACTTCCCCCTGAACACCAAGAACTATGACCAAGTGTTGAAATAAATGATCCTATAGGGGAACATTTCCCATTTGAACCACTACATTCTGACATTAAACACCATAGGTTCATGACCATCTCATGATACAAAATATATTTAATTCACCATCAAAATTTCCTGCACCTAGTAACAGTCTCAACATTATTCAAATGTCCAAAGTGTTTCTGAGACCCAAGATACTATCATAAAGGGATCTGATTAAACAAACAAACAGAAAACAATCAACCAAGCAAAGAAAAACTAAATTTCATACATGCAAGGCACACTGGTGGAGAATATACTTTTCCACTCTAAAATAGAGGAATAGGGGCATAGTTTGGAAAGATTCTACCAAACCAATGGTGGAAAATATTAGGACAAATTAATCCTTCATAGCTTCATGCTGTGGCTTCTCAGGGACACTGACCCTACCACAGGTTGTGTGGTTTTAGAGGCCCTATGAAAATGCAGAGGAAGCATTCATAAAACCCCAATCTTGCATGCTTTTCTCCAAAACTAGTGCCAAATATATAACAATGCAATATCCTTTAGCTAGCTTGAGATGCACCCTTGCTGCCTTGGGTCTTAGTTGTGTCAACTTCTGTATGCTGAAGCTGGTGAATGTCCACTCGAGCCCTTCTTAATTGATTCTGTGGGCTATGTTTTTTCATTTGCTCTTGAACCCTTTTTCTTCCTACTGGGTTGCCTCATCCAGCCTTGATGTGAGTTTGTACCTAGTTTTATTACATCTTATTATGCCATGATTGGTTGATATCCCTGGGAGGCCTGCTCTTTTCTGAAGGAAACCAGAGGAGGAGTTGATCTGGAAGAGAGGGGCAGACTGATAGTAGAGGAACGGGGAGAGGAGCTGTGGTCAAAATGGAATATATATGAACGAAGAGTAAAAATATGTCTGAAGACATTTTTTTTCCTCAAAGGAAAAAAAACCCGTAGGCTCTCTCCTTACATGTACTTTAATATTTTCTGGGTGGGGTTTTGTCCTCAGGGAATCTTATCTGTTGTTTCAGTACCGAGCTTGAGGCTTGGGTTTAAGGACACTGATTTCTTTACCGATTAGTCTGTTTTTCAGCACATGGCATGATTAATGTCTTAAACTTCTTCACCTCTCCAAACTTCTTTATCACACTGTTTCTTCATTCTTGACTTGCATATGAGTATTCAGAAATCACCATGCCTAAGAGTCAATGTTATGATGACTTGGAATTTTCTCTGCCAAAGAAATTAGTCCTTTAGTTTTTTAATTCAGCTCATACAAATACTAAGATTGTGGACCAAATAGTTTTAGCCACACCATCACACAAACAGTTCCTGGCCCATGCTCTGATAGACTTCCTGGTTCCTGCTGCAACTTCTTGGGATAGACTTCGACTGTCTCAGTTAACCTCAGCATCCCTAACCTTGGCACCTACTAGTTTTTCTTGCAAACATTTATAATTCTTCCACAAAATGCATTATCTATATTTTATCAAAAGTCACCAATATATTCAAGAGAATATGGCACCAGAAAAGCTCTATGACTCATATAAAATTCAAAACAAAACAAATGAACAAACAAACAAAAACAGGCCAGGCAAAGGCGGAAATGGAAGGACTTCAGTAATGAAATCATATAAGTCCATTGTTAGACTTTGTACCCATTCTGGCATGGTCTTTGAGCCACAAGTGTGATGGTAATCAAAGGAAACCAGGAACTTACAGTAGAAGATGAAAACATTATAGTAAGTAATGTGTGCATTCAATTGGAGCATAACTAGCTTCAAAAATATGGACAAAGTTCAAAGTGCTTTGAATTGAAGTCCATTCATCTTCATATAATTAGGTTTTGGAAGAACACAAAAGAAGATTTGTATCCATATATTTTTATATTCAATCCAGAAATATGTAACTGATATGAACAAAACAAGTACTAATGATGTGACATAACCTGTCTTGTTCTATTTTTTAAATTATGTATTATTCTATTCTAAAGCTTAATTGAAATATTATAAGGTCCATGATATATTTTTTCTAACAATTTGTTCACATACTCCATATTTTCACAGTGCACACAACGACACACATTATTGAGACCTCAGCCTGCGAGAGATGGCTGAATAGATTTTCTATATGCTGTCATCTATAATGAGGTTAAAGAAGTTTATACTCTTATACCATTTCTTCCTGTTCTCTAGAAAAGCTCGTGGCTGATGTCCTAGTGTATTAGCTCATACCTAGACTCAATCAGAAAACTGCAAGGAACAAGTCTGTATTTGTTTGAAAATTCCTAATTTGGATATATGATGATTCCAATCCATCTTAAAAATACCTTCATAAATGATTCATGTGAGATATTAACTCCAGGGAACCATGCTTAGCAGGGAATTCCAATTATCCTCTCTTGTTATTCTTTTTCACTGGAAAGATATTACATATGTACAAATTGGAAAGCATCACTCAGAATACTTTGATTTGTTTTCTATTTTCTCTAGTTCTTAGTAGATGCCTTTGGATTGCATTGACTTTTATTGTAAGCTGTCAGAAATCCTTTCTGGAGAAAGAAAACTCACAAGTCTCTCACAACTCTGAATTTCAAACATGTTTTTGTTAATATGTCTTTATTTTTTTCTCTTCGTTCCTATACATACTCTGTTAAAAAAGGAACCAACTTTACATCTATCTCCATGCAATCCCCGTAATTGTGCCAACCATGCCGTTCCCTTCAGTACCTCCAAAAAGATGATGAGAATGTGTTTGTCCATTCATTGTAACTCTACTGATGTGTGTGATAATCCCCAAGCACTGGACTTTTACAGTAGGACATTGGTGAATTGCTGATATGTTCTAGGCACAGAGTCAATATGAATATCACAGCATTTGGTAGTTGTTCATGAAATATTCAATGGAGAGTGACACAATTTTTAATAGAACACAGACAACTTTAAAGGGATCTATTAAGTGCTTCAAAAGAGAATGGCACACTCGTATTAACTTCAAAATGTAGGTCTAAAACATTCAGATCAATAGAAAGGAATGGCGAAAAGCTTTCCTCTTGTTCTGAAAGTGAGAGTACTTGGTAGGGGCACTTAGAGTGCCCAAAACACTATAGATTTTTTTCTGTTGTTATTCTCACATTTAGTTGTTTCCAAACAGGAGTGATAGTTAAATGTCTTTCAAAATTATTCAAACCTTCAACAAAATAATGCTCACGTTAGTGTTTCTTTTCTACTTATTACAAAGAGTAACTGATACGTATCTATTAATCTTTCATTTTCCAGAAGAGCAATCAGGGGTTGAGATAATAACATTTTAGGAGGTGAATCTGAAATTTGAACCCAGGTCCTCTGATCTAAAAAGCTGAGCTCTCTGTTTTATTGTTGATGTGTGTTGATTTTATTTATTTATTTATTTATTTATTTATTTATTTATTTATTTATTTATTATTTAATGTTTTGGCTAACTTCTCAAAATATTTTCATATCACAGTAAGAAAATTCTACTTTTCTCCACAAAATTAATTTTCTAGTTTTAGTTGTTCTGATTAGTTATGAGTTTTAAGACTAATGCCAAAATGTCTCATACATGACTAAAATATTTTATACAGCATGTAAGCAAGTGGACCTTCATTGCATTTTTGGAAAAAGATAGTAAGAAATCTGCTGAGATGAGATGAGAAAAGATTTATATGTGTCTGTATAGCTTATTCACCTGGATAAAATGAGAAATTTCAAGTTGCTTTTTTCAAATACGTAAAACATAACCTTTCTTCTTCTTGAACCATTGAACTTAATTATATCTTTTCAAATTTACACACAGATGGAAACATTTAATCTCACTTAAATGAAACAGCAAAGCCAAAGTGAGTAATCATGATGTATTTGGACTGAATAGATGTGCGTGGCCTTGTCTACCTGTCTTGTTTATGAATACACTGATTACGAACTACAAGGGTTAATCACCCTTGGTTGGTTCATGTCTTAGAACTATAAAATAGTTTGTTTGACATTTCACCCTAATGTTTCTTTCTATTTTTATTTTTGAATCATCCTCTCACCTTCTTCTCCATGCTGACTGAAGAGATGTTTTATTTCATGTACCAACTGTGGCTCTCACCCCTTGCAAACTCTGTTTCTCTCATATCTCCCCTGCTAGCTGCAAGAGGAAGATAGACACAATGAAGCCAGTCTACTGTTAGACACTGCTGAGCAGAGAAATACAGAGAGATGGATAACAGATAGTAGGGTTCTAAGTACCCTACAATTTATTGAGGCAAATAGAAGAGAGTTGAGTAGCAAATTATCCACACTGTTCACAAGCCAGCAGGCAGCCCTGCTTGCCAGCTACGCAAATTGTTTCTGGGTAATTTGCTGCACTTCTACTTTGTTGTGCTATATCTAAAGGTATGACTTTGAGTTTTGAAAATCCGGTTGAGAAAGGTCTGCCCAACAACAAGCAATATTTGAAATGTGACGTTTGGCAAAATGCCTAGGCTTTTATCTTGCAGACCCACAATGACAACTTTGGGTCTGATCTTTGCAAGTATTAGAAAGAAGAGATCATTTATTGTAGCTAATATTTGCAGAGTTGTTCTTTTCACTTTAAAACCTTTCCATCTCTCATAGCCACAGCTGGAAGTTTGAGTGTGATGGGATGCAGATGAATTTTAGATATGAAAGTTACATTTTGAACTCAAAATTTTCACCCTGCAGCAAATTTAGATGGAAACCAAATAGCAACGCTTTAGATTAGTAAATAACAAATTCGGGTATAACATAAATACTTTTAGAATATACTCGTGGGGAAAGTAGAAAAAATGGTATGGAAATCTGGAGTTCAAACTGTGTAGGAGAAGCAATATTTCACAAGGTTTTTAAAATCATTATCAGTATTTGATCACTACTACATACTATGGTTTCTCATTTATTTCTTAGAAATAAGGCTCAAAAGTCATTTTCAGACAAATTCTTTTATATCATATGTTGTAATCTGTCCTTTGGAATAAATGCATGTCATAGGCAATTATTTGATTTGGTCTCCTATTAGGTAAACTACATTTTTAAAAACGTATTTTTAATTTGTTAAACTTAAAACTATAGATCTAAAATTTAGACTAAAATAATAGACTTAAAATATAGAAATCTAAAAATTTTTTATACTTAAAATTTAGCCTTAAAATTGTCTCAAGCTGGCCTCCAGGAAATGTAAGATAAACAGGTAAAAATGAGATACAATTAGACAAGGGAAATGCCCCAAACAGGTGGAAAAGTGTCCCAAGAATAAGCAAAGAGTCAGAGATAGACCTCTTCCCACTGTTCCCACCTAGCTGTCAAGAATAACATATGTAGAGAACCTGCTACAATTCCATGCAGGCTCCATACTTGCTGCTTCAGTCTCTAAGAATTCATGTGAGTTCTGTTTAGTTGATTCTGTGGCCATGATCTCCTGGGACCTTTGCTCTTTGGAACTTTTGCAATTGTGCTGCAAAATTATATAGAAAACCAAAATAGAGATCAAAAAACAAAAATATCATTATATAAAATTTATATGAAACTACATATTTCCTGGTAGAATTTAGAGAGCCTAAGTCATCATTAATGAAATGTGTTTTGCGGGCTTGGGAGCTGCTAGATAGCACATGGTATTATTAAAAATGGAGACATAGCATTGAATAACAATAAACATAGATTTGAGAGATCTTTAGCCTATCCCAGCTTACTTGGTATCTTTGGAAACATTACAGTTAGAAATGTTCTCTCTTTCCTATATGCAGCTGTTTGCTTACTTCTACTGTAGTTGTCCATATTCAGATGGAAGATATTATTCTTTATTGAGCTGCTCTACTCAGAAGGTTTAAATAACCCTGCCATCCCCCTCCCCCACCTTCCACAGTCAATCATTATTCCATTAACTCTAGGTATTAAATAGCTCCTAATTCTAGTCATTGTTTGCATTTTCAATGCCAAACATGGTCTTTTGTTGACGTTTCTGTCATCTATAGACTTGAGATTCCATTGTCCCTTTCTCTTATTCCCACCAACTGATCAGTTGAAACCATTTCATATGGGAATATTCTCTGTTCAGATGAAAACTTCATCCTTCTCCAAATTTAAATTGAAACCTTATATTTTCCAAGTTATAGAAACCAAACACAAAATTGATGTAGTTTGTCTCATGTTTATGCTTAAATACAACCTTAAAATAGTACACGTGGACCATGACTGGATATCTTATAGCCTAATAATGCAGATCAGATCTGTTTCAGTGAATTATAAAGTTCAAGAGAACAGGGAGCACATATGTGGAAATAGCACCTGGCTATGTTGCTGACAGGTATAAGTGTTTAGAGGATACTTACTCATCCATAATGTTACGTGTGTTTTCTACATTCAACTGTTCAGATTATTCTTTTCCCTTTATGTCTCTGTCTTCTGTCTACAATAAACTATCCTTCAATATTCACAAAACATATACTTGCTTAGTGAACTACTCCATCATTGTTAAAGTCCTTTGGACATTTTCACAATAAATCAACCACAGTGTTGTTTTTCTTCCAATAAGCAATAATATCTATCTCTTCTCTGCAAAGGCGTTTGAACAAAATAAACAACAGCATACTTACTACAAGGGAAATTACCAGTAGAAGTTTGTTGACCTGAAATTGGTTTTGTGATTCTAACTTTATTAATAACAGATATCTCTGACATAGTCCAATTCAACTAGCTAAGCTGATGCCACCAAAAAAAGTTTCACACAGAGATTATCCAAAGTTAACTTCTTCAGTTATTGTGGATTTATGCTTTTTATATCACTGGGAAGTTACCAAGCAGAAACTTTGGCACTATTACTGGAGAATAATTTTGCCTTAACATTCCTTTACTCCTTTAAAATCCAACTGCCGGGGATAGGCAAGAGTAGGGGAAATCTCTAGGAAGCCCCGGAGAATTAGGATGGGGGAGGCTTTCAGGAATCAATGAGGATGCCCTTAGCCAAGATGCCTAATGGTAGGGATGTGGAAGCTGAAGCAGCCAAGTCCTAGAAATCGAGGCACGATCTCTAGTGGTGGGATAAGCACACCAAACACCTACAAAACTTTTGACTCAAAACTTGTCCTGTCTAAAAGAAATACAGGGACAAAGATGGAACAGATGGCCAAACAATAACTTGCCCCATTTGAGACCCATCTCATGGGCAAGCAGCAATCTTTGACACTATTAATGATAGTCTGCTATGCTTGCAGACAAGAGCCTAGCTTAACTATCCTCTGGGAGGCTCTACCCCACAGCTGAATGAAACAAAGGCAGATTCCCACAGCCAAACTTTGGACAGAGGTCAGAGACTCTTATGGAAGATTTGGGATAGGATTGAAAGCCCTGAAGGGGATGGAAATTCCACAGGAAGACCAAAAGTGTCAACTAACCTGGGAGCTCACAGACACTGAGCCACCAACTAAAGTGCATACATGGGCCGGATCCAGTTCCCTGGCACATATATAGCAGACATACAGTTCAGTCTCCATGTGGGTCCCCTAACAAGTGAAGCAAAGGATGTCCGTAAAGCTGTAGACTGACTGGGGAATCTTCTCCAACAGGGCTGCATTGTCTGGTCTCAGTGGGAGAGGATACACCTAAGTCTGCAGAAACTTGATGTTCCATGTTGGGGGATATTGGCAGGGGGCATCCTCTCAGAGGAGAAGGGGAGCAGGAGGGACTCTGTGAGTGTGGAGCCACGAGGGGTCAGCCAGCATTTGAGATGTAAATAAATAATTAGATAATAAATAGAAAAAAATCTAACAGAAAATGAGCAAGCATTTCCTATAGTGTTTGGATCTGCTCTTGTTCTATATTCATCAGGAAACTATTATTTTCAGACCACTCCTATTTCTCTCCTATATTGGTTAATCAACTTTCTGTGGCTTTACCACAATATTTAAGTCAGTCAACCTAAAGAAAGATTTAGTTTGGCTGACAGTTTTAGAGATTTCAATGCATAGACAGCTATTGCTATTGCATAGATACAATATAGTATATAGTATTTAGTATGCATATATTAATCAGACAACGCTGTCAACTTCATTGCGGCCAGCAAGCAAAGATAAAGTAAAGAGGGAATGGCTGGGATCCCATCCTGCCTTTCATGTGCACATCTCCACTAGCCTACATCTTTCAACTAGTCCCTACCTCCTGAAGTTTCCAAACTTCCTTATAATGCCACAAGCTGGGGATCAAGCCTTCAACACATGAGTCCTTTGGGAACACTGAAGATCTAAATATAACACTGTCTGTTTGCCATACGTCTCTAAAAGGATACTGATTGGATGGTACCCTGCACTCACTCCATGCAGTCAAATATTTTTAAAAGATGAGTGAGATCATATAATTCAACAGTTCAAAATGTTTCATTTTCAATGTCACAGAGAAAAAGATAAAAAAAACTCCTTGCCAGTCTGCCAGGTCCTGAAACATCTATGATATTGCTACCAGGAGAAGTTTGTCTTCAGTTACCAACCTCTTTGTCATCTCATCGAAGTCTCACTGGATTTCTTAATCTTCTGGCAGGAAAGGAGCCAAAGGATTCAGCCTTGTTCATAACACTTATCATTTACAGCCAGGATGCATCTTTCATGTATCCCATGTGACCAGCAAGTGGATTGGAGTTCAGCTTAAATGTTGGTTTCCTTGGACCTCTCTGGGAATACTCCATATAATAGGACACTATCTTCTTTGCAAGATTTTGCCTTATCCCAATTCCGTATCTAGTCAGGCTTGGGAGTATAATTCTGTAATCCCATTTACTCATGAAACTGGGACAGGAAGATGACATTGGATTGAAAGTTTTAAGTTGGCTTTCAGGTATAATTGTGTGGTATAGCATGTACATACATACTATATGGTTACTTTTATATATCAGCACATAATGAAGATTCAAATAAGCCTACTCAGAAGACCTGGCCATCATTTGAAAAACATGGCTTGAGATGATGAGGATTTGGTGTTCTGTAAGTTCTTACCAAGTTCCCCCCCTTTTTAAACACGTGACACATGCAGCCAAGAAATGTTATAACTCATGTATTTTTTTCTGAAGACATGATTTCTTTTGTGTGTTAATTACATCTAGGATATTTCCTGTGCTTCAAATAGACAATTTCAACTCCTTTTATTTCAAATGCTCACCAAGGTTCTGGTGTACTCTTTAGAAAAGGTTAAAAACTTTTATTCTCTCTTTAATAGTCATTTCCTGACTCTCTGGCTAGCTTTTAACTTCTGTGCCATTTTGACATGGAATTAAAAATATCTCACACCAATCATAAAATGTTTGACCTTTCACGTCCTAAAAGAAAAGGATAGAGAGAAAAGTGGTATCATCTGTAGGGAGAGTATATTCTACTCCATAAAACATCTCAGCATGCCACATTTTTTCATATTATGTAGCTCGATCAGAGAATATCTCCCCAATCACTACCCATGTATTTGTGTCGCAGACATGTTTGATTCAATTCTATGTGTGTTTGTCTTTTTATTTATAACAAGAAGTATTAATAAGAAAGAAAGATTGGAAGTGATTTCATTTTAGGTCAGTGGATAAGGACAAGGACACTATGGCATATTTAGTTTGGAATGAAGCAGGGTTAGGCATATTCGATGGTTGGATAATTGAGTCGTAGCAGCCTATATCCTGAATTAATATATTTTCAGTGAAAAAACAATCATAATTCCCCTGAATTCTCTGCAGGACATAACCCATTTATGTTGGCCTTTGCTGGGCCATTTGTTTTTCCAGTTGTTTATTTACTTGATTATGGTCTGTTCCTTATGCTTTGTGGCAACATGCCTTAACACATATATCCTTTAATTCATGACCCAGAAAACGAAAATGTATTTTTCTCTTATTGCCTTTTCAAATATGAGAAAGAAAGCTATTAGATTAGATTCTTTTAGCTATTATATTCAGCGACAGTTTCCTGAATCAGAGGAATGACGAGC
Source organism: Uromys caudimaculatus (assembly GCA_028551405.1). NCBI lineage: Eukaryota > Metazoa > Chordata > Mammalia > Rodentia > Muridae > Uromys > Uromys caudimaculatus. The sequence continues at coordinate 61,306,990 of CM052713.1, read as the reverse complement.
CAACATGGGAATTGGCTCAATTCAGGATTAGGTTTTGTTACCCAATTTAGTGATTATAACTTCCAAGCACTGCTAAAGTATTGATTAACCCCTGTGTCCCTCCTGTAAGCCTTCTAAATCCCTAGACCATGGCAAGTTACATTGTGCTTTCACTTTGAAGCTGTGCTTATCATTTTATGACTCACTAAAATGTGTGTGTGTGTGTGTGTGTGTGTGTAAGTAATGATGGTGTGAAGGTATGCAGTTGTACAGTCATGCTTCATGTAAAGATACCTATGGAAGCTAGAACTTGCCGTATTGTTCCCCAAATTATTTTTGAGATTTGATATTACACTGAACTTGAAGCTCACTATTTTTTTCTTTTTCTTTTTTTCTTTTCTTTTTCTTTTTTTTTTTTTTTCTTTGGCTACACTGCTCAGGGAGCTTCCAAGATCCATCTGTCTCTGGCTCATTAGCACCAGGCTATAGACATGCATACTTTCATGCCTGACTTTTGCTAGAATGAAGATATGAACTTAGGTAAGCATGCTTGGCAGAGAGCACTTTACCTCCTGAGCCTTCTTCTAGCCTCAGCTAATGACTTTTGTGTGATTACAATTAATTCAAAATTAGGATTAATAATAAGATTAATAATTTCCCAGAGACTATATATAATTACTTTTGGAAATAGGTTATGTCCCCCAAAATGATTTTAGATTTGCAGTAAGTTTTACATAATGGTTTTAAATTTGCAGTAGTACATATTTGGAGTCTGTCATTATAACTGGAAATACTTCCCACCTTTGGTTTCTATTGCTGTAGAGCCAATTACCTGGAAATGGTAGCTGAATAGTATTTTACTACAATGGCTATTTTGGGTCATGTATCTGGACATAGCTTTGTTAGGTGACTTTTTTGTCCTAAGGAATGATAATTTCTTTGCTTGGTAAAATCAACTATTTGATAATATTGTAAAGCTGTTACTCTCTATGCCTGGTAATTTTGCATGGATAGCTGACGGCTGGCTCAGTTGGGACTATCCATCAGTTTCCCACAGGGCTATCTCTGTGATAGCAAGGACAAGTGTTTGGACTTCTTACAAGGCAGGTCAGTTCTCTAAAAGAAATGCTGAAATGACCAAACAGAGGCATTTTCTAATAGTCTTAAAATATTACTTTTGCTATGTAATAGGTCAAATAGTTCTCTAGATAACCACAAACTCAAGAAGAAGGAATTAGACTCTACGACTTAGTGGTTACAGTTTAAAGATTTTTCCAGTTTTTAATTATCTCACATTTTCCTATCTTTTTGTCAGAACATGTATTAAGGTCAGATTGTTAATAGTAGCAGATTTGTAACACGGAATCAATTTAAAAAATGACCTTCTTGTCTTTAATTTCTTTGATATTCATTCACATTTTTAAAAATTATCAAAATTATCTGAATCTACTACTAACTACTCAAACAGTAGGCAAAAGTAAAACCTTTAAGACAAGCCATCTTCTAAATATTCTAATGATTTATTTTACTATAGTCACAATAGCCATATGAGAATATTATCATGCTATAAATTAAATTAGAAAAAGTAAATTCATAGAGGTTAAGTTCACTTAAGTTCTTATAGTATATAGTTGGTATGTATGCGTGTTTTTACATGCATAAATAAACTTAAGCTTGCTTATCTTTAAATCTTAATATATTCAGAAAATCAATTTGATTTTAATGATAAATGGATTTTATTATTCTCATTTTACTAAAATTTCTAAGTTTTTTCTAGGACCGTGTATTATATAATAAAGACCATGGAATATTCAAAATCACAGACATATTCTTTCCAGTCATATATATTTAACTTGGGTCTAACCCTGCATCTCTCCACTGGTGCTACATTACAACATCGCTTCATGGCATAAAATAACAATCCCTTATTTAACTCACTAGTATAAGGGCAACTCCATAGCTCAGCTGAACTCTTCTAGTTTGTAATTCCTATATCCGTGGAGAAACCTTTGTTTTGGTTGCTGGCTGATTAACTGCTGAACAGCCATCATGTTCCTATAACATGATATCTCATCTAACAGATTGCATAAGATTGTTACCGTTGCATTAACGATGTCCAAATAGAAGAATGGAGTATGCAATCCTTGACTTGAGCTTATCACATCAAAATGAATGATATTTTTAAAAAGTAACAAGTAAATCAATGTTCAATAGGAATAAGTAGTCCTGGTGTGCCTTTGACTTCATTATAGGGTGATCATAAGTGCAAATAAGTTGGTAACCATTTCAGAAAGCTAACTGATAAGTGTTTAAACATATAGATATGCTGGAATCTATTTAAACATGATATAATCAATACAACTTATCATATTTGTTACATAGAATATTTTATGATTTAAATCTAATAGTCAAAATAATTCACATTTTAAAATATTTTAAAAATGAAGCAACAACAACAATAAAATACAATCCATACTTTAGACCAGAGCAAGCAAGATTTAATTGTGATGGAAGAATGCAAGGTCATATTCATGTTTCAATATAAAATGTAAGAATTTTTTTGAAAAGAGGTTTCCAAACAATGTTCTTCATATAGCCTTAGATAAGCAAACACAAATATAAGCATTAAACATATTTTCACAAATAGATACTTTAACAGTATAGGTATCCTCTCTGAAATGGCCTGGTTTAAAGTTGAACTTTTTAAAGCCTTGTGTGGTGGTGCTCAACTTTACTCCTAGCATTCCAGAGGAAGAGGCTGGTAGATGTCTCTGTGTTCAGCTTCAACCTGGTCTACATAACAAGGTGCAGGACAGCCAGGGCTGCATATTGAGATACTGTCTCAAAAGAACAAAAAAGAAGTTTATGCTTTAAAAAAAAAATCTATCTGTGAACGATATTTGAACTTGAGCTTTTTGATTACCTGCAAAATGGAATATATTTCCATATGTTTAATAATTGCTTATTAGCTGCATTTGCAATGATTTAATTGAGTGAGAGAAATGAAACAAAAAGAAATTACTGCAATCAGGCAGGAGAAGGGAAATTAAACCTTCACCAGTGCTGATTTCAGTGTGAGAAGAAAGCCTATTCTTGTCTAGGATCCTTGTCTCATGGCTTCTTCCTAAACAAGGGAACAAAGATTACTAAACAGCACAGAAGCTTCTGAAGAAATGGTAATGACGTCATTCTTCTAGCAGTTCATTTGATCCATTAGCAAAGATTGTGGAGGTTCAAGAAAAAGCGATTTTATAAGAAAATTTACATTGAACATTGTGTGGATAAGCTACAGCAAGATATTAAGTAGAGATATTAGCCAAGTAGATATTGGCTATGGAAGTTTGTTCTTTTTGTTTCAGAAAAATGATGATAGCAAAACATTATATTTCCTCCCTGCCCCAGCAAAATAACCATAGATGTTGGGTTATTGCATAAAGCATATTGCATTTCAGTGACAAAAACAATTGAGTCATAGAGTATAATGATTTAACAGTATCATGCAAGAATGTATTACTAATTCTCCAAATAGTATGTGTGTGTAGTCTCTTCCTGGTTCCATTTCTATTCTTGACAATATTAACTCACACTGTCTTATTGAAGTGAAATCTGCTACGTGTCTTTTTTCTAGAACTAAACCACAATTTGCCTTCCTTCAAACATGAAATTTTTTTTTTTAGTTACTTTTCCTCTTTCTCAGAAGCACTGCCTGTTGGTTATCATCAATGATTGATTACCTTGCCTGTCATTCACCAGCCCAATCTTTTTGTACTTGTCAGTACCCCTTGCTTTGGAACCATTCCTACAGCAGAGACTCACTAGCTAACTCAATCAAGAACGTGAACCCATCTCTTGCCCTCTTGTCTGTTTCTAAGTATTGTAGCATTGTTTCCACTCATTCCACAGTGAGAGTTTTCCTTCTCTTGAGTTCTCTATTATTTTCCTAGTCATTAGTTAATGCTACATGCTTTGGTTTCTTATACCAATGCTCTTACAGATGATTAAGAATGGTGTAGTTCCTAATAGCAGTTCTCTTGGCACCAACAGTTGACCAGCAAGTTACTCTAGTTCTTCATAGCCTTGAACAGAGTTGGACTTGTTGGTTTTGAAATATCTCTTGCCTGTCATTCCCTTCCTGCTTTTTTAAAAAAGTTTACTCTGATTTTTATTCCACATTTTAGTTTCTTCCCTGCACAGAGTATAGTAACATTTAAAATTTAAGGGATGTTTTCAGAGCTTTAAAAGAGATATTATCCAGGTAGTCAATATTGGTGCGCACGTACACACACAGACACACACACAGACACACACAGACACACACACACACACACACACACACACACACACACACACACACACATATCCTATGTGGTGGAGTTTTCTACATCCACCTGTCACATTTATGTCTTGCTATATCTATAACTGACACATACTTGATTTGAGAGTATTGTCTTCATTTTTACAGACTTTTCTATCATGCCATTTGAAATTCTCATATTTATTATGTTTCCTTTATGCTTCCATCTCAGTAAGTATTGTCATCCTCCCCTCACAAAAAGACTATCAGAATTGATCCTCATGGTTTCCTTCATTCTTTCAGTCATCATAAATTTATAGTCCTGTGCCTAAATGTTAACTTGCCTGTGTCCGTCTCTACTTATATCTTCTAACAGAATTACCATACCTACTCTTTCCATGTAGTAACAAATATCAGTAAAACGTGAATCTGGCAACCTCACTCCTATGGTAAACTATATCAACAGACCCACTGATAAGCCTGTTTTATCATAATGAAATTCAATTTCTTAGTACTCTGCAAAATCTTCATCCTGTATAATTTTCTAATCCTACTGTCACTGTTCCTGTTCGTAGTGCTAATGCAAGCAGTCCTATTGCACATTGATTTTTTTCTTAAGAACTTGTTTTGGGTTTGTGCATTTTTGGTGATGAATGCATGCATCCTTCTTATTGTCTGTGCCTAGTTGTAATATTTAGTTTATAACTTATCATCTGCATCCTTAGAAGACTGGTGACATATTAAGTTACATCTTATCAAAATACGACTAGATGTCAGTATTGGCTTTGACTGAAAGCTTATTTGGAAATATGAGGTTTGGACAGATCAAGAAAAAACTTATTAAAGACCTACTCTAAGTTGATTGTCTCAGAAAAAATAAAAAAAAGCATACATGAAATACAATTGCAAATTAAATACACACATGGAAGCTTGAGAAGGCAGACATTGTAATAATCTGTCTACAATCTAAAGAAAACCACAGACTGCCAGTGAGTGCCAGCAGATAAGAGAGAAAGGATAGGATTCTATTTCGTTCAGGGACAGCATTTACTGGTCCTTTGCTGATTCAATTTCAGTGCTTGGCATTCCTAATTGAGTCATTGTTAGTTTGGCTTCTCCACTTTAATCTGAATTTTGTGTTTATATCCAAATAAACCAAATACATCAAAAGACCTGTCACTACCTATAGTTCAGATTTCTATCCCTAAGAACTTAGAAAGAATACATATATTTTATTTTCACATATTCTATTTGAGAAATTTTGCTGCAGAAATTCTAGGAAATTAATAATAATTGCAAGGGTAACTAAGCTTATTTTCATTTAGTATTTATTTGTTACTGATAAGTCTTGCCTCCAAACCCCTGAAATTGTTGTACACATTTGTCCATGTTGATTGTTAAAACTCCTTTTCTGTAACCACTTATCATGTTTTCTACATTAACAATTCATATTTACAGTTCCAGCTTTCTGTCTAAGATTCAGGCAGCCACTGACAGGCTTTTTGATATAAACACAAAATACAGATAAAAGAGAGAAGTCAAATTAAGAGTGGCTTGATTAAGAATGCCAAGACCTGAAATGGAATCAGCTGAGAATCACCAAATTCTGTAATCTCATGGAAGCAGTTGGTGACCTTTGAGGAGCCTTTTCAGTCAACTGGGTATAGAAAAGCCCACTCAGTAAAAGGCAAACACAGAGTTGGAATGGAGGAACTTAAGGATGCAGGTGCAAGATGCCCTTTCAGGGAAGTTGGCAGGGAAAAGAAAAGCAGTAAAATGCAGTTGCAAATGTTCTGTGGGTCTCCCTCTAAAGTGGCAAAAGAGAGTGTTAGAACTGAAGGCAGGTTTGTTCCTTCGAGATAATAGTAGAGATCTGTTGGAATTCTAGATTTAAGGCAAAATCATACAATGGCATAAGCAAAGCTATTTGAATAAAGGTCTTTAAGATCAACAGAAACAAAAATGGGCATGATGACCCAAACTTGATGCCTTTGCCATTTCTTACTAGGGAAAATGTAGAACAATAAAGACATAAAAATTGGCATGATACATCTTATAATTATTTTTGCTTTGCTGTTTTTGGCTTCATTTTGGAAAAGCTTTATCTCCCTTATTAACTAATCAGTAGTTTTAGTTTCAACACTCCATTCTTGCCTATAAGAGATAGCATTAGATGAGTATTTCCACAAGTCATTTTTGTCTATGCAAAGCTATATATAATTTTTATTTTGTATGGTCTTTTGTTCATAACTTCCTTCTCAACTTTAAAACTGTCAATTATATTACCCCAGTGGGTGGATGAAAAAGTTATTTTCATGAAATTAATTTCTATAAAAGGAAAAGGTAATGATCTTTTATGTCAGGTTCTGTGTTGAATATTTAAATACATCTCATCGTTTTCCTTTAAAATAATATGGAGGGGGGCGTGTTTGCTTATTTGTGTGTGTGTGTCTATGTGCCTGTCTGTGTGTGTGTGTGTGTGTGTGTGTGTGTGTGTGTGTGTGTGTGACTGTGTTTCTATGTGTCACTGGTGAAGCTGAGGCTAAGAATAATCACTTTATTAAATTTACAGAAAGAAGCACAGAAATTATAAAGCTTCCCCTACCTAGCATCTCAGAGCTTAATCTCTGCACCTTTGGTGAGAGCGAGAATGAGAGTGAGTGAAAGAGAGAAAGAGAAAAAGAGAGAGAGAGAGAGAGAGAGAGAGAGAGAGAGACAGAGACAAGACAGAGGGGAGAGTGGAGGAGAGGGGAGAGACAGAAAGAGAGAGAGACAGAGGGAGGAAGAGAGAGAGAAAAAGAGAGAGAGAGAGAATTGTCCAACATCAAATACGAGATTTATGCTTAGCTGTAGCTCCCAGGTTACATTATCCATTCAAACATACCATTTACCCTAAACCTAAATCTCTACCAAATCTCAACTCTGTGCCTTATATATCTTGATGTTTTAGCCTAACTACATAAATGACAAGTTCTTATTTCACTGATATTTTAAATAATAAACAAAAGTTTTGTATTAGTAAAATAATCATTAGAAGAGACACTGAGAAGTAAAATTTCCAATTTCCCTATTTCTGCAGTCCTTTCCAGAGAGATTCTCCATAGTACAAACTCTCTCTTAAATAAATATTGATGTGTCCATTTGGAAACTAATAAAATCGAATGCCTTCCAGGGTGATGGCAATAAAAACGAAGTATGTATTGTTCAAGGTGGCCTTAACAGCTGGCACTGGGCTGAGTCAGATTTTATAAGCACTTTAAATCACATTACTCAGCAATTATTGTTAGCATAGACATTGGTATCTGCAATTATCTAATGCTTTAAATTATCTAAAATCAATATGTTAGTACTAAAAGCTTAGACACATTACTTTAAAATGGCTCACATGAACTCATTTGACACTATGTTAATTAGAGTGTCCTATTTAGCCTATATTTATACCTTGTAAACCAGGTTAATTTAAAAGTTTATGGCACAGGGTTCTATCAGACTATAAAGTGCAAAGACGTTACCATTATGGGGAAAATGGATATTGTCATGAGTAAGAAAATAGCTCAGGCTGTCTCATGATTGCTATGGATGCACCTAATACTATTTGTCACTTCCAAACTTAACTTTTTTTCAAATGTTGACTGCAAACACAGTAACTACTTTTGTTCATTTGTATAGTTAATGTCATGACTTGTTCATGTGTGAAACTCATCCATTCCTCGTAATCCATGTCTGCAAGGGTGCTGTGATTTGCATATTTATCATGTGATATTTCATATCCGTTTTTGCAGAATATTGTTTAGAAGGTTTGTAATGGCACTGCCAGAACAATGTTTGGAATTATCGTCTTATCAAGGGACTAATCTGTTTAGTAATTAAGGGGTATTAACAAAGACCATTAATCCACTGGCCAAGGAAAAGTGTATGCAAAGACAAATCTTAATATTCATGGTGAAGTAAAATGAATAGAGTATTAAATGCTCAATTCCTAATATGCATATAGAGCCTGAAAGATCAATTGATAATGGGTTCATCTCTTCCAGGTGTGAACCTCCCTTTGGGATCAGTAGGGATTTCTGGTTTCCTCAATGACAGCTGACTTGTCGAGAATATTTAAATAGATTTGTAAAGCATGTCTGGACTGGAAGGACACTGGGAGGTTATCTTGCCTATCTCTGCTTTCCAGCAAGGCCATTCTTAAATCATCCAAACAACTTGGTCACACTCTTATTAGAGCTTGTCAGGAAGAATATTTCTTTGCCCTCCTTATTTGACCATATAATTTGTAACAACTCTTATTAGTCAATTCTTCATTTTTATTCATCCATTCACTCTCTTTAGAGCTATTTGGTTTTAAAAGTTTTTCTTACTTATTTCTTTCTACAGAACACCTGATCTTTCAAGAGGATAAGGTATCTGCTAAAATTAAAACTTTAAAATTCTTTGTCAGATATCTGACCATATTTCTTTGTATGTATGTATGTATGTATGTATGTATAAATGCTCAAAAGTAAAGAAAAAGAATAAGAGACATTATTGTCTGAAATAGACAGATGTCACACTCTGTTTGTTTTAAATATTTGCATTCTGCTACACATCCTTCTGGATACACAGAAAAGTTCACACATCTGTCAAACCTTCCTTTCCTTTGTAATGAGTTGTCATATGATATTATAATAAAGGACCCATTTTCATGCCATAAGCTTAATTTTTTTCTTCTTTCATACCCAATGTGTAAATGAGCAAAATTCCATTTCAGAATTTATCTTGTTCACTTTCCACAGACCTGTTTACTGTAAGACTGTTCAGTATATCTCTGAAGGAAGAAAAAAATGACTTACAATAGAACCTTGCCTCCCATGTGATAAAAAATAAAATCACTATACTTGTCCTAATTAGTGAGCACTGATATCTATTATATGTATGCTGCTTACTAAGCAGGACATGGACCTACTATTACATTAGTAATAGTGGCTGGAATGAGAAGGGGCTAAAACTTTCAAAGTCCATCAGCTAGGCTCTACTTCCTAATCCTATCCTCTGCAGGATACTGAAATGGCGCCACCATCTAGGGACTAAGTATGCAAACACAGGAGCATGATGGGGGCATTTCATGTTCAAACCCTAACAGTATCTCATCCTTGTCCTCTGTTCTCAAGTCTCCTCTTCTAGCACTGGTTACCTTCCCTTAAGTGAGTAAGATTTATTACTATTTCCTAGGAAAAAAAGAACTGTCAGTGAATTCTCTGCACATCTGTCTACCTACCTCATGCCCTGTTACAGGGAATTGTCTCATACCCACCATCGCCTCTTCCTGTTAACTCACTCCATGGTCTGTGTAGAGACGGTTGTACTGTGCAAAGATGGTTCCTCCCCATGTGGTCTCATTCTCTGCTGTAGGATAAATTATGTCTGACTTTGTGGTAACTCTGATCGATATCAGTTCTGTCCTGTCATGGTTGAATCATGTTCAGGTCGTATTTGTTTTAAGATGACAAGCATATAGCTGTTCAGCTGCCTGTCTCCAGATCTTCCTTGCTGTCATTCACTGACAGTGAACCATTGACCTGCTTAATTAGACTCGCTGTCTCTATTTCTTGTTTATCATTTGCAGAATCATTGATGCTATGGAGCTACTTCTTCTACTGGACAGCTGAGAAACTTTTCCAAATGTCCATGAGAACCTCTTCTTTAGTAAAAGTGATGAAGAAGTTCATTCATTATTTTTTTTTATTTTATTTTATGTCACTTCTAATTCGATTTGCACAAAGGAACATTATCTCATTGAATCACTCTGATGTGTTGAGTTCTATGGTGATATTGACACATTTTGACCATTCCACTAATAATTTCTTTGGAGATTCCTTCCCAAAACATCTCTCTCTCTCTCTCTCTCTCTCTCTCTCTCTCTCTCTCTCTCTCTCTCTTTAATTTTATTTAATCATTTTTTTACATTCCAAAGTTTATCCCCCCATGGTCAATCCTCAGACTGTTGCTCCACATTCCATACTTCCCCTCCCCCAGTCTACAGGAAGATGTTCCCACTTGCCCCACCCCCAACCCTCCAGACCTCCCCACTCCCTGGGGCCTCCAGTCTCCTGAGGGTTAGATGCATCTGCTCTGACTGAGTCCAGACCCAATAGTCCTCTACTGTATATATGTTGGGGGCCTCATTTCAGCTGGTGTATGCTGCCTGGTTGGTGGTCCATTGTCTGAGAGATCTCAGGGGGTCCAAGTTAGTTGAGACTGCTGGTCTAAAATCACATCTTTTAAAGTTTGGTAATTTTTAGAATTCTTGAGACACTTATGTGAGGTTGCCTTTACTTTTCTCAATGTTCCACTTAGACTTTAAGTTGGGCGGCACCAACTTTCATATGTTTCTATTTCTTTTCCTTTTTTCTTTCTTTTTTTTCTTTTTTTTTTTTTTTTTTTTTTTGGTTTTTTGAGACAGGGTTTCTCTGTGTAGCCCTGGCTGTCCTGGAACTCACTCTGTAGACCAGGCTGGCCTTGAACTCAGAAATCTGCCTGCCTCTGCCTCCTGAGTGCTGGGATTAAAGGCCTGAGCCACCACTGCCTGGCTGTTTCTATTTCTTGATCCGTATTCACCTGCTTTTAATTTCTTAAAATTAATCTTGTTGTCTGACAATATGCCTGCTCTATAATTTGCAGCTGAGGTATGTGGCATAGGGTCTTATTTTCTAGTTCTAGCTGGCAGGAAGAGATTTACAAGAGCTGGTATTGTTTTGTGGACTTGTGGAAAATCTCTTATCAACATTTGTGAAGGTTTCCTATATCTGGCATTGGGATTTTTGCTTAGCTCCACATTTCCTATAGGTACATGGTTATCTACCCATGCATGATGTTTCTTTCATATGTTTTAAATGAGTTACAAGATACAAAGTTTCTATATGGCTTTGCCACACACTCTTCATTTATGTTAACTCTTTACCTGTCCACTTACTTGCCTCGCCCTTCCTTCCATCCATTCTCCTGCTTGAAGCTTTCTGTATTCAATATTTTTCCTCTTATAAAGAAAACCATTGAATTAGGACTGACTTAGGACACATGGTAGCATGCAGGACGGCATGGACTGCAGAAGGAGCCAAGAGTTCTTTATCTGGATCAGTAGGTAGCAGAAAGAGACAGTGAGCTCCTGGGACTGGCTTGAGCTTCTAAAAATCCCAAAGCCCATCCCAGTGGTGTACTTCCTCTACCTAGTAGACCTGTTCTAATCCTTTCAAATTACGCCACTCCCTATGAGTGTACGGGGCCATTTTCAGCCAGATACTACAAAATATATGTGTATGTAGAGATACGTGTGCATATTTAATAATAACTTATGCCTTTTCATTCATGCTTTATTTTTGTTATTTCCTCCTGCACACATCTCATACATGAAACCTACCTGCTTACTCTGTCCAATCTTTGAAAAGCATTTTCTAGACATTTCTATTTCTTCTTTTGAGAACTTTCTGTTTAATTCAATAGCCAATTTTAATTATGTTGTTTATTTTCTTAATGTTTAGATTTTTAATTTGGTGATCTTCTAGACAATAATCCTCCATCAGATGAACTCATAGCAAGAATATTATCTCATTAAAGGGCTGAAACTTTCACTTAATTGATTCACTCTTTTTTTGTACAGAAGCCTTTTTAATTTCTTGAGATTTCTGTTCTATTTAGAAAACATTTACCCATACCTGCATGGTGAAGTATAATCCATATTTTCTCCTAAGGTAGATAGTTTTAGACTCTTATTCGTAGACTCTGTCCCTTGACTCATTTGGAGTTGAATTTTATATAAGATAAAAGATAAGTATTGAGTTTCATTCTTCCATTTGTTGATGTCCAGATTTCCAAGCATTATTTGTAGAAGTTGTCTGTGTAGCCCTGACTGTCCTAGAACTCTCTCTGTAGACCAGGCTGGCCTCTAACTCACAGAAATCATCCTACTCCTGCCTCCAAAGTGGTGGGATTAAAGGTGTGCACCATCACACCCCGCCTATCATTTAGTTCTTTTAGTATTCTAAAGAACACTGAATTTGCTTTCATTGTACAGATATAGAAAATGCATCAAAAGAGAGGTAGGAAAGAACATGGCAAACTATCTCAGTTTAAGAATGTATGTTTATCATGTATAAAGACCTAGATTCAATTTCCAACACAAAATTAAAAATTAATCTATAGATATTGATTATTGAATTTTAAAAATATGTATCTTAACTACTATGAACACTATTATTACTGTGCTAATACTACAAATGATATACATTTTATATATTTATATATTGTGAATTATATGTGATATGTTTGCAAAAAATCACAGATTAAATGTCATTTTTAGAGGTCGTGAAATATATTATGGTAAATGAATTATATCAGGCAAAAGCATAAATTAAAAAAAATGGCTTGGGAATTAGCAAGGTAAAGTAAAATGTTCCAACTCATATAAGTAAATGCTTATAGTAGTTTTATAGATAATTATAACTAATGCTGTTCAGTGGGTCTAAGAAAGTCTTCAGAAAAAGAGAACATTTTTAACAGAGGTATAAAAGGGAAGTATGACAGAATTTAACAAGGAAAAAAATGAAGCATATAATTTATGTTATATAATCTCCCAAGAAATGTAGAGCATGAAATTTCATACTTGCTAGAAGGCTTAAGATTTGGCCACACAGTGTGATGGCACAAAGGAACTAAGAATTTGGATATGATTTCAAAGTTTTCATCATATAGGTTTGTAGAAATAAAGGAGCTGGGAGTTTTAATCATATGTTAATTTTAGTGACATCACAAACAACTTAGAACCTTTGGTTATAGAGCATTTGCGAAGGTGTCATTCTTGGTCAACCAAGAATAAAATTTAATATAGAATAAAATTTTCTGTAGTAGATAATCATTGTGCACATGCTTGTAGACATAAGCTTAGGACAACAGTACACTTTTCTGTACCCATTGCCTAGAAGAAAGTAGCTAATATGTTTCAAAGAGAAGAAATATTGATACATGATGAAACTGACTTATAATGATTAATTTAAACTGCTTTCTGTTTAACAGTTAATATGCTGTTTGTATGTCTATATATATTATATATATTATCTATTATCTTACATGTTATCCATGAAAATGTAAGGACAGTTATTGCTATTATGTCAGGATAGAGATGACTAGTCATGGGTCTATTGTGATTTTGGACAGACATTTATGCAAATAAGTTTCTCAAGAATTGCCAAAGGCACATTTTTGTTTGAATTGCTTTTAATTAATGCTCTATTAAATGAATGAACATCCAAGTCACTCAGAGAGTGTAGTTGAGGAGAACAATAAAGAAAATAGGAACTTGATATACATTTTTCTCCCCAAATTGAATTTTTTCTTCTCTATATTTTCCTAAAAATAAATTATAATTCACTTAGTATCTGAAAATGTATCAATTTCAGCAAGAAAATTTTGGCAATGTACAAGCAGATTTTGAAAACTAGACATATCGTGATATACATAAGACATGGAACTTACTGCCATTTTTTTTTACTCTGCTTATTTTGTACGGGTCATAAATCCAGAAATTCATACCATGAGTATATTGGTATATGGTATTAATAGCCAATTGTAGGAAATAATTTACTTAACCATAAATACTAACTAGATATTAAATAAGCAAATAATTATTGTAATTCAAATGGTGTGCACGCTGTGCATCTAATTTAGTACAGATAAATAAAGCTTGCAGTGGAGAGATGCCAATACCTTAAAGGTGATTTAGATGGATCCTGTACAAATTGAAATATGACCTCAGCTGGGAGTTACCTTAACAATTACACTTGCAAGTCAGATGAGTAGCAACACAGCTTTTATCCTCTCGGGCATGAAGATGCCTTCTGTTAATCAATTCTCTGGATAGTTAGATCTAGAACTGGATATAATATACTTGATATACCAAAGAGGTGCAATTATTGACAATATTTTGGATTCCCTTCCAAGTAGTAAATACCACTTTCTATTTAGTACAACATATGTGCAAACTGTAGTTATCTCTTGCCTACAGATTATTACCTTGGGATTTATCAAGTTTAGTATTGTTTAAGGTTATTCATCTGAGCAATGACAAACAGAATTTAAATTTCTTCTTATCTATTTCAAAAATTACATATGTTCCAATCAATATCTTTTTTCTGTTGACATTGATTATGGGAATTATTTTGCAGAAGATGCAAACACATTTCTCTTTATTCTCAGCAGAAAAATAAAAATATTGTATTTTTCTAAGGTGCATACTTTTCTATTGTTGTGATAAAAATGACATGACAAAGACAACATATAGACAGAAGGGTTTGCTTGAACTTAACAGTAGCCAAGAGATAAGAGTCTCTCATTGTCCTGGAGGAACGACAGGTATGAGAGCCAGAGCAGCAGGCTTGAGTGCTCACACATTGAACTGCAAACATCCAGCAGAGAGCACAACCTAGAGAGGCAAGAGGCTTTAAGTTCTCCAAGCTTGACCCACAGTGACATTTTTCCTCCAGCAAGGCCACACCCCCCCAATCCACCCAAACAGGACCATGCGCTAGGAATACAAATTTCTTGAGTTCTTCCTCAGATTTTTGAATTGCCAGCCCTACCTCCACCTTTTCATTTTGAAATCCCACTCAGTACTGATTTGCCTCTGTCCTTCCCTCTGCCTTAGTCCCTTCTCCCCTCATTGCCCAGCTTTTCAGACCCATCTCTCAGTTATTTGAGGAACACAGGATCCTCTCACACATATTTGTTAGAGTTTTGTTGGGATTGTGATGTCTTAAGCTTAGAAATAAAACTTTGCTGGCTTCGAAATTGTAGGAACAGTTCCAAGAGACTAGCAATCTGGCAACTTCTAGAAGTAGCAAGTGATTCTTCATTTATACTCGGCTGGAACATGAGTCCCTAGTTACCACAAGATCTAACAGCAGAATTCAACCAAAAACCCTAAAGGAACTAGAAATTGACTTTACATAGAGATGATAAAATTGAGTAGAGCCACTGGTAGCATCATTCTAGAGACTCAGTATAAACATGGATAGTTGCCAGTATATATATAAAAATAGAAATCTGACCCACAAACTCTGTGACAACAACATTAGGAGACTGATCCTTGACCTATGTGATAACTAAGTCCAAAGGACTAAAATATGCTCCAACTGCCAGCCTATCACATTTTTTCTGTCTACTGACAGCTTAGTACCAACCAGAGTAAACCAAACATGCTTCCCTAATGGGTGCTTGGCTTCTAGCTAGTATACTTAGCTTCTCCATGGCAACAGCTCTGACAGGACACATGCTAAGCCATTCCTGCTGGCCACTGAGAGCTGGTGTCCTGCGACTCCATAGATAAAAAATAAAGAAAAAGAAAGAACTGAATGCATGGCTTTTAGTTGTGTGTTTGCATGGCTGCTTTATTTGGGAGTGGCTTTGTTTTTATAACTGGCAAGTGAGAAAAAAA
The DNA here is from genome assembly GCA_028551405.1 of Uromys caudimaculatus. Lineage (NCBI taxonomy): Eukaryota > Metazoa > Chordata > Mammalia > Rodentia > Muridae > Uromys > Uromys caudimaculatus. Next base: position 61,291,253 of record CM052713.1, on the reverse strand, counting down.
AAATATTCCTTCTTTACTTGCTAAAGTTCTCCAGGTAGATTCTAGTAATTCTGACTTTAAAAAGCCGAATCAATATATAAGAACACTTTACAAATTTATTAATATATAGATCACTGCATGAAAACATGCAAATAAGAAATATAAATGGTGATAAAACAACCTGAGTTTATATACAATCTTAGGCTAAACAAAAGAGCTTTGTTGGGTCTAAGCCAAGGAATTTGGGTAAAATAAACTGAATAAAGTTCATAGTGTTTTATACTTATAAATCCTCCATTAAAATGATATATGACATATTGGTAGAGGTGTACTTTAATCTGCAAGCTAGCCAGGGCTCATCAGCTCAAAATAACTAGTACACCGAAAGTCAGATTTGAGGTAGGATATTTTAGTTACCTTCAGGTTTAAAATGGCAAGAGTAGAAGACTGAATTATCAGCTACCATATGGGAAGCCTGGGCAAGCTCAGGGACAAAGGCTGGGGACATAGAAGTGTCACATTAATAAAGACAGGAACAGACAGTGCAGAAATACACAATCCTGACTGTTTCTCATTACAGATGGTCCCCTTTGGTTCGGTGACAGGGAGCAGGATGTAAGCAGAGGTACCTTGCAATATAGGAGACATGGCAACAACACAGTGGGTTGAGATTCCATTCCCTTCCTCATGTCAGGGGCTGTTCATGAAACTGGCTGCTTAGTTTCTATCATTCCCTATCTGTCGTAAGCAGTCTGGAGCCAGCATCATGAGGTACATGCTGCACTCCTTATAAAACTGACCTGTGGGTCCTTGAGTCATTCATTGAAAAATAAAAGATTGATTGAGATTTGTTTCTCAAGTTTGTGGAGCATGAAATCGTGGTTTCCTTGCGTTTCCCAGGCTGAGCACTCTGTCCACTTTGAATTATTTATACTGAGCTGACATAACTTTTATAATCAGTGGAAGAAAGACAAAACAAAGCATGCTAATCCTTTAAAAATGAAATAAATCATTGGGCATTTAAAAATAATTTAATTGCCCTTCCCAACCCCCGTTGGAGAGCTCTTGGATACGGAATGTTCACTCTTGGTTTTGACTACTGAAAGGAACCATTTCTGATCATTTATACAGTTTGCCATATACATTCTCTCAGCGTCTAATTTTGATCGTCAATTTTATGCAAATGGGTTACAACTAAGCTTAATTTCTTATTTAAAACATTGCCATTTACTGTCTCAAGCGCGCCATTTTTCACCCCACCCAAGACTATTCCATATTGAATCTTTTTTCACTATACTTCAATTATTTTGGGCTATGGATTGAAGAGAAAGATTCACCTTCCCATGGAGATTTAGAAATCATCAAGACATGTTCCACATCCAAATTACCCCCGGAATAATGCAACAACAAAGAGCATCACTAAAGGACCATCATTATTTGACTCCATCCCTGTGGCCATTGTAAACAATTACTGTCCAAATGGCACTACGTTAATTCAAAGGTTGCAGTTACGCACTTCAGAGTGGAGGTTATAGCTCTTCCCCATCTGTTAATTCTGTATTATTAGAATTTAAATTTCTTAGGGAAACAGATGGCTGTAAACTTTAACAGGTGTTTATGGCGCACTACCTCAACTTTAAATGCTGAGCAGGTACAGCTCTAAGTTTGCTGGGCTGTACAGGGAATTGGTGCTTTAAGATGTGTAGGTAAGGAATTAATTTGTTTTGAACCACCTGAAGAAAATTCAATACACTCTGCACAGTGGTTCACGCTTCCTTGACATGATGCAATACAATGAGAAATGTCAAAGAAAAAAAAGATTTAAAGAAACTCTGAACTATATTCTTCAAACCAGCCTACCACTTGCCCTGCTAATAAAATGACAAACAAGAACATGATCCAAGTCTGCCTCAATAGATGAAAGCCGAACAAACGGGGAAGCACTCATGCGTCACTGCCTGCTCCAGTTGTTATGTGCACAGCACAGATCATCGCTGCTGTCTCAGAACAAGATGTGAATCTGCATTTGTATTCTGTACAACTTCACAATATTTTCTACATACATCACATCCCACTTCGCTTGGCAATATTCTACACAGCTGAGTGGAGCACTGTCTACTGCTTCATAATTCACACAGTGAAAAAAATATAGGGTAGAGAGCAATCTGAGAGCTAGCCTGTGTGTGTGTGTGTGTGTGTGTGTGTGTGTGTGTGTGTATTATATGACATATATTTTAAAAAGATAGGTATAAATATATGTAAAAATTCTAAAAGTAATGGACATATATTTAGATTCCAGAAACATACAATTCTGCAAATCGATTATCAATATACAACATAAAAATTTATCAAATCATCTACTTAATAATTCTTATTACCCAATTCAAAAGAGATTCTAACTTTGATTCACATTTCCTGGGTAACTGATCCCAGCATGCAGGTGTTACTTGACACACATTTTTATCCTGAAAATATTTCTTGAGTTTACTAAATGGGCCATAGTTTGAAGGAAACAGACAGGACCAAGTGCCATTTAAATAATTATGAATAGAGTTGTAGAGGCAAGAGTTCTCCATTTTATAGGGTTATTAAGATTGTTGCTGATTCCCCCACAGTAACTCTTCTTTGTTGACTTCAAAAGTGAAATAAGTGGATAACCATAGAACTAAGAGCTTGTCGAACTTTGACAAGCACAGTGCATCTCTATTCTTCTATCAGCTTTCAAGTCATAGATGTTTGGGGCTAAATGTTTTGTTGACATCTTCTAATCTTCCTTACTTCTCGTAGACCGTGAATTCAATACCACTCTCATGTTTCTTACAATATTGAAATACTTCAACAGTAAGAACTAGATGATGCCATTTACTTCTGAAATACAACTAAGAATGACTCACCAATTATAATCCTTATCTCTGATGTAGGTCCTTCCATAGTCATGTGTTAAAAAATGAACTGGTTGTCTGAAGGCATAGTCATTGGCCAAATCTCCTTCCAGAACTTACTACTGACCCACTCAATCCTGACCTGTACTTAGGAAGTTTGACTGTCTGGACCTCTACAGTAGGTTTCAAGGTAATTTTTCTAATGTGAGAGACAAAAATATCCAGAAGGAGCAATGAAAGAGAAGCCTCTACTCTCTCAACATAATTTTACTTTCCCTCAACAGAAGGTACCTAGTCCCATCTCCTTTTTCCTAATCTAATTTTTTCGCCCTTGTCCTAAAGATAGTGAGAATACTTGCTGTTACCAGCCCCCAGAAATCCACTGTTCATTGTACTTTACCTACACAATAGCTTTGGTAAATAATAACTCTAATGCATTCTCTTCAAATTGCCTAAATTGTGTATATGCCATGTGTCTCCCAGCTGAACCTTAACTGATGAAGTCTCTACATGATGAGTAAAACAATTTAAAGTATTCAAAGCTTTAAACTGTGCCTATTTGTTACTTTGCATTTTCCAAGTGACAGATATTGGGAGAAAGTGGTTGAGAAATCCTTATCTACCATTTTTTTCTTCCACACGGAAATTTCAGTTTATTTGTAACTATTTTAAAGTTAAGCAACTACTTAGAATTGAGGAGAAAATAATATAGCTGTTCTTTTGAGAAATGGATGCTGTCAAGGCTTTATTACCAAAAGGAAGCACCAAAAGTAATCAAGGCTCTTTTGCAAAATGGAATGTGTACCTTCCTGTCAAATTCCATTAGCTTACAGGTTTGAATTATAGTTCTATTTCACAAAATAGTATGATGGAATGAGACATAATATTAGAAGCTTAGATTTCTGTTCAAAATTGCCTTTTTCTTCTGCCTTGGGAAAAACATTCTGAAATATATCCTTCTAATCAATTGCTAATAGTGAATTCAGGGCCCACCTGCACCAAATTGGCTGTTCTCAGAATAGAACACCTTGATATTCCAGAGAGAATGTTCTTGCTTTTCTATTTGTGCATAAGCAAGCTGCAAGGTGAACATCTTGTGAACCAATGGGGAAGTGATATCTTTATATAGCCCATAAACTGAACATTTTCCCCTATTGGCCACATATCAACATATGAATGTATCCTCCCGATATCCAATTATGTGTCACAGACTCTCATGTAGGCAGAAGTAATAAAATGTCTCTAAGACAATGCTCAAAAGCTAAATGTGTTATTGTTGTAGGTATGCTGTAGGTGTGTGTGTGTGTGTGTGTGTGTGTATACATGAAAACATATGTATGCACATGCATGTTTAAGCAATATATTAATGTCTAGTAGTTTCATTAATTACTTTATATTTTGGTCTTTGAGATGCAGTCTTTCACTGAACTTGGAGCTCACCAATTGGATGACCAATCAGGTCATCAAACCTCGATTCCTCTTATTTCTGCCTTGCTAGCACTGAAAATTCAAGAAGGCTCAGGTTTTGCTTGTATTCATGCAACTGATCTTGGGTCTTCATTATTGCATAGGAAGTATTTTGGAAAATAAGTTATCTCTTCAGATTTCAGTGGGATATTATAAATGAATCAAATAGAGGCCATCACATAGATCAGTATAATTGAAAATTCATTAGGTCATCTAACATTTTTTTTGCAAATAATGAAATGGAGTGAAAACGTCTACTGGAAATGTTGCTAATATGAAGTTACCTTTAGTTATAAATAGCTTTAAATAAAACCTGGACCACTAATATAAATACTTTTTAAAATAGCCTTTGCTCACTTATTAAATGGAGATAATACTCGTGAGCCTTCATCTTTTCCTTGGGCTGAGGATTAAGCTGGATAAAGTATTATAAGTTTCATCCAACAGAGTCAAACATAGAATATTTTGGAGTTGCCAGTTTGTACTGCTGTGTTACAAACTGGGTTGGTTTTTGAAACTGTGAATCAGAAGAAAGGGGAACTGATAAAGAATAAATCTGTGCTGGAGGCATTTAAAGGAGATGCTAATAAGAGAACGATGCTGGTGTAGAGGCAGGCAAAGGCAGTATGTACCTTTGGAGGGGAGGGAGTTCTAGCAAGTATTTCCTGGAGGCTACTTCAAGAATAAGAAGCCACCATACTCTAGTTTTGCAGAGACAAGAGGAAACAATGGGGCCCTACTACTTGCTCCTGTTAGCTATCAGGATTATCCAGTTGCATGGTAACTTTTTTTAGCTGTGCTATGATTATTCATTTCACTATTTCGCTTATCACTAATAGTCTTCTCATCAAAATGGTATATACATGGTTTTACACTTATGAATCTCTGTGCCTTCTACCTTATTTTTTTCCTGGCTCCTACCCATAGCTCTGAGATTGTGATCTGCATTAACATTTTGACAAGAGCTCAAGCTTTGGGCTCAATCTTCTTTCTGACCATTCACTGACCAATACAGGTAACATTGAATGAGCAGAAATTCCTGTGTCTGTACACAAATGTACAGCTAGCACCACATACTTCTGAGTCACATGTGCATGTTCAACTGTTTTCCAATCCACTTTGTTTTCATTTGAGAAGGATAGACCTTGAAGTGACCAAACATTACTGGTACCCAGTGATTGCTGAAATGCTCTACTGCCCTCATTTCCAAGCACAGATAAACACTGTCTCATGCTTACAGACTCTATGACCTTTTGCAGTATGAATTAGCTACTAAAGCATAAAGCCTGAACTTAACTTTCCTTCCTTCCTTCCTTTCTTCCTTTCTTTCTTTGTTTCTTTCTTCATTTCTTTCTTTGTTTGTTTCTTTGTTTTTTTGTTTCTTTCTTTGTTTCTTTGTTTGTTTCTTTGTTTCTTTGTTTCTTTGTTTCTCTCTCTCTCTCTCTCTCTCTCTCTCTCTCTCTCTCTCTCTCTCTTTCTTTCTTTCTTTCTTTCTTTCTATTTGCTTTTGTTTGTTACCTTTATTTTCTTACAGTCCAGTGATTATCCCCCTCCTGGTCTGCCCTCCCATAGTTCCTCATCCCATTCCTCCTCCCCTCTGTCTCCAAGAAAATGTTCCCACCCCCTACCAGGCCTCCCCACTCCCTGGGACCTCAAGTCTCTCAAAGGTTAGGCAAGTCTTCTCTCACTAATACCAGACTACTGTTTCTCGCTGCCCCAAGACCACACACATTGGTAGTTTTTTATTTGGTGAATCATGGCTTTATTTTACTGTCACTGTGGCTGTCTTCTCTTCATGAGACAATTTTATAGTTGATAATTTATGTATATTACTGTCAATTAACATCCAATGCTTTGTATGTGTGTTTGTCTGTTTGTGCCACAGTAGATGTCTGGATTTGAACTTGAGCATGCAAGTTTAAAAAGGCAACGAGGAACCTTCATCAAGCACCCTGGACCACAAGAGTTTTTTTATGTTCTTTCTTATGCTAAACATTTTTATTAATTATTATATTTATTTACATTTCAAATGTTATTTCCCTTCCCATTTTCCCTCTACAACCCCCTTATTCCTTCCTCCCTCCTCCTGCTTCCATGAGCGTGCTCCCCCACCTGCCTACTCACTCCTGCCTACCCACTCCTGCCTCTGTTCCCTAGCATTCCCCTACTCTGGGTCATCGAGCCTCCACTGGACCAAGGGGCTCGCCTCCCAGTGATACCCTATAAGGCAATCCTCTGCTACATATCCAGCTGGAGCCATGGGTACCCACTGTGTATTCTTTGGTTGGTGTTTAGTCCCTAGGAGCTCTGGGGGGGGGGGGGGTCTGGTTGGTTAATATTGTTGTTCTTCCTATGGGGTTGCAAACCCCTTCAGCTCCTTCAGTCCTTGCCCTAACTTCCCAGTTGGGGTCCCCGTGCTCAGTCCAATGTTTGGCTGCATGCATCCACATCTGAATTGGTCAGGCTCTGACAGAGCCTCTCAGGGGCCAGCTATACCAGGCTCCCGTCAGCAAGTACTTCTTTAAGCTGTTTCTTCTCTGCTTGCATGAGAATCAAAGCTTGGATCTTGGGCTTCCCCTTGCCTAACACTGACAAGCCTTTTCATTTTAGAAGACTCACTTGATCTACTCTGTCTCACCTTTCTCATACACCTAGGATTTAGTAATACACAAAGCAATAATATCTTTAATTGTACATTGTAGGCATGTCATTAATGTTAGTCAATCCCGTTCAACATGTTTTAATTTGTAAGGACAATCCAGACTCAGCCTCAGAGCATTATATTCTCAATACACAAGAAAAGGGACATAAATTATTTTTCATCTCAGGAGACCTTAGTGTAATGCAAATTTTGGGATATAACAACTATTCCCATTAATATGCAAGATAACTTGTCATAATAATCCCCTTAATAATTAACTTTGGCTCAAAGCTTCCACCAGATGCTGAGTCTGAGCAGAAAATGCACAGTTACACAAAGGTTTAAAGCCGCTTTTCTTTTCTTTTCTTTTTTTTTAATGTAAGAAATCTTACAGTTGTGAAAGAAGAGAAAAAGTAGCTAATAAAATGTCTACATACAAAATATTTTTTATTAAGTACTAATGTAATGAGCATGAAATTTGAAATAAGTATATCTTTGAAAGTTTAGTTGTATATGAACATTAAAGTAGATATATTTTCATCTTCATATCAATTAAATATAGTCTTTTAAAGTACATTAAAATTAATATTTATTTTCATGAATGTCTTCTTACATGTGTGTAAGCATATCATTTATGTTCCTGGTGCTATCAGAAGACAAAACAGGGCATGAACTACTGTAAGGGATGAGAACCTAACAGAGGCTCTTTATAAGACCAATATCTGCTTTTAACTGCTAAGGTATTTCTCTAGCCCCTTTACAATATATCAATAATAGTTTATCAAAATGTTTTCATTGCATAACCTAGATTATATCAGAAATATTGAAGTACAAAATACATGTAAATTATAAATTCATTATATTCATTTTAATATTTTTCTAGTACATAACATAAATGAATTTGATATTATAAATTAAATCCCTAATTCAAAAGGAGAAAAGGTGATTTTAATTCATCAGAACAAGCCATAAACTTTTGGTTCTCTGAATATATTTCTCTTGGCTTGCACACTTTTCAAAATCATTACTGTAAATGTATAGATGATAGTGGTAAACCAAATCTGAATTAGATACAGCACCTTTTATCGAGGAACTTGTTTCTAAATTAGTGAAAGACAAAAGAAAAAATAGATTAATTTTAATTTTGGATTTACATTTCAGTAGAAAAATCAATTCTGAAAGAGAAAAAGGAATGATATCTTAGATTAACAGTTTTGATTATATTATAATGATGAGTTTGGGATTAGATTTCATTAAAAATAATATTTTTAGAATAAAAGCAAAAATTCTATAAGAAACCACTACTTTAATAGAAATCTCAGTATGTTGCACTGGGTTAGCTTTTGAACTCATCGTCCTCAGAGGTTAGAAGTTAACTTATGAAATACCTTTCTGAAATAAGTATACCTGTGCCATTTAACACTTACTCTTCTCAAAAGTACTCTAAATGATTTCACTGTACATTATGAATTAAATTTCTCACTTAGATGTAGGATATTCAGCATTGTCTGATGGGGAAATTACCTTGGAGAGTTTATCCAACCACATATAATAAGTAGAAAAGAAAAATACACAGGAACTTGGAAGGCCCGTGAGTGGGGTTGAGGGGAGCAGCACCTCTCGCCCAGACCCGCCCGGATCTGCCGGGATCCCGGGCCTGAGAACCCGGGAACAGAAAGACTCCGAAACTTCCCGATCTCACTTGCAGGG
>CM052713.1:61233468-61282074 GCA_028551405.1 Uromys caudimaculatus | reverse complement strand
TCCCTCCTAGAGGCGGGTTGGGGAGGGGATGGGGGGTATACAAAGAGGAGACTCAGAAAAGGGGAAACATTGGAAATGTATATAAAGTATCAAAAATAAAAAAGGAGGGAAAAAAAAAAAGAAAAGAAAAATAAATATCTTAAGATCTTGATGTCAGATTTTGTTCCTCTTCTAGTTTCCCATTCAATGTTAAATACTTCAGATCCCTATTTACAAATTTGCCAAACCACAGAACCAAGCTGGCAATAATCTTTTAACTCAGTAATATTGTCACCTATATCGTCACTTCCTTTGCAAAGACTGAGTAAAAATTTTGCAAACATAAAAAGAAATAACCCATTCCAGGCTATTACCATTGCTCTTTGATACCTTCCAGAACTTGATGGAAAACTCTAGTGTGCTTAAGACACCAAATATTTGAATTATAGACATGGAGAAATTAAGCAAATACTGATCTAGAATTTTCTTCATGACTGGTTAGCTTTCATGGTCATAAAAGTTGTTAGACACAATACTGGGAAAGAAAAATAATCACTAGTCTCAACCAGGTATGAATCTATGTTCAACAATAACCACTAATCTAAAAATCCATGCCTACTGATGCAATAGTGCCATAAATATTGTGTGTGTAACCAACTACATTCTGATTGGATTACAGGTCTACTTATCAGAATGAAACTCCTAACACCAATAATGGGTTCAAGAATCTTTTCCTAGATAGGTCATGAGACTAGAGCAGATGTTCCTATTATTTTGCTAAATGGATATAATATAAAAATGACCTCCAGTTATCACTCATTCAAGGATCAATGCATCTCCCAACTCCCATCATATAAGCATGATTTTGAATGTAGATAGTAATTAACAGTACTCAGTTGTGGAGTACTCAGCTCTAAATGGGAGTCTATATCACACCCTTATTCCCAAAGCTCATGGATCTTTATGAAAATGAGGGTAGAAAAAGCTGGTGATGGATTATAGCAATCAAATAAAGTTTTCCAGACCCAGTGGGGTGACTATCTGTATGATATTATGCATAAAATCTGTGTAAGCTCATACCAGACAAAATCCCAACATAGAGTGAGGAGCTAATAGCAATTGATACCAACTGAAGAAAAAAATTATTTCTCTTTAGGGAGTGATTCTGGTAAGTTCACCACACTCCAGGGCAGGTCCTCTTTCCAGGAGTATTTGGGGCAACACCATTTGGACTCTATGGATTGTAGACACAGGAGGACAAAGAATAAATACGAAGCTGGATAGAATTGAGGGTAGATTTGAGAGGATTGTAGTCTGAGGAAGAAATATTATCAGATTCTATGGAATTTTCAAAGAATTAATAAAAAGTTATTTTACCAAAATTTGCCAACTTAACAGATTTTACTCATAATTAATATAAAGTGAAGTAGCTCAGTCGTATTCTTTCCATAGAGATTATTTTGATTCTAGACTAAACAGAATTTTAGCTTAGCTAACATAAGATTAGAGGTTTTTGTTCCAAGAATATCAGATAAGAGATGAAGACTTAATTTATGGAAGGTAATCCTTCCTTTTAGGGATGCAGTCTACTATTTTAGGAACAAAAATAATTGAAGACACGAAGTGTGGGAAACAGACATGTCAGAATGAAGAATGATTTAGTGCACACATGACTGAGAAAAACTTCACCTTATAAACACCTTAGAAACCAGAATCAGGATAGCAAGGGAACAGTAATAATTATGAAGGATAAATTAAACTAATGTCCAGAAGCCCAGGCAATGGGATATGCTCCGAAGTGATCTTAAATGGTGTTACCTGAAATGCATAATTTCATCATATGCTATTTCATTTCAAAATTTAAAGACTAACATCTTTAGTATGAATGAAAAACAGACTATTCAGGTGTTCGACTAAAATTATTCTTCCTTATTGGTGTTTACCTAAAGATGTTATGCTGGTTGCAAATTTACTACCTTTGGAATCTAGCATTTTATTACCTAATAAAATTCTTGAATAATATAACACTATTCTTGAATATCTTGCTAGGAAAATTTCCTGGAGAAGTCAAATGAAGGAAAATATAGAGATATAGTTGAGGAAAGATATATAAATATGTTATAGATACACACACATGTAAATATATATATTTATATTGTCATAGATTTGATATAATTATTTATATATGTATATAACAAATGTAGCCTTTGTTATCTAGATAGACAGATTGATACAGGGAGAGAGATAGAGAAAGATCTGAGACAAAGTTTTATTTTAATGGTAACATAGGAATTGTTTTTAGCTTGTTTGAGCAGAATTTGTCAGTTGGTTTTTTTGCTGCATAGGTTAGATCCAGCAGCCATGAGCTTCCAGGAATACTCCTGGTTTTGCCTCCTCTATGGAATGCCTGATATTATAGACATTTACACCGTTTATCAGGATCTTGATTTGGGGGACGTGACCTGAGCTCGTCACAGATGCACAGCAAGCAGTTTTACTCTTGGATACAGTTGCTCAGCCCTTTATAATTATCTAAAGAAGCAAGCTTATTGTCCTCAAGTTCCTCAAGCTAACACCCCCTGCTTCCTGATTCACAGGCTCGGAGCCTTCCTCCTCATTCCTATCACGTCTCTCAATCATCAGTTCAAATACTTCAGTCATCTTGGCATTTTCATTGATTTGAATTAATTGGTACACAGATAATTAATACACAATCTCATTTTCTTCTTTCCTGATTGAGAATGTCACAATATTAACTTTTAATAACCTTTTTATTGTCAATAACACATTTAAGACAGCAAAGTAAAAAAGAAATTGATAGGTTTCAGGTTTTATTCTATTTTGTAAACTTTCTAATCTTTCATGAGAACATACACTCTGTGAGGTTTTAAACCAAACTACAGCAAAATCCTCACACAGAGAAATAAAGTAGTTGCTATAAGAAAATTAATATATTAGTCTTCCTATTTATATAATGGCTATGATATATATATAATATAAAGTAAGTCCAATATAATTATGATATTTTCAGAAAAAAACTGAGGTTTTGGAGATTATTTACACATATCTATAAATTTGAAACAGGTAATAAAATCATCTTGCCATTATACTACATAATTTTTCAGCATTCTGAGAATATATATGTGTGGTGTGTGTGTGTGTGTGTGTGTGTGTGTGTGTGTGTGTGTGTGTGTCCCAAATCTTGGGAATACCATTGAAGTGTATTTTCTTCTATTTTAAGATCCTTTTTTGTAGTTTCTTAACCTTATAACAAAATGAAGAGAAGTATATACAGTCAAGTTTCTTTGCATTGTAAAAATTTTATACAAGCTTCATACAGTGTTTGAAACATTTATGTTTGTCTATCCCAAGTCCACGCCCCTCCAAAAATGTCTCGTAAGTAATTTTTCATCAATCAATATTGATTTCGCCTTTTTAAAAACTTATCTTTCATTCAGCCATTTCCTTCTCTCTGGAGGTAAACAAATCACTGACCCTAGATTTTGATAGCTTTGCAAAGCAATTTGAGCGTGAATCAATGTAATGGCATGATCCTACAGCATCAAGAACCGTTGCCTGCATTGAACAAAGTTGAATTTGGGGGAGGGGAAAACCTGTTACATCTCCTATAAAATACATCTACTTGAAGCATTGACAGCCTGCAGTTGTGGAGGAGGTATTTCTGTCCACTTCAGCAGGGAACATGAAGATTTTCTGTATCCTACAAAAAAGAAGACGGAGATTTTTACCATCTTTAGCATCTTCTTCCAAATTTGGTTTTCAGGTGTTCAGCCATTTATCCACTCAATCAGTAACATGAATCTGATTTCTTAAGATAACCTTTGTCTTTCTTGAAGTGCAGTTAGGGGATACATATAGATGAGCCTGTGACGTCTCAGATTTAATGCTGGTAAAACTTTGCCTCTCTGCCATTAGCACTGACTTTTTACTCATTTGGCTTTATTCTAAGGAGAGGAAAAAGTCAAGTACACAGCATAAAATGATTATATTAGTAGTACTTTGGGATCAACTATGATTCTGTACTCATTTTTGAGAAAGACAGAAATACGTATCTTTTTCTAGAGTATACACATTCTTCCTTTTGATTATGGCATAACAAATTTCATAATAGTTGATAAAATGTGTCATTTTTAATGTTTCCTTTCATGTATCAGAGTGTTGAGAGTGTTTTTGATAATGCCATTCACTTGGTTTGATTTTTCCAAATGACATGTTATCTTGAGTAACCAAAGAAACCAACATTTTCCAGAATGGTTGGTTCTCTTTGGACCGGCGGATGCAGCTTTATTTTCAGTGCTGGTAGACGTTAGAATCTGGGCTGCACTGCAGCCCTCTGCGTTAACACATCCCCAGGTGATTTTCCAGCACATGAATATTTGAGGAGCACCACTTTAACAATCCTGTGAATCCATGCATAATGACTCTTTGATGGCAAGCTATTGGTTTTTACTGCTAAACACTAACCTAGGTGGTTTTTAGATTTTGTTTAAAGATATAAATTAATCATTAGATAATATGCTTAAACACAGAGATCTCTGATCCTAACAAGCTTTATATTTCTTTAAAGTACTAGGAAGCTTATATATTGGCAAGCATATATTTATATAGCAATTTCTCAAGGTTAAATGATATATTGTTAAGCCCAGAACCTCTAATATATCCTAAATTTTTATAAGTATAACTGCAGACAAAATGTGAATTATCTTTACTATTTCCTCTTTCTTTTATAATGTTTCAATTTATAAAGATTCATTTTACATGCCCTTATACAAGCACATATAGTAAAACAAACAGGTTATAACAAAATAAGAGTGGTCCTAATAATGGTTCCCCCAGTCACAGCTCCATGTGTTCCTAGGGCCAGTTCTGAGCCTGAAAAAGTTCTCAGCATCAAACATCGAATTTTACATAGTTTATCTGGAATTTTCTAAAGTATATTTGTGATATTTTAAGTGGTAAATTCTAACAAAAAGTGGTGATTTCTAACAAAATGTCTATAATATATGAAAAACATGTAAATTACGATCATTTAATTTAAAATTGTTATAAAAATTATGATCCCAAAATTATGAAGATGATATGATTACCAGAATGATGTTTGCTGATATTAGTGTTAGAATCAAAATTATTTTATACTTTTATTATTAAAAATATTTTATTTTTGAAAAGTTATGTATTATTTTAAAAATAAGTTCCTTTTAAGATTTACTATATAAATATATTAATATATATATATTTAGTCATGAGATTTTATGTATTTAAATTTTTTATTGTTTTTTGAGATTATAATATAATTATAATGTTTTTCCTTTCTTTTCTCTCTAACAACTCTCCCAAATATCCCTTTCTGCTCTTCAAAATCTTGATCTATTTTTCATTGTTATTGTATATGTATATGTATCTATGTGTATACGCACACAGACACATATATATATGTAATTGTTCAATAATTTTGATATTGAAAAATGTGTTAGTTTTAAAATAAATTAAATTTCTTTCTCTTCAACTAAAATTAAAATATGTATGGGGTGCCTCATTTAGATTGTTCATCAAAAAATTCCATGTTTGTAGGTAGTCTTTTACATGATTATCTTTGGATATATAAATATGGAGATATCAACTATCTTAATGAGATCAAATCAATTACATAAAAGATTATTACCAAGATGATAATGATATGGGTTAAAGTAACTACAGATATCTCTTTTAAAGCCATTCTTTTTACTTTCACATGTATTAGATATTTTAAAATGCTAGCTTTCTTTCCTATAATTCAGAACTTGGGGAGTGGAAACAGGAGAGTAGAAGTTCAAGGTCAGCCTCAGCTCTGTGTCGAGGTTAAGGCCAGTATAGTCTACATGAGAAAACAGCAGAGGTAATATCAACAGCATGGTTTAGGGAATTTATGAAGTAGCATTTACAGTTTTTAAAGAATAATTGTAAGTATCACATGAGTGAGTCTTCAGTATGTGTTTACCTTATAAATATTAGTCTAGAAGGCTCTCTAAACAGCAGCAGGATGTATTCCAGTGACACTGGTTCCTCTTGAATGAGGTACAAAAGAGCCAATGTCTATACATGCATCTCAGAATCCTCCAGTCTTGTGATGGGTAACAATGAAATGCTATCCAACCTTTACCATTCTTCCTCATGATCTAGCCAAGGCAAAGAGAGAGAAAAAAAGACTCCATCATGTCAACTCCTCAAACCTCATTTTTCCCCCCTGATCCCACGATGATGTCCCCCACTTCCCACCCCACCAGACCTCTAAACTCCCTGGGGCCTCCAGTCTCTTGAGGGTTAGCTGCATCTTCTCCAACTGAACTCAGCCCGGCAGTCCTCTGTTGTATATGTGTTGAGGGCCTCATATGCTAGGTACCATTTTGTGAGCACTCCATAACCTCAGTAATAGTGTCAGGTCTTGGGACCTCCCCTTGAGCTGGATCCCACTTTGAGACCTTCTTTTCCTCAGGCTGCTCTCCATTTCCATCCCTGTATCTCTTTCATACAGGAACAATTATGATTCAGAGTTTTGACTGTGGGATGGCAGCCCCATCATTCACTTGATGCTCTGTCTTTCTACTGGAGGTGGACTCTACAAGTTCCCTTTCCCCACTATAAGGCGTTTCATCTAGGGTCCCTCCCTTTGAGTCCTGAGAGCCTCTCATCTCCCAGGTCTCTGGTATATTCTAGAGAGTCCTCCCCCCCCCAACCTCCTACCTCCCGAGGTTGACTGTTTCCATTGTTTCTCCTGGCCCTCAGGGCTTCATTCATTTTCCCCCACCCAATACCAGATCATGTTCCCCTCTCTTACAAGAGGGGTCTTCCATCTCACTCTCTGGCCTCATAACTGAAAATGAGTCTGCATTTCCAGATCAAATACAATGTATGCCTTATTTTCCTATCTCTTACTCTATTTATGATCCCATAGTTTAAAGGACCTCCCCTCTTGCTCCAATGCTTACTCTAGCGAATAATAGGGAAAAAAATTACAGGATTTTCTTTACACAGCACATTCTTCTCAGTTCTGTTAATCAGGTTTTCAATATAGTATCCAATAATAGATAACTGACATAATTCGTGAATAGGAAAAGTTCCTTTTGACTTATGCTTCTGAAAGTTTCACTCTATAGCTGCTTGGTATGCCTTTGCCTGTGAGTCTCTGCTCCATCTGCTGATCATGGAAAGGGAACACAAAGTGAAACGAGGGGTTCACCCCCTGGTGGCCAGGAACAAATAGGGAAGAATAGACCAGGGCTCCAGTGCAAGTCCTGCCCACCAGGATATTATGGTACCACTCTACAGGTCTTTATTAATTCTTAAATTATTACCACGTTCACAAGGCCTTTGCTTCCTCTTAGGTGCTCTCATTCTCCTCATGTTAGGTTAATCTTAGTCTTCCTTTCTTATTCCTTCCTTATGTGTATCTTGGAAACATTCTTTCTCTGGGTCTCTTCTCATCAGCTGTACTTTGTGATCTCTCCACTTCCAGGAGAGATTACTCCATATGATTTGTAATTCAAATAGTTATCAAGATCTCGTTCAGTATTTTCACTCCCTTCACTATCCCTTTTTACATTGTTATGGGTTGATCTATATTCTCGAAAAGAATATGTTGAGATCCTAGCCTCTAGTATCTCAGGAGACCTCATATGAAAATAAATTCTTTGTGAACATGGTCTAATAAATGAAAAATAATTAATGTCAGTTAGGCCCTGGTTTAACATGACTATTATAAACAAGACAACTTTGGTGGTTTTTTTTGTTTTGTTTTTTTGGATTTTTTTTGGTTTTTCTAGACATGGTTTCTCTGTGTAGCCCCGGCTGTTCTGGAACTCACTCTGTAGACCAGGCTGGCCTTGACCTCAGAAATCCACCTGTCTCTGCCTCCCAAGTGCTGGGATTAAAGGCGTGTGCCACCCACCACTGCCCGGCACAAGACAACTTTGAACATAGACTTTCATGTAGGGAGAAAGCTTTGAATGCATAAAGGTTGAAATTGAAGTCTTGTTTCTGCCAGCCCCCAAATGACAAAGCATGTCTGAAAACCTAAGAGGGAGCCATGAAATAGGCATTGCCAAGAGTGCTTAGGTAAGATCTAACTAAACACCCTGATACCAGTGGGAGAACATCTAGAATCATGAGATAAGAAATTTGTCTTGAGTTTTCCAGGTGTATAGTATTTATAAAGATAGTCCTGAAATACTAATGCTCTTCCATTCCACTTCTGTCCTAACACTCTATCTCTGTTGTGAAATACACACATTAAACAATTTAAAAAGAAGACTGGTTTACTGTGCACCATAGTTTCAGAAATTTCCTATTATGGTCATTTGGCCACATATTCCTGAGCATGTGATGAGGCAGGTCATCGTTGTGGGAACATCTGACAAAATAAGGCTCCTTACTTCCTAGTGTCCAGGAATCGAAGAGAAAGGCAAGAAGAGTCTTGGTTCCCAATCTACTAATGAAAGGCACCCCTCTTAAAGTTAGGATACTCTTTGATTCAAACTGGCTCCTCCCAATGGTGCCACAGGCTGTTTAACAAAACTTCCACAAATAGAACTTTTTAAAAATATTTATGCTTCAACCCATTACCATATCTATGAAAAATTTAGAGTATTGATATAGCCTAATCTTCTCAGTATAAAGAATAACAGGTGCTTAGAACCATGGTTTACTTATTCTTCACCTCTATGACTTGATTCAAGTGTCTTCCCCTACCTTACATAGACTGAATACAAACCTATCAGTCTTTTACCATGTATCTTGTTCCAGTGTTCAGACATTCTACATATTCTGCATTCTGCTCCATTCTCTTCCTCTGTATGGTTGACATGTGATGCTATATCTTGCCTGATAGATGCACTGATTCTTTTCTCCTACAAAGCCAGTTCACATTCATTTAGTTTTGTTTGATGAGTTCCTTGTCCCTGTTTGGAAACTGCAAATTCACCCAGTTTTATTTATGATTGTGTGAGCCTAGTTTAATTCTGAGGTTTGGAAAGCTGTGTCCCACCTCTCATCCTCCCCTCTGATTCAGTTTCTAACTTATAGCAATGAGTAATTGTCTTATTCAAAAGATATCTATTCACTTATTGCCTTGAGCATCTCCAAACAGTCTTATTTTAAATAAAATAATATAGATGAAGCAATCTTCTATATAGGATCTTAGTGTTTCATAATGTATTTCACCTTGTTATCATGTATAAACAAACATATAGCTACATATATGTTATTCAAGCTGTGATACATGGAAGATACAAATTCCCACTGAAAAAAGCATTTCTTTTATAAACAATAATAAAATCTATCAACTACACAAACACTTGGCAATTTTAACATGTTCTCTATATACAATTTAGGAAGAAAATATGTCTTCATTAATAAAATCAATGTATAGATTTGTGTGAACTTTTTCAAATAGGCTGCTTACCATCATAAATATTTCATCACCCGTCGATTCTAGTGCTGCCAAGAATCAGTCAGTCATGCTGCAATAGGAATCGTAGTGCAGAGGGATGCATTATTTCCAATGTACTGTGCTCAGAAAAGCAGAGTGGTAACCTACAGGGAATGACTGCTAAGAGAAACAGAACACTGAACATTTGTCAATGATTATTATATCTTCAAGCACCTTCCCTCCATATGGATTCATCACATGCAGACTCAAAAAAAGAATAAATAGAACACAATCAAGATATGTGGGTTACAGTCTTAACTCATGGGTTCCTGCTCTGGAAACTGAACTTGATTTAAACAAACTATATATCACCTGCTTGAATTTGTAGCTGCTACTGCCATGCAGAAATATGGTCATACTTGTTATCATTTCAGCAGGAGTTATATATTTCTTTTATTCTTTTTGCCTTGAAAGAAAAATATTCAGACAGATGATTATTTGAAATAGTTATCTGAATGAAGACAAGTTGGCTGCAGATTGGCCAATAGTGATGGATTACAAGAATGAATCTGGTCACTTCTCTGAAGTAGTAATCATGTCTAAACGATTTTTATTGCAAACACCAACACTGTACAAATCCATGAAAAAGTAACTGTGTTGATCCTGAATTCTCTTAGCAAAATGCCATTTAATCTTTCACATATACTATAAGATTAGAGAACATAGCCAGAATTTTCCAATACTCCTGGCCAATCTACAATTTCCCGTGTAAATTCCCCCTTCCAGATCTAAGTCTTCCAAACCTTTCCAACAACCCATCTTTCACTATACATAGTCATACATCTTATTTTATAGTGAAAAGAGATGTGACTATGTTCAACCACCAGCTACCAAATTGGCTAACCTACTTCTCTTTTCCCTTCACTGCTTTTGTAAGAAGGAACTGCCTTCTACTTTTCAAGGCATTCTCAAAACTCTTGTCATTAAATACTGTCCTCTAGATTCATTCATGGTCTTCAGTGACGCTTGGCTTATCACCTGCCAAGAGAATTTGCATACTATCTGAGGTTTATATTTTCACAGGGTAATTGATCAATTGTTTTGTTTTCCTTTTAATCCCATGTAATGCATGCCATTCTACTATGCTGTCTTTTTTATTACGTTTCAAAGTTAGCTTCAGTCTACACATAGAGTGAAAATTTGTCCCAATGGTGTCCAAACACAAACCATGCCTTGTGAGATACATTGTTTAAAGATGAGATTTTAAGTATAGAATTGTTATTGAGGGATTTTAAGACTTCCATTACATGAATCTTTGTACAGCATAAAAGATTTATTGCTTTATTTACAAAATTATGTGACTATGCTGGAGTAGAGTAAATTACGGTAAGAAAAAGTTAGGTTTATGTCTGTCTTTCCAGGAATTCTTTGAAAATAAGGTGTTTTTAGATGTAATATAGATAGACATGGAGGATTAATCTGTGTCCTAATCCAGTAGGTTTATAGCATTATTGAAGATAAAAGTGGTTATTTAGAACCAACATATATTGCTACCACTGGAAAAATACCATGTGACAAGGGGGCAGAGAATGGAGGCATATGAGTAAAATGGTGCCCAGTGTGGCCACCAGGCAGGATGAGCAAAGATCCTTTCTTCTCTAGAGATCTCTGGGCACACATGGCCCAGCCAAGCCCTTTTTTAGATATAGAGCAAAGTATAAGGGAATAACATAACTTTGCCATGGTAGCTATGGAGAACAAATACAGATTGTGGAAGCCTGCTTAAAGTACAAAGCACTAAGCAAACAGAGCGTCAAAAATCCAACTTAAAGAGACATGAAAATTTAAAGCAAGCCCCAGGATAGTTTGCTAAATTTGGAGTGCATGAACTTATAACCTGTTCTGTGTTTATAACTTGTCACATCTGCTTTAAGATAAAATTCAGAAAATTAACTTTTCCTTTTATACTTTAACCTCATGTAATAGCACATCTAAGTTATGTAAGTAGCACGAACAAAGAAGTGTTGGAGTTTTTGTTATCTCAGTGAAGTTTATGAAAATATTGATTTTAATTTACTGGATTGGCAATTATCTTTCAAATAAATCAGATTTTCAATTATATTTTTGGTTTTAGTGAGTTGATGTCCATTTTTAAAAGTAAAGAAACTAAAGGGATTATTTAATTGTATTCTTTGGCTTATATACAATATAATCTTTTCTTTATGCATAGTATTTATATTGAATAGAGATACATTAATTTTTGCATACAAGTAACTGAAACTTCATCGTCTAATAATTTACAGTCTTGTCTATATTTACAAATATTTTCATATGTATTTATGTCAATTTTCCTACTAGTGTTGAAGATTCTTTTAAAATTTATTCTTCTTTCTAAAAATATTTCCCTAAAATATAATGTATAGCACAAGGAATGCAATGTGTTCATTGTTACTATTACTATGTTTAGTGATCATATTTCTTCTGGTAGATGGGTTTCCTCACAAGCTAGATCTGAGAAGACCCTTGCAAAATTAATCTGAGAGGTTTGAATACTCATTAAGTGATTAAGAAGAAAAGTATTAGTGCTTCCAAAGTTTTTATGTTTTGTTTTTCTTCCTTGACATTTTTGAAACATGTTTTTCCCTGTGTAACCTAGTTTGCCTCAATCTCCCCAGATGCTCTGGTCTCTTCCTCCTATACACTGAAATTAATTAGGTGTGGTTTTTACAGATTCTGTAAAGGTTGCAAATGAAAACAGTACAAAGCATAATAGAGATAACAGTTGTGAAAACTGGAATTGGGCATTTTCTTCTAAAAATTACAAATACAAGAGAATGCTATTGTCCTTTCACAAATGAATATACTATTAAATGTTTGTTAAATTACATTTAGTTTTAACTATTCAAATAGTTAAATATTCAAATATTCGAATAAATATTCAAATATTCAAATAGAAGAAGAATCTTGCTATTGTATGTATATAGTCAATGGAATGAAACAATGTGTCTTCAAACACATTATGAAATGAAATGAATTAAAGTTTATTCAATAGATCCCACAGTTTATTTGGTACTCCCATTTCTCCAACCTGCCTTCTCAACACAATGGACTGTATTTTTTCAAACTGTGATCCAAAATATACATTTAGTCCTTGAAGTTGTTTCTCATCGGTATTTAGTCATAGCAGATAGACAACTTAACACACCCACTGTGAGGAAAGAACCGTCTGTTAATATGTAACTATTTCTCTTTTACCTTGCAATACAAGTATAGTGCTTGGGAGGTTACAAATGTTAGAAGACAAATTTATATTCACTTATTGTGGCTTATGGAAACTTTAATGGAGAAATATACACTAGCATCAAGGCAGATTCCATTAAGGTGGTCATCTCTCAGCAAAGTAGCTAGCTGAAGTGATAGCATAATTCTAGTCCTCAGAAATATTGCCTAGTCTACTGGGCTTTCTATAGATTGTACTTTCCTAGGTAATAGATTCTTGTAAATGCTATGGTATCTGACTCTTACTGTATAAGCAATACACTCACATGAATAAGACAAATTAAGAAAGAACATGCAGGAACCATCTGTAGACACATTCCTTTTCCCTGAATGGATATGAACAGAATGTTTACTAAAGACAAGGAGCTTCCCTGAGTGACGAGATACAGTGGCATGAAAAAGCAGCCTATTTTTCCCCTTTGTAGATCTTTTACATATGAATAGAAGAATATTAAGAAAACCACTTTCATGCCTCAAATCTTGATCTAGAAAATGCTTTTGCTTTAAGCTTATGCTCAGTTATATCACTAAATGAATAGAATAGCTCATTTCTCACCTTAGCTTTAAAATCTCAGTAAATGGGAAATATGCTTCTGCAAAAAAATTGTTTGAATGTATTCCTGAAACAAATGGTGTGTGATAAAAAAGCTCATTTGCAGATCGTTACTAATTGTGTCTCTTATATATGTCCCTTTGCTTCGTCCCGTGTGAATTACGGTGGTAAAAATGATTATGTATTTCAATGGAGGAAAAAAATTACTGCCTGTATGCAATAAAATTTAATGGCCTTACCTTGAGTAATGTTTAACATTGGTTCCAATAGCTTAGGACAAGTTTCTTGGTGGAAATGTGAATAATTATATATTCACATATGAACCAAATGAGAAGAGATTAGAATTCTATTTCAGGGATACTAGAACTGCCAGATATTAAAAATAAAATATAATGAGTAGAAAGCAACTAAAGTCATGATTACTTCTCTGAAACATTATCATAGTATTTCCTGAGATGTGCCCCCCCCCACAAGTGTCTCTAAAAACTTTGAGACTTTCCTTCTTCCATTTTTATTAAGTGGTTAGAAAATGGATCTTGGTTAATGCATTTTCTTATTGCCAGATAAAGCAATCACCTTATGAATGTGCTTCCTAAAATAGCACTTGGCCATGTTTCAATAAGTTGTATTATGAGTCTAAGCACCTTCAGCACAGGTGTTCTCAATGCTGCAGAAGCTCCCAGCTGCGCCCTACTACATGGGTCTCCTTAACCAAATCCAACTCCCTCACATGCGTCCCATTCTGCTCTCCCTCCAGTGGCTAGACTTAGCCATAGCCTGCTAATATTACATCCCAGGAGGCTGTTACTAACTTTATGATGACTTAGGATACTTCCTGGAGTTAGGGAGAGGCTAGTCTCCAATCAAAAACCTATTTTTTCTTCAGTTTTTACCACTTCTGCTCTATCTTATTTGCATCCTTTCTGACCTTCCCTGAACTTTCCCAAACAAATATCTCCTACAGTTATCGCCTCAAGCTCTTTCCTGTGGAACGTACCATAAGAAACCACTACAGCTTGTTTGTAGAACGAATTTAATTAGTTGCTGCATGAGAAGCTTCATTGTTTAAACCTTAACTGTCTCCTTAAATCTAAAATGAAACAAACAACTCACCAAAACAAAACAAAAAACACAAAAAATAAATAAAAACCATTGATCCTAAAACAACCAGAAAAGAGAAGGCATTTCATGGGGGTTCCCTTTCCTTTAATTTCCAGCCTCTTGCCTGGTTACTTCATTGCATGGACATCTAGAGCTGGCTTGCATAACTCACTTCAGGGTGCCCCTCTGGCCATTTGCCTTCTTATCTATTGCTTCCTGAACTTTGTACCACAGCTTCCAGCTTCTCTGATTCTGTAGCATCTTCCTTCATTTATTAGAAGGATGCATCTGGTTGGCACTTGTTCAGAGATTCTAAAAGATAATGAGGTCATGTAGTATTTTGTTTTGCTAAAGCAAAAGAAAATAAGAAAATATATCTTCTAGTATCATGCCATAGACATTTTATAAAATATTTGTATAATCTATAGAATATATTGTATATATATAATATATATAAATTATTTGTATATATAAGATACAAATAATCTATAGAATACTAGTAAGTTTATTGGCAGTACCAAAAGGAACTTCAGACAGTAGAATCTTTTTAAGGAAAGGCCTTTTCTTAAGTACTTAGCCAAACATTAAAGAAGATGCCCACTGAAGGAGCTCCTGAATGTAAGAGTGAAAGTCCATGAAGAGCCATCACCAGGAGGCTGAGATGGTGGAACAGACGCATTATGGGTGAGACCGTGGTGTTGTTTCTTCTGTTTTTTACCTCTTTGCCCACTATGTTTTAATGAGGATATAATTCCACTAGATAATGAATAGAAAATCATTTCCAATTAAGTAGATTAATAAAACTAGTAACAATAAAAGAAAATATGAACTATCACCTTATGTATCTGTGTACACCATATAGTTTGTGTATATTCAAAAAGTATAGAACAATTTAACATTTGTTTTGTATTTTAATTTTTTTCTTATTATTTAAGAAGGTGGTGAGCTTGGAGGGAAGCCTGGGACTGGTCTAATTCTATTATCAAAATATAATAAGAATAAATATTAGTGACATATTAGTGTTCCAGACACTCTTTCAAGTAGTTTACAAATTATAGCTTATTGAACCTATATAAAGAAATCAGCGGCAAAACATAACTTTTTTTCCTATTTTAAGGACAAATGAAGCATTGGGGAGATCATATTAATTTGGCTAATAATAAGCGGTAAGCAACAGA
This sequence comes from Uromys caudimaculatus, assembly GCA_028551405.1. Taxonomy (NCBI): domain Eukaryota; kingdom Metazoa; phylum Chordata; class Mammalia; order Rodentia; family Muridae; genus Uromys; species Uromys caudimaculatus. The sequence continues at coordinate 61,266,560 of CM052713.1, read as the reverse complement.
GCTTGGGAGGTATCTCTGAAGGTTGGCTACCAGCTGCCCTAAGAACCACATTTTCCTTTCCCCTTGCAAGACAGATTGAAATCAGTGGTCTGAGTGATTAGGCAGGAGGTAGAGAGTAGGAGAATGTAACTAATAGGAGGTACCCTGTGAGGCTTCTAGGCTGGGCCTACATGGAAGGAACATGTGCTTTTTATACCTCTCCAATCTACTTCCCATTGTCTGCACTGTGGACACTGATTTTATTTTATTTCTGGATTTAGACTTTAAGGTATACATCAGGTCTGATGATGGAAGGATGTTAAATATAAGAAGCCAGGTTCCCGGGCATGGGATTCGATCTGTGTTAACAACTGTGGATGACATAGACGTCAAAGATGGTAAAATTTTATTTTGCTTGAAAATGTTCCATTTGGAACTTTTCTTAGAGAAGTCTACCTTCCACACTACATAATTTAGAGAAATAGAATGTTAACATTAAAAGATCCAGTTGACTGAGAATCAGTAAAAGAATTGAGATAATTTGTTAATTAAAAGCAAAGTATGGTTGTAAACAAAATTGTTTGAATGAAGGCGAAATGAGTGAGTAAAAGTAGAATCCAATGAATGTCCTTTCCAAATGTGAGGTGCTTGTGTTTCCAAAATGTAGTTTATAATACCCATACCACATAATTTGGTATACTTGAGATCTAGGAGGAGTCTAGCCTTCAGTATCTGCAGGTCATGGATGAGCCTAATTCATTTAAAAAATATTTTGTCCAAATTCTGTTTCTACCAAGATGATATATATATTTTCAATCTTAATGTTTACCCATAAATCAAATATTCTGGGCATACAACTGTCATTTATGTCAAAACATTTCCTTGAGGTGCTTGTATTATATTACAAATATGAAAAAGTAGACACATTCATTCCATTTGAAACAAGCAAGCTAGGGTGTGGCTGGCAACCTGGGATTCTATTTGCCTGTGTTTATTCACATGCCCTGTTCTAATAATGTGCTTGGTTTCCTCCATCCCTCACCTGAGCCTTTAATATACAAACGTGCCAATTTCCTAACAACACACCTACCAACCTTTAGTAACCTGAGCTTACCATAAGTACCAGACAATACAAGAACCTGTTTTAAGCAACTGGAACAAGTAACTGATCTGATCTTTAATGAACTGGTTTTGATAGCATGGTCAGTAAGCATACATCTGACAGAAATTTTTAGTGAGAATTTTCTATTTACCATCATCTGTCTGTGCATAATTAGACTACATATTAATAAAATTATTTTCATCATAGTAATGGTCAGTAAGTCAAAGCTTATGTAGCCCACGCCTGTCAATCAAAATCAAGAATGATCTCCATTGTTGCTCTAAGCAACTACTCTCTCTTCTTTAAAATCCTGTAGAAGGCATTTCTCCCAAAGTGATGATAGGCCTTGAGTCCTAGCTCATTTAGTTCTCCCTCACTCTTGACATCAGATATATTTACTAGTACTTTGGTATCAAATATTTTCCTTGCTACTTTGAATTCTGCATGCAGCCTCCCCACCCCTAATTCTTTGAATAAGATAAAAAAATTAAGGAAACAAAATCCAGTCACTGAGCGCCAGACAACCAGGAGTACTTACTGATCCATACTGATCCATTTTAAGTCTTGTTGCTTTACCATTTGTTATCTAAGATTTACGTATTTTTCTCTACTAAAATATTCATATTGACTTTCAGATCTTGATCCTATAGATTCTAGCTTGGATGAAATTCTATAGATTATAGAGACTGGATGTCCTTCAGTAAATGAAATCCTCAAACCTAGGGCACACTATATACTCTGATCATTACTTGAGTCTAAATATTCAGTAGTATCATTGGCTGGTTGCAGGAGTGTTACTTAAACTTCTGAACAGGTAGATACAGGTATGTCACTGTCACAGATGATTAGCTTCAACTATTGATGAATCCTAGCCATAGTGAAATATCTTCATAAAAATGTAATATTGATTTTATATAAAAAGACAAGTGTGTATTTGTTTATCAAAATGTATTCATTAGGCATGCCTTTAGTTTACTTTCCCATTTGTTGAAAAACAATGTTAAATCTAATTTTCACACTTTATATTAAATCATTTTTATTACACATTTTTCCTTATCTCAAAAGGCTTAAAAATTTATATTAAGATCAAACTCTTTCCAATACGTGCAAATTCTCTAAATTATTTTCAGGTATCATTCAAAGTAAGAAGTCCAAATATTTGCTTTGCTATGCAGAATGTTCTTTGTACCTAAGGGCTCACAATCATGTTTCAAGAATCTGCTCTTAATATTGGTTGTCTCATTAATAGGGATAAATTATAATATTGAGAGTTTCTGTCCCTCTAACCTAAATGTGGAATTAGGAAATTTTCAAAGTTTCCTATACCCATTAATAGAAGGAGAATTACCTAAAATTTCCTAATAGTAATGTTATGGTTTTAATTCCATGAGTTTTGTGTCTTATAAATTCCATTTGAGGAATATAGAAGATTAAATCAAAAACCATACTTACTGTGATAGAATATATTGTGATGAAGACCTTTAATCCCAATCAGAGTTTTCTCCTGTGAATGTTCAGGAAGTGATAAGGTAGATGTCTGTTTCCTGTAGAGCAACTTCCAAGAGCAACTTCCTCAACAGCTGTGAAGCAGCAAATGAAATATTGACTGAGTTTCTTGTCATGTAATTTGTAGTGATTTCAGTGCTTTTCATGTGGTAGGCAAGACACAGAGTATAACTCAGTTGTATGCTTCCTCATATTCTGAGGTTACAAGACTAAATTTCACAAGTTAACTGATACATTGGAATTTTAATGAAGGTTTTGAAAGTAATTAGTAAGTAAATATTTTACCATGTCTGATCGGCTATTCAGCATTTTCTTCTTTACTACATTTCCTTGAATATTTATTAAAGTTCAATATTAAATAGCTCATGAGTTATCATTCATTTTGATGAATAGGTATTGAATGAATTATATAACTGTCCTAAATATGTTAATGCCCGTACACTAGGATGTAATTTTGTTTGTTTTCTTCATAGAACAGGGGTTTGTTGTTTGTGTTTAATCTCTTGGGAATTGCAGCTTTGTTTGTAATGCTTTTTTTGTTTCTTTGTAATATTTTTCAGGCGCAAGCAAGATCTAAGTCTTTTAATGAGATCCTGAATTTCTATTCCTTAGGGAACTCTACTCAGTTTTTCATAGTCTAAGAATATTTTGGGTCATTATTATTATTATTACTATTAATATTATTTTTAATATTATTTTCATTATTTCCATTTCAAATATTATCACCTTTCCCGGTCCCCTCCCCAGGAAAACCCCTATCCCATCCTCCCTCCTCCTGCTTCTGTGATGGTGTTCCACCACTCACCCACCCACTCCTATCTCCCTGCTGTCACATTCCAATAAACTGAGGCATGGAGCCTTCACAGGACCAAGGGCCTCTTCTCCCATTGATGCCTGACAAGGCTATCCTCTGCTACATATGCGGCTGGAGACATTGTCCCTCCATGTGTACTCCTTGGTTGGTGGCTTAGTCCCTGGGAACTCTGGGGTCTTCTGGTTGGTTGATATTGTTGTTCTTCCTACGGGGTTGCAAACCCCTTTGGGTCATTCTTAACATCTATTTTATTTTGCATTAACTGTTATAAGCTTTGTCTCTCCAAGTATATAATCCCTTAGAGATTTTGTGATTCACTGTCTTTTAATACAGATATCCAACATTTGTGTTGTTAATGTATAAGCTAGCAACGATAATGGCTAGACATCCTACAAGTACATTTTGTACGGTGAAATGCATTTTATTTTATTATTTTTTTATATTTTGTAAAATGGGTTTCAAAACTGAAGATCCTTGATCATTGGTGAATAGCATTATCCCATCATCCGTGAGGGCTTCCCTATTTTATAGAGACAGTATTTCTACTCTGCTGAATTAGTTACAAATGTTGAGGTAAAGGAATAAAACTGATTGCACTAACGGAGAGCAGAGAGTAGCATCACGGGAGAGAACCAGAAGCACATAGAAGTGGGGTAGGTAGTCACTAGCACGTTGATAGCTGGGGATCAGGACTTGGGGGTACAAAGTGGATTCTTCCAGTGAGACATCCTATTGAAACTGCTAAGCTTCCAAATCAGCAGTTTCAGATGTCTGGACATAACAGGACAAGGATTTTGGACATAGAACTTTATTGTTGACTGAAACTTGAGCATTTACCCAGCTGAACAATCAGAATGCTATCGTTGTGAATTGATTTGTCTGAATTGCCTACATCGAAGCATATAAATATTTCTTATGTTACAGTTTTATGATTGATTGCTAAGCAAAACTTTTCTGTTACAGCAATTAAGTCATGTTGCCACAGGTGACTTAATTCTGTAGGGCTATCTGCCTTGTCATATTTAATGAGGATAGTTTCAGTGCTTTTGCAGATCCATAATATACCGCTACACAGAATGATTTTATTATATCTTCTTTGAAAATGTCTGAGAAGAATATAATAGCTTTAAAATATATAGGAGTAGGAAATGTAGAATAAAGGAGGGAAGATATTTGCTAAGTGGGTTTTCCAATTTAGGCCATTATTTCTCAAAGGAAACTTAAAGAATATTGCTTCTAAGAAAGTTTGAAGTGGTTGTGCTAGAAGGTTTCTAATATATTCAAATATATTAAAAATCTGAGAGTTAAGTGATGTTAACCATGCATCTTCTATCCTTTGAGGTATTTTCAAGCCTGTAATATTTTGATGTACTTTCTGAGTTTCCACACTGGGATAAAATATAGAAAATTTGGCAAATATGTAAGACTAAGATATTCATGTATTCAAATTCCGCTGAGAATGACAAATAGCTGGGCCTTCTCTGTGAAATGATGTTATAAGCTGACTGATTATATAATATTATGAAGTGGTGTTGTTACTTTATTTGAAGCTTCAAAAGCAGATAGGAAAAATTATTAGGAATAAAGAATATTTGCGATTACCTGACATATTAGTGCTGTTTGCAAAGCTTACTTGATGGCTTGGTGGAAGAGAGATAGAATTCTGTTTTATACACCTGTTGATAATGATATTTTACTTACATAAGTTTGATGATGATGTCAGATTTTTTGGAAATATTTCCTTCTACTCATAGGTATGGATAACCTGGTACTCTTTATTTTCATGCCCCGGCTTCCCACGTACTAACATTATAGGCCAGCACTACCAAATCTGGTATGGTTTTCTCATTACAGAGATAAAAATAAATACTGACTGTAAAAGAATGACTAAAATATATTATGTCTTTTTGGAAAATGTCAATATACCAAAGGTTTGCAATCATTTTGCATGCAGAAGGGTTTTAGTTTACCATAGCTCTCCAGTATTCATGGTAGTATTTGTATGGTTTGATCTAGCACTGCATTTTCTGCAGAATCTGACCCAGTATAAGTTAATATACATGTCCTTCAGTTTATTTATTGGTAAAAATGAATGATGTAAAAAAGATCAGGGTAAGAGTTTCCCTAGTATGTCCTTACAAGCATTTGAAACAACCCTCTGGGATTTTTGGGTGTTTTTGTTTTTTGTTTGTTTGTTTGTTTGTTTGTTTTTGTGTTTGTTGCAGCATTTTGATCTTTTTTTTTTTGATTGTATATTTTCTTTATTTACATTTCAAGTGTTATCCCCTTTCGCAGTTCCCCCTTCCCAGAAATGTAAATAAATTAAATAACAAATTAAAAAACAAATTTAAAATACATAGAAAATAGAGCAATTCACAATAAATAGAAATAAAGGAAGGGAGCTTGCTCCACTTTTCAGGACAGATTATATATTAGATCATTTATTTCTGATAGATTGATTGGAAAGCACAGAAATTCCAAAAATATAGAATTTTGTTCTGCTAGATAAGATGAGAAATATATACCAACAGAGGTAACTATATATATGTAATTGATATCCTTGTGAGAAACTGATCACATATTTGAAAATCTCAATAAAAAGAGAAACAACCTTCTGTAAATTCTGCTTATCAATTTCAACTATTATCAGTGAAGCAGAGAAAGATTAAAGGGGAAAATTCTCTCTTTAATAGTTGCTGTTCTATTTTAAAAATTTTGCTTTTAACCCAGCAATAGATTGGGAGGACCAAGCAAATTTTGATATTACCTTTATTGTTTTAGTATCATCCATTAACTGAAGTCTGTGATATTTAAAATCATCAAATTATGTGGTTTCATTTTTAATGATTGATTCCAGAATTGAAAGGCAAACACAGACTTTCATTTCTGTATGTAACTTGAATTATCAGAGCTATGTGAACCCTAGAAATGTAGAATGGTATGATACACTTTTAAACAGTGCATGCCTTCTCTTCCTAGAACATACTGGGTCGTGATTATAGCTGAACAGAGAATGATGACTGACATAAAGAACCATTATCAGTGGCATCCATTCTACCTCAGCAGCTCTTTGATTAAGTTGTTGAGATATAAACATCATCTATGAATGTGTGCCTTTAGCTGAAGATAGATGACCAAATTAGTCACTGTGCCACAAGCATTGTTAACTAGAGTTGTGTTTATAATTTCCAAGGCCAGATGTAAAACAAAACAATTGGATCTTCTACGAGTTAACAGAGCCTGTAGGAGGAAAAAATGCCTAGCAGCAGGTGACAGATGAAGTAATTTCCTTTGCTAGGGAACAGCTGTAGATCTAGACATGAAGGGGGCAAAAAGTATATTTATGTCCTGGATGGAATTAATATAAATTCCCAGTTTTACCCAGATGGTGTGATTTCACAAGTTTCATTTTATAACACTCGGTTTGGTGGTAAAATGGTCAATTTCAGTACTGGATCATACTTGTAAATTTTCTAGCAAAGTGTCAAATTTTTCATGTAAATACTTCCAAAGCAAATCTTATTTTTAGACTCAACTATAGGAAGAAGTCATGAGTACTTTCTTTGGAGTCACTTATGTAACTGTTTTCTGTAAGAACTGAAAAAAAAAAAAAAGAAATGAAAAATTTTCAAACGTTGTTAAGGAACATTCAGCTAACATGACTGAATTAGTCTGAACCTAAGACTATATATTTGCCAGTGTTGTGAAGAGACTGAATTTACCTTATGATGCAGCAGAGATGTACTGTTGGGATTTCACCAGCAAGCGAACTTTGATGGGGAGTTAGCCACATGAAACTCACCTTTCTAAAGCCAAATGGAATGGTGATAAATATCACAAAGATTGTTTTCTGTGAATTATAGCACTATGTATGAAGCAAAATAATGGTATGTTGTGGCTAATGTACCATGTGCTGTGAAATTAAAGCGGTTAGCAGCCTATAGAATACAGTGCTTTTATATGAGGTGATGAAATGCCCTTTTGATGATGACATTTGAAAACCGACCTAATGTTATTAAGCCATGAATTACTGATTATGTATTACACAGAATTTAGCTTTGGAAAACAGTCATCATCAAGATAAAATTATTATTCAATTAAAATTTTAATCTTGTAGTTAAACTTTGAAAATAAAAATTGGAAATTAATATGTAAACGAAAAGTGGGTAAAGTGAGTATAAATATTTGGAATTTCTCAAAGATACAGAAGAGTTTAGAATAATTAGTTCTATTGCTACAACTGTGTTTAGGGCAAGTACTATGAAATGATCAAATGAACTTATTAAATGCAATCACTCCATGAGGGAAAGATGATGGTCCATGACATTCTTTTAAAACTTTTATCATATCTTTGATATGCTTCCAGTCTGAATAATTAATAATTCTTACAGTATGTACCTGTGAGAACTCTCCTGAGAAATATGGTGTGTAGGTAAAAAGAAAAATACTATGTACGTGCCTATAAAATATACATATATAAATATCTTGCAGTGTGTTTTCATGTATAACTTAATAAAGCATGCACACACAACATTTTCTTAATAAACATTTGTATCAGGTCTTAAAAAAATTAATAACCTATTAATTTTGTCTGTGTTATCTTTACACTGCTGTGTATGGTTCCTTCTACTAAAGCATGGCTTACCTAGAAGAGCCACGTCCTTATAGAAATGACCTCTTTTCCCTCCTCAAGGAATTATGAACTCTTCATAACTCTTGACAGTTTCTTAGAAGCTCGTGAGCCCTTTTTCCACTCCATGGTAGAATGTTGGCTGGCTTGATCATGTAAAGGTATTATACAGTCAACACAGCTTTTGTGGGTTCATGAATCCAATGAAATGGCTATATTATCAAAATATGGGAAGATAGAGCTCACAATCTCTTTGGTTTATTGTTTTGAAAAATAATAAATGAATTGGAGCTAAGCTACTAAGAAAATTACCAAAATATGTAGGTAAGACTCCTAATTATCTCAAACAGTATCTTAAGAGAACAGAAAGTAGTATTTATTTATTGTCTATATAGCAAAGACATATTTTATTTTGTGGCTTCACTTTTAGTTTGGTAATACATAACAGTTTCCAAAGAATGAATTCAGAGTAAGTCAAAGGTTTAGGTAGTCCATGTAACTGGTAGCTGCCTAGAGGTGTTATGTAATCTGATATGAACTTTGTGAATCTATTATGAAAGATGTATGAGGAGTTAGAATTCTAGAAATGTAAATGACTGCTAGGAAACTATTTTAATAGAAGAAATTGTAGATAATATACTTGTGGGAAGGAAATTGCCTGATATTTTTACTGTAGCATTCCATAATAAGCATGTTACAATGAACATATCTCAATACATATATACATGAACACAATGCATATACGTACACAGGAATAAAGAAAACAGAGGTAGTGATATCTACATATTGTATCAAAGTCAATTATCAACTTAGTTGTGATACTGTGTTTTAATCATATCCATTGTTAGCACTGGGTGAGACTAATTAGAGCTGTACAGGAGTTCACTCAATTATTTTATAAAACTGACCAAGAAAGTGAAATCACCTTAGAACAACAACAAAGCTTAATCTTTAATCATCAGGTGTAGTTGAGACATTTATGTCAACCCCTCCATCCTGTCTGAGGCTCGGTCAAGGTCTCTGGAGAGGAAGTGGAAGGACTGGAAGACCCAGAGGATGAGGTAGAGTGCTGTAAAATGTGAATTGCTGTCATTTGAAGATGACATAGCATTTGCAAACAGGAACTTAGCATAGCAACTCTGGTTATTTGCACAAGATTAAGCCACTTATTTATCCCAGCAAACATGCAGACAGGGCGTTCAAGGCCTCCTCTGACAGGGAAGCTATGTAAAGTTATGTTTACTGGGGAAGCGAGAGTCACCTTTCTCAGGAGATAGCTGTTGGTAAGTTGCTTATGTGTTAGTGATGACCACACAGCCATGAGAAAAGAGGCAGTGTAAATTGGATTCAGTGAGCTTAAAAAAAAAAAATAAAGAAAGAAATAGGAATGAAATTGAAGAAGATGAATTCCAAGAGATCTGGAGGAATTGGAGAGAAGGGTGAGGTCAAGATGATTAAGATACATAGTATATGTGTTTGAAATTTTCATAGATTATAAAAAGGAAATTTAGATGTACAATTTGCTTCAGGTTAGACAAATTATTATGTTATCCAATAGAATAAAAGGTAAGGGGAGTAACATATTTTGCGAATATTCTTAGATCTGTGGGGCCTATTGATTGATTACGACTAATGTTATCAAAATTATTTGCAGCCCTGAACATTCATGAGTACTTATATAATATTTTGTGCTTCTAGAATGAAATCTTTAGCCATGAAGAGTCACAAGGTTATAAAAATGACATCATATATACCCTTAGTGTTCTCACTGAATTGCTCATTGTCTAATAATATTGCCAGTGAATCATGGCACTACATTTCCTTGTCTCTGCCTAAGATCTCTGAATGAGTTACTTCCCCAAAGCAAATTCTCAAGGCCCAGCCTCCAAACTTAATGAGACGGTAAAATTTAAATTTTAATATCAATGACCCTGAGTTTCTAGATTTAAATGATTTCTCCATGCTGTTCTATTAAAATAAGAGATATTTGAATTTATACAGGCCAAAGTTACGTTGCCTTAATGTTAAATCACAATAGTGGAACGAATTACAGATTTAATTGTTAGTTTTCAACAAGGAATTATAAAGGTCTTTTACCTCTTTCTTTCTGATTGATAAAATAGCTAAAATAGTCTCTTGTAAATCCTCATAAAACTAAAATAAACTTCTGGGAGTAACTGTATTAATCCTTTCCTCACATTACTGGATTTTAAGGTGAGAACAAGAGTAAAATAAGTCAATCATAGGTGTCTATCAAATGCATTAGAATATATCCCATTTCTTCTTAGTCAAGTGTATATGTGCATAGACATATTCATAGTATTTAGAAATACACTATAGTGAATCTCTGACCATTGTTGTTTTGGTGCTGTGGACTGAATCCAAATTCATGTCCATGTTATATACTTACTCCAGAATTGAATTATACCCATACTCTCTATATATTATATATGTTCATATATATTAATACATACAGACACATGCACACACATGCACATGTACATATGCACGCGCGTGCATGCACATACATACACACACACACAAACACACACACACACACACATATATATGTGTGTGTGTGTATATATATATATATATATATATATATATATATATATACTGTGTTTTCATTTCTTAAGTTTTCTGCCTATTTAGGTTTATTCTTGCCCATGGAGAAAGAATATACGGATGGAAGTTAAGAGAAAAGAGAGCTCAGGCCATATAAGTATGTCCTATCTAATTGATTATCAAGCTTTAAGGATGCTAAAGAAATGGTCCATATATATGTGCTATTCTTTCTGTACTTGCAGTATTACATATTGTGTTTGCCATAGTCCACTGTGTCTAAAGATGTGTACCAGTTTCTGACTAATTGTAATGTTATTGATTTTCTTAAGTCTTCAAATAATTAGTTCTAAGGTGAAGAGAGATGAATGATGTCTTCCAGAGAATTATTTCATTACCAATTTTTAATCGATACCTGTACTAGAGAATACCAGATAGGAGATTTCTCATATTTCGTCCTTGGGGTTATATTACTGATCCTTGTGGAGATTTTCTAGTCCTTCTTCTTTCTATTTTCCTTATCCATTGAGCCAATCAGTAGAGAGCTTCAAACTCATATCCTTTCAGAGTTCAACATACAACAAAAAGAAAAGTTCTCCCGTCTTTGCAGTAAGCTACTTATGACAGTAAACCCCATGTCTTCAATGTACATATATTGGCATTTGTGACATATTTGCATTGTTTGGACTTGCATCAATTTTAATATTCTTTAAACAGTATTTTTATTGTTTTATGTTTTTGTTCACACTTATCTGGAATCTTTGTCTTATTTTATCACTAATCCTTAAGAAGCAATACGCTCTTATCTGACTTACATTGCAAGTCGCTATTTTAAAGGCTTCAGTTTTAAAAGGCAAACTGAATAATATTAAATTCTTACCATTTCAGAAATCGTTTTCAATGTGAAATTTACTCTGTGAATTATTACCGAAAATAATTTAAACTTTGAATTAACTTAATATCCTTTATAAAAATTTTCTTACATAAAGATAGTTTTAACTAAAGATTATAAACATAGACTAGAGAGTCTGTGGCTCTTCATATTATGGTCTATAATTGATTTCATATATCTATTGTTATATTCATTTTTTCTTCATCAATGACCATTCCTTTCCATCTTTCTCCTCTTGTTGTATTTATAGATATAGATATAGACCCACATATACATGTTTTTCCCAAGACTAATTATTTGTTGCTCTTAAACAAATATTTCTTACTGGACTAAGATTTTTAAGTAGAAATTCCCAGAGAGAACGACCTACATCTCTCGGTTATTCATTTCTAGTATTTTTCTTGGGTTCCTAAATTCTCTTAGTCAAAACTTTAGAGTTTAGCATATTCTGTGACCTCCTTCTCATTTTTCTTAATATATTGTTTCTTCAGAGCAAAACATCAGCATTTGCATTTCAGGACACATGGGGTAAGATGCTGAATGCCAGGTGTTTTGGTTTTGGATTTCTTGACTTCTTTGTTTAGAGATGATCCCCTCCTTTTTTCACCCAAAATTTCCATGTTGATAATATTTATGCTAGTGTCTAGTGTCTACAATGCATCTAGAACACTTTAGCTTCTTTGTCCCAGTCTTCTTGATCTGTAGCTAGAATGTCCCTCACTCAGCTGCAGGCACACTCTGGTGTCTGTGGACCTTTTGGTTCATAAGAAAGTCTTGATTTTCATCTTCACAGCTGACCTAATTCATACAACATAGTCCTTCTGCTCTTCACCCAGAGCATTCTGTGGCCGTGAATTTCTATCAGCTGATGTCTAGGAAGTAGATGCTAAGTATCATTTTGATGCAGCTAACCTGAGTTTGAATATCATGACCCACATAAAATCAGGGTTCAAGAAGCCATTTACAGGGAGGGGATAGGGGGTTTCCAAAGAGGAGACCCAGAAAAGGGGAAACATTGGAAATGTAAATAAAGTGTCAAAAAAAAAAAAAAGAAGCCGTTTACTTTTATTTATATTTTATCCTAATAAATTCTTAATCTCAATTAAACATAAAGGCAAATGTGTGTCTGTACCTTTAGGTGATAGCAAAATTATTAAAACTTTATTTTGGAAAATAATGTCATGTACTCTATCAGCCTTTTCATATTCCTCCATCTTTATCCTTCTAAGGAGAATTCGGTATCCTCCTCCAGATGTGTCTCCTCCATTGTCAACTAAGAAAGAACATTCATTTTGTAAAACTTGAATATTAGTTTTACCATCTTTTTGCTTCTTTTCCTAGTTTACTTGTAAATTTTCATTTTTTCCTGTTTCTGGAGAAATGAAAAAGATAGTGCTATAAAATCCAACTATAACAACGTAGGCTCAGAAAATACAATGAGTGGCTTGTCATATCTATCTCATCATTAACTTGGCCATGCATAATTTCTTTAATTCAATGTACACATTAGTTCTTTCTTCATGACTTGCTAAGGTTACTCATCTCATGTTTGGAGGCAGACATGGTGCTAAAGGAATAAGGTGGAGACTTGTTTTCGAATGCTTGCAGATGTTTATTGGATTATTTTAGATCTGTATGAGCATGATTTCCACATGCTCTGCACAACACTTTAGCAGAGAATCTGATGCCATTTGGGAAATGCATTGTTAAGAGAGCAAGTGGTCTTATTAGTTGTAGACAGTATCCTTTTTCTGAACTGAAGATAGAGTTGTTTGTATATCGTGCACCAAGGGCAATATGAAAGCTGGTTATGTATACGTCATCACATGCCTCCAATATCCTATCCATCAGCTTGGAGGAAGAGGAGGATACTTATGAAGAAAACACTCATGGTTCCTGACATATGAATATGACATAGTCCTTTGGTTCTGGTGCTCATATATTTCATTTTTAGGAGGTATCCACATATCACTCTAGCCAGCAAACTGCAAAAATAGTAAAATTTAAAACGTGCACAGCTCATGAGGATCTTGTGTGAAATCATGAGCAGTGGAGTTCTGTACTCTTGGAAATAAATGATAAGACTCTTCTGGATTCCCTAATAAAAATCCAAATTTCATTGAATGTTTTTGACATATTTTGGCAAATAATAAAACCCATACACCTTCTCCCTTGCAGAAAAATGTCTACATGAGGAAAAAAAATTGTATGAATGTTACTCTCCCAATATGTTGTTAAGTTTGATGTATGTGAGTTTTGCTTTAGTGTGTGTCTGTGTGTGTGTGTGTGTGTGTGTGTGTGTGTGTGTGTGTGTGTACAAATATAAGAGCTGTAAGAAAATTCAGCTCAATTGGAACACAAGCCTTAATTTCTGAAATATACAAGGGGTAAATGATGCTATTATCCATAAGAGGTGGGGAAAATGGAAGTAGAAAACAAAGCACTGAAGGCAGTATTTTAGAAGTTACTTCAAAAAATTATTTGTAGTGAAACTTTCACCCACAGATGTCAATTTGGAGAAAGACTAAAAATGTTCTTTTGATTTAATTTAGAGGAATACAGTAGAAATATTTCAAAAATAAATTTCCATTGAGATGTAAGAATTGAAAGTTAAATACAACTGCTTGGAGACTATGCAGCTTTATACTCCCAGACCTCTCTAACACTGATCTCATGGTTAGTGAATAGCTGCGATGGTAAATAGAGGAAATTCAGTTACTCTATCTCTCTGAAATGTCAGTATGTCATGGCGTCGAAATAAATTTAATAGATTAAATGGCATAGAAAGTGTAAACTGTAATCTGATCATAGTTTATGGCAAGGGATATTGAAGATAAAATAATGAAAAACCCAGGATGAACTATCCATTTTATGCTTAAGTTCAATGAAGAATACAGTTGTTTGGAAATAAATTAGACAAAAGGGTGGTATGTGGTGGTAACAGCCTGAGGAGCGATAAACGTTTACCTTGTGCTGATTTATATTTTACTCTCTATACTGCATCCTTTCATACTGGAAGTGGGAGAGGATCCCCTTTGGACCACATGGATCTCCTGACCTATAATTAATCAGAGTACATTAAAGATATTTTTAAAATTCAGCTGTTGTACAGCAAAGCAAAGAATACTACAATTTATTGTGCTTTTTAGTAGTTTCTGGAACGATGAACTCCTGTTCTTGTGGATGTCCTCAAGAAAAATCAATTTATATTCTTTTCTAATCAAGAAGGGAGGAAAGAAAAGTAGGCAAGTGTAGATTTTAAGCAAAATTCTCTCCTTTTTAAAAAACTTACGTTTTTATGTTTTAATTAAAGTATAATTACATCATCTCCCCTTCTGTGGCTCTCCCTCTAGCCCCTCCCATATCCTCCCATAGTTCCTTGTAAATTGATGGCCTCTTTTTCTGTGACTATAACTGTTATACGTATGTATGCATATATATATACACACACACACACACACACACACACACACACACACACACACACACATATATATCCTCTAAGTGTGACTTGTGTGTACATGATTTGATGACTTTGTATGTGATAACCATTTAGGTGCTCTTTTATAAGAGAAAGTACTTCTCCCTCTCTCATCAGTCAGCTGATGTTCTTTTCTCATGTGGGACCCTGTAAGAATCACCCCTTCTATGTTAGCATGTCTACAGTTATTATCATTATTCAAGCAGCCATATTGTTGAAATATCATGAATATAACTCCTTTCATGAATTTATGGAGAAACAATTTGACAACAGATGTCAATCTTTTTGCCCTATCTTCTGGGTTGTTCCCTGAGTCTCCAATACATTGGATATATCCCTTGGGAATGGGCACAACAAGAACAGTTGACCTCTTCCTTATGACCAGTTGCAGTTTTTTTCCTATGGAACGAACGCATTTGGGTTTCAAGTTTTCTTCTCATTCTTCCACTTGGATGACTACATGAAGCATTCACAGATTTATAATGACACAATATACCAGAAAAGTAGTCTGATTTCTTCACACACAATTTAATACTTGGAGCCAAATTATGCCTGGTGGAACTGAATTGCTGCAACAAATATCTTCTTGGGATGAGATACTAGGCATGTGTGTAATATGTATGAAATTATGTGTTTAAATATGTTGTGTGTGGGGCTAGAGTCAACCCCTGGTAATGAGTATAGGCTTATACGTTGATATATACCAACACCAAAGATGCATACTCTGGTGAGCCATATGGGTTGCTATTTTAATCTCTTTATTGCTGCTCTTCTATAACAACATGTTGCAATCAAAGGGAGGTCTGATAAAGCAGGTCCCATGGTTTTGTTTGCTTGATTTTCTTTTTGTGTGTTTGGTTTTGTTTCATTTTGCTTTAGGTGCTTTCCTTCATCTGTAACCTCTACTATCCACATTCTGTTAGTAGCAGCACACCCTTCTAGGGTTCAATGGAAGGCTCTCATCATCAATGGGCAACAATCATCATCATTTTCAGACGTTTACCTAGTATTTTTTTTTTTGATACTGTATTTACATTTCCAATGTTTCCCATTTTCTGGGTCTCCTCTTTGGAAGCCCCCTATCCCCTACCCCTCCCCACCTCTATGAGGGAATGCCTCCTCCCACCTACTGCCCACCCATTCCCACATTCCCACCTTGACATTCCCCTTTACTGGGGCCTCTAGCCCCCTCAGGCCCAAAGTCCTCTCCTTTCTCCCTGATGGCCATCGAGGTGATTCCTCTGCCTCATATGTAGTCCAAACCATGGGTCAATAGATGTGTATTCTTTGGTTAGTGGTCTGAACTCCAGGACGACCAGGGGGAGGGTCACGCACATTGACGCTCTTGCTCCCTCCATGGGGCTACCAATTCCCTCCTCCGCTCCTTCAGACCTTTCTCCAACCCCTCCATCTGGTACCCCACTCTCAGTCCAGCGGTTACTGTCAAGTGAAACTTGGACATTCTGAACTTTTGGGCTAATATCCGCTTATCAGTGAGTACATACCATGTTCGCTCTTCCGTGACTGAGCCACCTCGCACAGGATGATATTTTCAAGTTCCATCCATTTGCCTGCAAATTTCATTAAGTCATTGTTTTTTATATCTGAGTAGTACTCCATTGTGTAAATATACCACATTTTCTGCAACTATTCCTCTGATGAGGGACATCTGCGTTGTTTCCAGCCTCTGGCTATTATAAATATGGCTGCTATGAACATAGTGGAGCATGTATCTTTGTTACATGTTGGGGCATCTTCTGGGTATATACCCAGGAGAGGTATAGCTGGGTCCTCAGGTAGTATTATGTCCATTTTTCTGAGGGTCCGCCACACTGACTTCCAGAGTGGCTGTACCAGCCTGCAATCCCACCAGCAATGGAGGAGTGTTCCCCCTTCTCCACATCCTCGCCAGGATCCGCCGTCACCCGAGTTTCTGATCTTGGCCATTCTGACTGGTGTGAGGTGGAATCTCAGACTTGTCCTGATTTGCATTTCCCTGATGACTAGGGAAGTTGAGCATTTCTTTAGGTGCTTCTCAGCCCTGCGAATTTCCTCAGTTGAGAATTCTCTGCTTAGCCCTGTTCTCCATTTTTTGATAGGGTTATTTGGTTTTTTAGAGTCTAACTTCTTGAGTTCTTTGTAAATATTGGATATTAGCCCTCTATCAGACATAGGATTGGTTAAGATCTTTTCCCAATCTGTTGGTTGCCGTTTTGTCCTATTGATAGTGTCCTTTGCCTTACAGAAGCCTTGCAATTTCATGAGGTCCCATTTGTCTGTTCTTGATCTTAGAGCATAGGCCCCTGGTGTTCTGTTCAGGAACTTTTCCCCCGTACCCAGGTTGTGGTGGCACATGCCGGTAGGATTTGCTGAAGGAGGCAGAGGCAGGAGGATCACGAGTTCGAGGCCAGCCTGGGCTACACATTTTTTTTTTTTCAAGACAGAGTTTTTCTGTGTAGCCCCGGCTGTCCTGGAACTCACTCTGTAGACCAAACTGGCCTTGAACTCAGAAATCCACCTGCCTCTGCCTCCCAAGTGCTGGGATTAAAGTGTGCCACCACTGCCCGGCAACGTTTACCTAGTTAATCAACTACATGACCATGAATAGTTCCTTTTTGTACAATATTTCTTCCTACTTTGTTTTGTGTAATATACTCCTACTTGCTCCTCATCTTTGAATGAAGTCAAGTTCCTAGAGTTCAGAGGTGTTAATTAATTTAGTGAATGTAACGGTGACAATAACAGCTAATTTTCATTATATAGTTTTCATATTTAGAATACCCAGTTATTCCAGCTTCACAGCAAACCAATGAAGTAGATACTAATATAAACATAATTTTACAAGACAAGATAAAAATATATCATCAATAGTTAAGCATAAAATAGAGACAGGCCCTGAATTTGAGTTGGGCAGTGCTGAATTAAGTATCATTAACTGCATAAAACAATACAAGTTATTAATGGAATCAGTTAATCAATATACAGATTTGCACGTTCAAGTTCATCACCCAAGGGTTCCTGTATCTGTGTGAAATATAATTTTAATAAAGTTAGAATAGGCATATGAATTCATGGAATGGCTAAAGTAAGGGAAGTAAACTATTCAAAGGAAAGTTTTAAAGAGCATAATTATATTTTTTAATGAAAAAAAAACCCAACTAGAATGTATTTTAAAATGTTAAAAGTACTGTTTTGGGACTGGAGAGATGGCTCAGTCGTTAAGAGCACTAACTGCTCTTCCAGAGGTCCTGAGTTCAATTCCCAGCATCCGCATGGTGGCTCACAACCATCTGTAATGGGGTCTGATGCACTCTTCTGGTGTGGCTGGAGATAGCAACAATATCCTCACATACATAAAATAAATATTTTTTAAAAAAGAACTGTTTTTAAAGCAAAGATTTTTAAAGATTTTTTTCTTTTAGAAAATACAACAACAATGCTTTTCTTCTAAATCAAATGTTAAGAAATTGAAGGGAAATTATCTGGACACAGAGAGGAGACCAATAGGAAAGGACAGTAGTGACTCAAGAAGACAATGCAATGGGAGTAAACAACACAAAACATGATGAAGTACATTAGATACTTGTATGAGAATATCACAATGAAGTGCATCATTTTGTACAAGAATGTAAGCTAAATATAGTAATAAATCATGTCATAGCTACTGATAGGATCCCCATAACAGTTGTAAAAATGTGTCTTTTCCTTTTCCCCTCTGTGTCTACACTTCTCATTTCAGCATATATTTATAAAATAATGTTTTATTTTGTCATTTTGTGGGTCTCCTTTCTCCTTGGGGGACCTGTGAGGACAGAGGGAGAAGAAACAGCAAGGAATGTTTAGATGGCCATAATAAGACAGAAACATCTTCGAAGAGTTAGCTTCAGAGAAACAGCACTACATCATTGGTCCAGGGATAGGGTGTATAAGGGATCTTAGAGTCACGGGTAGAAAGGGCTGATCAGTCTTAACATAGCACCTAATTATTATATGAATGGGAAGCCAGAATGGGAATTGAGTCTTGTAGAGCTTGCAGAGAGTTCTACACACGGTCATTCTTTAGATTAAGTTAAGCATCTGTGGTCCAAGAGACACTTCCCAAGCAACTTTAGACAGAGAAAGGAAGTCCTCCATTTTGCACCAAGCACATAGAATTATCTGAACATGGTGGACACACATGTTCATACATGCACACTAAGCACTTTAATCATACATACTCTCCCTTCTTTACTCTCTGTGGTTGTAGCCGTAGACCACACCCTAATCCAGTCATTCACATATGACATAATCTCCCTTTTCTTACTCTCTGTGCTTATAGCAGTAGACCACGCCCTAGTCCAGCCATTCACATATTGCCTATGCCTTCACTCTACCTGGTCAAGTTGAGTTACTCCTTGAAGAAGCTTAATAATGTTCATGCTTTCGCTTGTCATATAGGTTTACCTTTGCCAAAAATATACAAATCCAAACACCTAAACACTCATGACTATGCTGTCTTATTTAAGCTAATACTGTAAATATTTATGAATGTGCTGGGAAAAATTTCCAAAGTGACTTGTTTCACCTCATGACAGCAGGGGTGTGTACATCTCCTTCATCTCATCAGTATAGTTGTTTTAAACAGAGTGGACCTGGTACTTTTTGACTATCACCAACCTCATTTGATTAGAGGACTGATTATACATGTTTTCTGCTCTGTAGACACTCCTTCCCCTATATTTAAGGACATTTTCTTCCTTTAGATTATTAAAGTAAGTAAATCATCTCTAATTCTAGGATAGAGCTGTGCATTCAATTAGGTACTTTTAAAAATCCACATGTTCCTTTAGTACTTAAATGGGACCATTTTTAATTGTTTCTGAAAATGGAACACTTGAATATCATTTTCTCTGTGTGCACATCCCTTGGGTGGATTGTTCACAGTATTGATCTGTACTTCATCTGATGCAGAAAGTATCCCTGCTGTTCACTCGTAGCATGGAACCCTTATGAGTGATGTTCCATTGTCCCAGCATCCTATACATTCCTCAATAATTTTTTTACATGCTTTGTTAGTCAAGCTGTCTTTCTGTCCATATATTCAAATGAACTGTAGAGGTTATTAACTTGCCCTTGGCAAATAGATTTATTTTTCCAAGATAAATGCTTTTATAAATTTAATGTGTGACAGTTTTATTACAAATTGTAAATAGAATGCCTGCTAGATTTTTATGATAGCTATCACTAACTCATTTGGATCCTTATTACATTTTAAGCCTTTTGTTCAGGGATCCTTTCTCTTTATCACTAGCAAGTCTATTTGGGATGTGGTAGGTTTTAAATTTTAGTGCTGGGTTCATATAATTAGCCCTTTAAGCAGTGACCAAGCTTTTGACAACTTGATTATGCTATCAAACATTAAATTTATCACTGATGATTGAAATAGTCTTTGTCCTGCTTCCCTTATAATGTCTTTTCAGGCATAGAAATCGTTCCAGCAAGTGATAAACTTTGTGAATTCACTTTGGCCAAAAGTTGTATTTAATTCAATTTGATTAGCAATTTCTAGTGTCTCCATAGGCTAAAAATGGGTTCATATTATAATGTCAAAATGATTTATTGATTTCTAATGGTTAAACAAATATGGACTTGGTATTTAAAATGGTGGCTATATTAGTGATGCTTATTCTACACTCTTTACCACAATAATATCAATTTACTTACCGACCTCCGTTCCTTATATATCACAGAAGTTCCATTATACTCAGTCTAGTCTGAAAATTCGATAAAATCATAATCATAAAGCTCTAAATCTATGACCAATGGCTGAATACATGCTGATTGTAATACAGGAAATGCTATAAGCCCCCAGATGTGTATGTACATGACTATAATTCTAGGAGGAGCCTCACAAGTTGAGACCAGCTAGTCTATGTAAAGAGTTCTAGTCCAGGAAGGGATAAAAAGTGACCTTCCATCACATAATAATGCTGTGAAATACTTGCTTTTCCTTAGTTGAGTCCATTTTAATTGTGTCTGCTGTGCCAAATATTGGCTGTGTAGCTTAAAATTAGTCTTATTTATGAGGTTTTGGAGGATGGAGAGCTGAATTCCAGGCTCTGCAGAGTGAGCATTGGCTGAGATCTCTCTTCCTGACTCTTAGATAGCCTCTCTAGGACTTGAGCAAGTTCATTTTTCTGCCAAGCACAAAATTAAAAGGCAAGAAATGTCTCAAGCAAAGCAAAGCACTAGCAAAGCAACTTGTTATAAGTGAAAGAACACACACTTACGTATACATACACAGACACACACACACACATACATAAACACACACAAGTCATACAAGAAGATTCCCTATAGAGCTGAGAGGAAATCAAAATTCATTTTCCTCCTTGGTGCCTGGGGTTTTAAGTGTTGGAGAGTATAGATCCTCTTTGACTCATTTTTTCTTTAACAAAATAACATTCACACCTTGGGGTAAACATCTGTTTATAGCGATGTAGGATTTATCTCCATTCCCTAATTTTCCACTTTACAACTGAGTCAAAGAGAAAGGGAATGATGGACCTACAGCTTTTGGTAAACAGTAAAGAATAGCCTCAAACATGTATGATAAGTTCGATCAATGAGCAGAAATTGTGAGGCTGCTGTTACAGAAGCCCTCCCAGCCCCTTGCCTCATGTCAGGAGGATAAAGAGGCTTTTCCCTTTTCCCTTTGTTATTTCTTTGTGGTCCTTTACTTACATTTCTGCTTGCTGGAGATCTGCCTAGTCTGCATCCTTTGTATCCCCAAGGCCATTCATGGATTTGCTCATAATAAGAAGACTTCTGGTCTCTTCTTCAAAATACATCGGTCCCAATGCACTCCTGTTTTATGACTTCATTTAAATGTAACTACACCATTAACTGCCCAATCCTTAAATACAGTCACACTGGGATTAAGACTAAAACATATGCCATATGTTTTATGAATTGCATAGTCTGGTTCATAACATACAGTACAATACTGGTTAGTATCAATTTATCCTTCTTCAATGGAGAATTCATTAAATTTTCCAAAAAATTTTTTCAATGAAATCATCTTTTTGATTATGAACTAGAATGTATCCTTGAGTGAAAAAGAACCGTACAATGGACTTAATATAAAAATTAATGAAATCATAATTATAACCAATACATCTATATTTTATAGACCTAACACAAGCAGTACTTATCTGGATCTTTTGAGTGTTCAGGCAGTAGTCATGTCTATTTATTGGTATCTTTTTATACTTTGTATTCAAATTATCAAAACCAATAGTTACAAGTTCTTTCTGTTTTCGAAAAGCAGTTCAGAACATTAGCAAAATTTTAGCTTCCGTGATATGTTACTGATCTTCCATCTTCTGGTCACACAGACTCACAGAAGAGCAATCAGAGCCTGAGTGAAGTTATATGGTAAAAGTACATCTTGGGGTCCGTCCATTGAATTCATTCTAGGATAATGAGAAAAGCTACTTCTTGTCCATAAACACATCTTACATGTGACATGGTGAAAAACTGAAATTTACTAACATGTTGAAGGAGATTAGAATAGTGGTTCTCAACCTGTGGGTCGCAATCCCTTTTAGGCATTACATATCAGATATCCTGAATATCACATATTTATATTACAATTCGTAACAGTAGCAGAACTACTTTTATGAAATAGCAACAAATTGATTTTATGGTCAGGGTATCAGGACAACATGAGATGTGTACAACTTAATTAAAGGGTCACAGCGTTAGGAAGGTTGGGAACCATTGTGGCAGAATATTGCTTCTTGACGCTGAGATGTGTCCTGATTATAGGTCATTTAAACTTTACTTGTAGAATTACAGAAGTTCTGGTTAAAGGGAACTTCGCTGTCCCATATTTGCCTCACAACATTTGGCTCTTGATGAGAAGATTTAGGGCAGCTCCTTCCTATTAATAGGTGTTTCTTCTCTATGTGTAACTGTATTTTTCATCACATTTATGCTGTTATCAGGAATATAATAGATACTGTTCGGAAGCATGAAATATTTTCCTGGAATACCCTCATTTATATACTGTAGCAAAGATAAATTATGACCTTCAGTTTTGAACAATTCCCCATCCTGCAGTTAAGTGAGCATGAACTCATAATGTACTGTGATGGAGCAAGGTGGCCTTACTCTGACTGCAATACATATGTCAGCTTCTTCCTGTCTTTAATTATAAGAATTTCTAGTCATTGTTCTGGACAAAGCTTGGGAGTCTATCCTATCTAGTATTTACTTGAGTGCATTTAAAAAACAGTAGCATGTAATAAATGTTGAAAATGAGTAACTTAAATCAACCTTATACTTCAAAATATGAGAGCCAGAAAAGGGTGGGGAGAACAAAGGAAGGGCAAGGTGAAAGAAGGGAGAGAGATAGAATAATAACAGCATAAACTAATTGGCTTAATAGTACCTATAGATAAAATAGACTAATTGAAAGATGCTGAATTTACATTTAAATTCTTAGGTTCTAGTCTCAGACATGGTACTTGAATGAAGACCTCAGCCAGGGAAACATTTTTCTTTATATTTATAGCTGGAAGCTTCTGTTCTGAAATAGGGAAATGGAAATTTTAGCAGCACATCTGTCAACTCCCAAGAGCTTTTGTTGGTTCTGATATGAGGATCCACTTCTAAATATCGAGTGGATTCAATATATAACACCTATTATAAATGTTACACATGTTTCTTACTTATTTTGAACAGTTAGAGCAAATGGCAGGTAGCTTGTCAGGCTGAATGAAGATCGTATATATTATCTAAAGCAAGCTTACTTACCATTATGTTGATATAGGAAAGAATCAATCATTTGAATAAAAGAGAAAGCAAAGCTGAGTACGGGTGATTTAGATGATTATAAGGAATGTACTTGAATTATTTCTTTTGATACTATAGTATGAAAAATAGCAAGTGGTGAGACTTAGGAATCAGCACAAATGTATATTTATAATGCGTAATGTGTTTTATTAACTCTCACTACGTGCTATTTTTCATACTTTACTATTGTTTTATAAACTAAAGAATAAAATAAAAAGGGAATGATCAAATCAAAAGAATTAATGTCCTCACTGAAAGTTAAAGACTTCTTTCTCATAGGGATTCTGATTCCATTGTTGATAAACATAATTCCAATAAATCAATTTCTTTTCTACTTAAACATTAATCTCTATCACTATGGATTTAAACATAGTGACCTCAGAAATGAGTGGAGTGTTTTGTGTTGCTTTTAGTAAAAGAAGCTACCATTCCTTTCCCTAATTTACTCAGTAAAATCTGCATCCAGGTATGTATTCATTTGTTAAAATATGGCTGCTTTATAGTACAATTAATGAATAGCATGCGCGTTCAAGTCCTCCCTTTCCAGTGCTTCAATGCTGCATCACTACGTGAACACAGTCAGATTCAAGAGATGGCTCAGCGGTTAGGAACACTGACTGCTCTTCCAGAGGTCCTGAGTTCAATTCCCAGCAACCACATGGTGGCTCACAACCATCTGTAATGGATCTGATGCATACTCTTTTGGTGTGTGTCTGAAGATAGCCACAGTGTACTCAATCCCAGCACTTGGGAGACAGAGACAGGCGGATTTCTGAGTTCGAGGCCAGCCTGGTCTGCAGAGTGACTTCCAGGACAGCCAGGGCTACACAGAGAAACCCTGTCTCGAAAACCAAAAACCAAAAAAAAAAAAAAAAAAAAAAAAAGACTTTATTTCCTAATAATTAACTAGTGAACTTTTGCATTTAGAGATCTTTTCAGACCTATGACATACTAACTTTTAGCAGACCTCTGATTCAACTAATTTACTTGGCATAGAACCAGTTCTGTACACAAATCTGTCAGGTTTTCTTTATTTTTATTTTTTTCATTTAAAACTAGATTTTTTTGTACAATATATTCCAATTGCCGTTTCGACTCCCCAGATCTTCCCAGATTCTTTCTACTTCCTTACTGACCAAAATCCAGACTGGTTATTTTGCTAATTTTAAATGACAACAGTAATTGTATAGTAATAGTTACAGCTTCAACCACAGCTTAAACTGAGCAAGCACTATGTGAACAAAGCATTTCTATTCTTTTTCTTTTTTTTCTTAATATCTTTTTTTTTTTATTTTTTTGATACTTTATTTACATTTCCAATGATGTTTCCCCCTGAGCATTTCTATTTTAAGTAGTGTACTTACTTTGTGATGAATGCTAATACTCCCCACACTTCATATAGGAGTAAAAGAAACAAACAAACAAAAAGAAAACCTCGAGTCACAGTTAAAGCCTCTGGTAGAAGAAGAAGTCATGGAGACATTGAGGGCTAATTTTTACGTGATGACTTTCATGTAAGTTATTATTGGAAAATATAGATGAGCGCTCATAACCTTTAGTACTTGGCCCCGCATGCTTCATTTTCTTATTTCTACTCGTTTCAAATTGTCTCTGAAACAAAACAAATAGATAATTACTTAAACATCATGGTTATTCCAAAAGAAATAGCATAAAAACTACACTCAAATATTTAATGGTGTGTTATATATTAGAACATTACTTGAGTATGGCAAAGCAACACCAGATATATAAGAATGTGATACATTCAATTAAATCTCACATAGTAACATAACAATTTGTACCCTAAATTAAAGCAGTGAACAAAAGGGAATCAAGTTTTTATTTGTTTTGTATATCAAAATGTTCAGAAATAGTATTATTTAAATTATCAAAGTTACATGAATTAATACCCAAATGCTCCATATTCTATAGACTAGAAGTATAAAATTAAAATATATGAATCAGATTTTGTGTATCTAGAGCAAATGATTTTCAGTCATTTTTCTGTGCAGAAGTCCTGCTAGTCTCATTCAGAATAAAATAAAGCAAATTTTTATAGAAAGGACCAGTGTGATAGGAAATACATAAGCTTCAGGAACAGAGCAATGGGGTGCCCACCCTGTCCTCCCAAGTCTCCCATTCGTCCCTCATCAATTGTTGGGGACCCATTGCCTTCACTGATAACAGCACCTGGATCCTCATATGCCCTGGAGGGGGACAGGGACTCGGGAGAATTGTTGAACACTTGGAAACATGGATGTGTTACCCTGTACAAAGCAGGTTCTCAACAGAGATGGCCAAAGGGTGGTGAATCATTCCTGGGGAAACGAATGCAGGCATGTTACATAGACTCCAAGAAAAAATATGCAAATGAAGGGGTAGCAGCTCTTCCTCAAACTGGCATTTCCAACATGTCTGTCTCCTTATGCATTAATGATGACTTCAGAATAATTTGCTCTGGGACTAATATTTCTTCTTTACTGAGAGGAAACTTTGGCAAGAATCTGATCAGCTCTGATGGTCCATTATTCTACTACTTCCCTGGAAGAAAACCACATGCAGAAATGTTATCCATTCAATCAGATATTAGCTCACAATTAGAGCCCATTAAACTGAATGTTAATTATCCTGTGTTCTTTAGAGGCCTATTTTCTGGACATTCAGCAGGAGATTAAAAAATTGGAGATTTAGCATTTTAAATACACAATAAACTTTGCATATTTTCAAATCAGAAATTGCTTTAACACAATAAAGGCCTCCTGCAAACAACTTCCAAAGGTTTCGATTATCCTAAATTAATCATTCAAATAAAATAGCAAAAGCAGCCTGTGCTTACAAAACATAAAAACAGAAAAGAAATTGGGGGACAAAGTGTTTAATTGTTCTTAAGTGGGTGTCCCCATTTTAATTAAAATTCAGACATAATTTAGCCAACATGAAAGGGATGCTGGTATCACACAATCAACGTATGCATAGATCTTGGTGAGAACCTAAGGCGGCATATTTTTATTTCATGAAAATAAAACAGGAAAAATCACTTAAAAATACAAAAGTCAAGGTCTCTCTAAAGTACCAGAACCTCTAAATTTGGTCAACAATTTTGCTTTTGTTTGAGATCATCGTTTGATTACAACATGTCTTCCCTTTCCACCCTCCACACGTTCCCATACACCCCTCGCTACTGTCCTCCAGAGTCACGGATTATTATTATTTTTTTTTACTAATTGTTATTTCATGCATATATGTATATACCTATACATTCAGAAATATAACAAGTTCAGTCTATTGAGAGCTACTCTATGTATGTTTGACCTGTTTAGCCTGGAGAACCAATTTGTATTTTCTTCTCTGGTTAAGGACAACCATTCTATTCCTGGGTTTTCTAGTTGCCTATAGCCCTTTGTCTAGCACTGAGGCCTTAGGACAATCCTCTATCCAGCCTGGCACGCTCAGTAGTGCTAGCCTTATCCAGCTTACATTCAGACAGCCATGTTGGTGAGACTTTCCCAGTGTTGCTTCTGGGCATGATCTTACATGAATTTCCCTTATCTTCCTCTGTCCTTTAAAATCTTCCTGACTTTACTTCCATGACCTCATATTTATATTCTTTGCATTCTAGGGAGACATAAATGTCCTTAGTGTGATGTTGCAAAGTAAGGAAACTAGAAATTCCGTTTTCCTAGCTATTGGGCAGAGATTATCTTGTTTAGAACTATAATTTTCAGTATGTTAGATTTTGCTACATGGGCTTATGCATATTTAAACCAATTAAAACTAAAAGTCCACTTGATTTATCATAGTAAACATATTTCAAGTATATGAATAAGCACAGTTAAGGTTGGGGATGGTAGAAACCATGCTGATAATCATGGTTTCAGAATATTACATAGGGCTATGCAAGCCTAAACTTATTTCTTCTGTCATAGAATAAAGGAATACTTTCTTATGATTTGCGTGTTGAAAGAACTACAATTTTAGTGAATTTGTATAAAACCACTATATCTAAATTGTTCCTATTGTATCAAACACCTAATTTATAACATTAAGTCCATCAATTGTTAAATTATAAAGGAATTTAAAGAAAGCATGCTAATGACAATTGAGATGTGATTGTTATTTAATCTTTCAGCAGACAACAGTGCTGTTTTGACGATGTTGTTTTATCTGCAAGCTACTGGATTGGTATTATTCCTGTTCACTAAGTAACACATGAACATGAATGGATGTCACACATTTCATTAAAAATTTCAAGTCTCTATATTAAAATAGCACTAAGATTAATAAGATTAATTTTAGTAGTATCTATCACCCAGTTCAGTTTATCAAAAAATATTTCAACATATACTTCATTTAAAATTATCACAACATTTTCGTTGTTTTCATGACTGTTGCCAAAGTCTGGTGTGTATTTTATACTTAGATATACTGGGATCTCTTTATGTCTTATTTCAAGGGCCCAATGAATAATTGTGACTCTTAGCTCCGTGATAGTAAAAATAGATTTATAAAGTAAGAATCAGCAGACATTCATTTTTCTATTTTCTCAATAGTATCTATTGTACATACATCAACTGATAGAAACTGTACCTGACATATGACAGGGTACAATGGTAAATGGCAAAATGTTTTCTTCAGAACTATCTTTCTGCTTGGGAGCATCAGACAAAAGGGAAAAAAAAATCACTACATTGTCTGGAAAATGTCCATATCAAAAGTTCTGTAGAAGGTACTTGGAAAATACAGAAATAGTTAACTCAGTCTTTAAATGTGTCACAGAAGACTTCCAGAAAGAAATGAATAACTTAGTGATTTAATAATGTTCATAATTTATTCACATGACACAATGTAAGGATACCAAATTGAGAGTATAGAACATTCTCCAAAGAAAATCATACAGAAATAATGTAGCTGTGATGTTAGGATCTATTTGCACATATGTGTGTGTGCGTTTGCATATTTAAGCGTGCATGTATATGTGCATAGCAAAGACTGAGTGCCTGGCATGGGTGAAGACTGGAGGAAGATCTACAAGAAGCATCTATAAGGTTGCCCTTTCCTCTCGACACGAACAAAACCATGTAAATCCACATGATTACTGAGATCATTGTTAACCCTTAAGTTTTTATTATAAATATTTCTCAGTTACACGTGGAAACAAAGGCCAGCTGAAATGAAAGAAGTAGGGAGGAATTACAATCATTTAGTCAGTAAAATAATCGAGAGTACAGTATCTTTAAGTAGGTGCATTTAAATGCTAAGAGCCAAAATATGTGCAATCAATTAAAAAATCATTAGAAATAATGGTCTTCTTGGTTTGTACAATACCATTCCTTATACTAAAACATGAAAACTATATAGTGAATAATTAAACAAGAGTCTAAGAGAAGATAGATTAAGAGATTTTAAGATTTTATTTTACAATCTGTTTTATATATATCAACATATATATCAACTAATAACTTTCTAAGTACAGCTAACACCATACTTTGTGTGATGAATGTCCAATACCCTCAACCTCATCAATATAAAATATTATATATTGGTAGTGATTGACACTCAATCGTATGATTTTATGTAGGCATTTCTTCATAATGCTGACTATTGGATCAAAATATAGCTATTCTTATATATGTAATACAACCAAAAATTTCATTGTAATTAATAGTAAAGTTAAATTTTTATAGTTTAATAAAAATCTGTCACAGAGAGCATATAATTGAATAAGGAAAATAAAAATTGAAATAAAATAGAGTTGAACTTAAAAATAAGGGACACACTATTATTGGCTTGAGAGACATCTGAAGTTCAGTTTCTAAAAGTGTCATTTGTAAGACGGGAAGTCTAGGATTTCTGTAGCAGCATTCATAACCTCGTTCACATTTGGATAATTGCATTTTAAAACAATGAACTTGAGAAACACAGCTATAGTGTTTTGTTTTATCAATGTCTTCAATTATATATATATATATATATATATATATATATATATATATTCTTATGAAAAGAATTCAACAAATTTTACACTCAAATGAATACTCTCAGCTTCTCTTAAAGTATTATATTTCATTTTATACTAACCAGTCATTGGCCAGGTTGGACAAACATGTTGGGAAAGTCAGCCATGCCTGTCCCTCCTATGAAGAAACAGAAAAGACTGAGAAAAGTCTAAGAGTGTTCCAGCGTTCATTTTGGAAAAACTTGCTCTGAATTAGAGATTAGGAAGCCTCTGGAAACTGTCATTCTGTGATGATGGATCTAAACAAGGAGACACACACATTATGTTAGAAACAGACATAACTCTGTGCTCACAATTTAACCACCATCAGATAACAGACAGAGAAGCAGACAGAGATGTGAGGCTTGAGAAATAAGGGGAAAAACCATGGATTTCTGTGGGAAAGAGTGAGATTTGCAGTTATCCACCTTTATGGACACATTAACGGAGCTGCCAACTTTAGAATCTTTACTCTAATCTATCCTGCTCCTATACACAGCCCTGGAGATGATGGAATTGTAGGATATCTTTGGGTTATATTGTGGGATATATTGTGTAATAAATATTGCGGGGTGTTCTTGGGTGATGTTGTGAGTTATCCTTGAGATCTGAAGTTACTTACGACACAGAAAAAATTTTCTAATTTTTATTAATATTATTGTAGCTTGCTTTTCACTCTAGAATACAAGTATGAGTATTTTTAGAACATATGCATATATGTGTGAAATATATAGATAAATATACTATGTATAAATATGAATGCATAAGTTAGACAGAGGCAGAGGGACAGGGACACACACAAAAGTATCCTTAAAATACTCACTGCAATTAACATGAGGGAAGATTTCAGAAGACACTGAACTTGGGTAGGTCTCTTACCCAAATATAGATTTGATATTTATTTCAAGCATTCACTTCTTGGATCACATTTCTGAGGCATATCTTCAAATGTTTCTACATACCAACATCTTTTACTCAAACTTTGTTATTGCAATAGATCTCTAGTTTTCATGAAAATTCAACTTCCCACACTATGGAAAGTATAAAGAACAAGATAACATCTAACCTAATTGGTTATTCTATCTCAGATTGACCTGAAATGCAGACAAATTGATAGTTGGCAAAGGCAAATTACTTCCATGGTTTCTGTTCAATGAACTTTACTCAAAGGAGAAATTGGCAAGCATTTATTTAAAGGCTATTTTTTTATTGAGAATAAAAACTTTCTTTGAATACATCCTGCTTTATGCATTGAACAACAAAACAAAAGGAAACAGTTTTTCCATGAGGACCCTGCAATCTGCATGCGACGGAAGTAAATAAGTACAATAAGCCAGTTATAAGAGTTTTTCTACTCACACTATTACAGCTATCTGTAACATACCAGATTTGGACTTCTGTACTTGTGAGGGCAGGAAGGTTATCTTTCTATATAAACATTAAGCAAATAATTGCACAGGTGTAAACAAGCAAACAAAACCAACAATTAACTTTTAAGAAATGATACAAGGTTTTATATGATCCTTTGTCTAGAAATTGTCAGTGATTTATGGTAAACACTCCAAAGATGCCCTCCATATGCTATTCTCAAATTGAAACCCTGATGAAGGATTTAGCGTGTGTGTGTGAGTGTGTGTGTGTGTGTGTGTGTGTGAGTGTGTGTGTGTGTGTATGTGTACATAAACACGTGCCCATTTCTGTTCTTGACAGTGCTGTAAGAGAGATCAAAGATCCACATTGGATAATATTTCTCAGGACATCTCCTACCTTGTGTTTTGAGATAATGACTGTCTCTGACCTGGGATTCACCCACTCAAACTGTTTTTTCTTTTTAGAGATAAAAGCATGCGCTTTAAGTCCTAAGTATATACTCTACCACTGAGCTATCTACCACCCTCTATTTGTTGTTTTGATGGGAAATCTATCTCATTTAGTATCCAGGAATGGACTAAAAGTCATTTATCGTGGCTTAAATTTTGGACCTACCTTTTTCTATGAAGCCTGGGATTTCATGGTTGTATTATCAGGCTTATATTGGCACTAGACTTTAATACGTCATTCTTGGTAGTGCATCAGTTATCTAATATCTCTAAGTCACTGGTCCACATCACTACTAACACAGCTTCAAGAACATCCTGTGTTATGGAGCTAGAGATGGCATAACAGATAAAAGCACCTTGCTCATTAGCCTGAGGACTTGAGTTCGACCCTGGGAAGCCAAAAGGTAAATGTGATGGTGTTCATCTGTGATCCCCATTCTTCTACTACGGTATGGGATGCAAAGACATGAGAATTGGTTGGAATGCATACCCATAGAGACTGTAGTACACAGAACAGCCAAAAGAAAGAGTACTGCCTCCCTCCCACCCAATCCTCTTACTCTGGTATGTATACATATTTGTACAAAACTAGCAAGTGAGCTCTTTCTCTCTGTGTCTCTCTGTCTCTGTCTCTCTCTCACACACACACATACACACAAACACACATGCACACACCCTGCCACTTGCTCAACACAATTAATTTTTCTTAAAAAGAGAATGCCCTAAATTGCATTTCTACTGCCTTCATGGTGCATTAAAACTCCTTGCTTGCTATGTAACAAAATGTAAAATAAGGCAAAGTTCCTAAAATGCATGATCTCTGTCTGTCAAAGTTGGCATTTTTCTGCTTATGAAGGTGAAAATTCAAGTGACCATAGAATGTTTTCTTTATATGATTTAATGGAGTACATTTTCCTGATTAATGATGAAATGTTCCCTCCCCCAGTAGTAGGAGTGAATATAAAAGGACACTCAAGCCGCTTTTCTATCAGGGTTTTGACTCTCCTTGATAAAAGATTTTCGGGAGGGGCATAAAAGGACAAGGAAAAGTTTTATCTAAAAGTATATTGGTATTTTGGAGTCTAACTTCTTGAGTTCTTTGTATATATTGGATATTAGCCCTCTATCGGACATAGGATTGGTTAAGATCTTTTCCCAATCTGTTGGTTGCCGTTTTGTCCTATTGACAGTGTCCTTTGCCTTACAGAAACTTTGCAATTTCATGAGGTCCCATTTGTCTATTCTAGATATTAGAGCATAGGCCCCTGGTGTTCTTTTCAGGAACTTTTCCCCCGTACCCAGGTGTTCGAGAGTTTTCCCCACTTTCTCTTCTATTAGATTCAGTGTATCTGGTTTTAAGTGGAGGTCGTTGATCAACTTGGACTTGAGCTTTGTACAAGGAGATAGGAATGGATCAACTTGCATTCTTCTACATGTAGACCGCCAGTTGACCCAGCACCATTTGTTGAA
>CM052713.1:61195200-61232968 GCA_028551405.1 Uromys caudimaculatus | reverse complement strand
TGTGACTTGCCCCTCCTGCATGCCTCTGTGTCAGTACTCCTTGAAGACCAGCTCTCTCTGAGAGGTGTTTGGGTTTGGAGAGCTGTGGCACAGGGTCCTCTCTGGGGTGCAGAAAGAAATCAGAACGATCTTGTCCCCAGGTGTCCCTTGGTTCCTATGTCCTGATGGCTCTACAAGGGTCCCTCTTGATCCAGTGAGTTTGAACAGAAGTGGTGGTTTTACCTGTGCTCAAAGGTGTGTCAGCACTCCTGGGATACCCGCTCTCTCTTGGAGCCCTGTGGCCTAGGCTGAGGTCCCCAGGCACAGACACCTGGTGGCCCAGGCAGAAGTCTCCACCCACAGATGGAACCGGAAGGTAAAGAGGTTTCCTGTCCCTGAGTTCTCCTCAGGCCCTGTATCCTGCCGGATCCTGGTGGGTCTGGGTGAGACTTGTTGCTCCCCTTAACCCCACTCACTGCTTTTCCAAGCTCCTGGGAGGGTAGCTTTCTCTGGTGCTCATTGGCTGTGGACTCCTAGTGGCCCAGACAGAGGTCTCCACCTCCTTATCACTTTGATATTCAAATTATATCCTTTCAGAAGCATGTGAAAACTGAAGATGCCATGTATGTGAGGTGGTTCACCTCCTACTGGAACAGGAGAACATACAAGGGAAATGATCCTCTGGCTTCTCTTTTCAAGAAATGTGCTTATTTTTGTTACTGAGAGTTCCCTCACAAAGCTATTTTTTCAAAAAACCCCTTTAAACTTGGTGAATTGGCACCTGTAATGTATCTTCATGCTTTGTGGAAGACATCTTCTGAGACTAAATGATTTTTTTTAAATAAAATTTGATTGGAGACAGAGCAGGCTATCAAATTACCAAATGACATGGAAATAAGAACTAATCTGTTGTAATGTGCTTTCAGAATAATTTAAATCATTCTACATTATTCTCTGATCTTATTTTCTCTTGGAAGGGGCTGTTTTCTCTTGCCTATCATAATGGGTGACCACAACTTTCTACAAAGCTGTATTTCATCTAGAGCAGGCCTACACCTCCCATTGCTGTGAACATTAATTTCAACCATAGATATTCTATGTGCACTGATTTGTGCTGCATGAACAGTTCCTAAGTAACCCAATTTTATACCAGTAAGAGTGAATTTCCATGCATTGTTCATTAGCTAAACATGCTGCACTTCTAAAATATAAGATGGAGACAATAGTAGCATTTACCTCTTCGAATATAAGTCAATAAATAAAAACGCAATGATTTCTGTCATACTTAAGCTATTCAAGAGTTACGTGCTAATATTTAATAATAGTTCCCCTGCTTTAAAAGTAATCATTTGCTTAAAATTTTCAAAATGTCAGGAGGTAAATATCTTTATTCTTTTTTATCTTATTTCATTATCCAAATTTAGAAACATCAAAACTACTGCATAAATGGTTTAATTGCTGTTCTCTCAAAACAACAGTCCAGTTTACAAATTGTAATTAAAGTGATTGGGAAGTAAGCAGGTTGGTGATGGTGACATTGTCATCGTCACACAGTATAAGCCGGGAAGATGCAGCCCCCACCACTACCCTGATCCCTCTATCAATCTTAAAAAATACACAATTCACTATTCAACATAAGAGAACAGTTAAGTGCTCATTAGCAGTCTATAATGGCATGAGTTTTGTTTTTTTTCTTTTTCAATATCAGCAATAAACAAATGTACATGGCCTTGGTGAAGAACAGTGACTCTTTGTTACAGCCCTACTCTCACGTGCAGCAGGAAAAGGACCTTCATCAGTTATCACTGGCCACCAAGAAAGTATTGAACGCACAAGGAGAAACTCGTATTTCCCCTTTACCTCTCATGTTATTTTCATTTTTATATTTGCATATGCTAAGTAAGAGCTCACTCACTGAGCTATATTCTTCAGCACCAACAATCTTGTATTTTAAATAAAAAAAAATGCTCACAGAATTTAGACAAATTATAACTAGATAAAGAACTGTAATCATTAATTAAAGTAAGACACTGCATACAATTTGGCAGGCTTACGTCTTTAATATTTAAGCCAATATTAACATCATATATTCATTTCAATATATCTTTATAATGATTTGATTAGTCTACCCCGTCACATATAACCAAGGTGATGGTCATAGTTTTGAAAATGGTTTATGCATGTCAAATTTGAGAAAATTCAGTAATTTTAAGATAGTATTTTTTGTTTTCTTTGTTAGGAGATGCATACAGCAGCCTTAGGTTTCAAAATTTAGTTTTAAAAATGAGGGAAAAAAGAATTTGAGATATTACATTTTTTTCTCGCAGAGAAAGGGGAAATTTTATAAAGGTATTAAGCTATAGAATCAAGAACAGTAATAACATACAAACACAAATGTACTGAGAGCCTTAAGGTCTGTCTCTGAGTCAGGCAGGCTTCTTGTCCACTAGCCTGTGTTCTTGTGGGAATTAGAAAGGGTGCCCTTTTAAAGGGCAAAAGAAATGCTCAGAAAAATAAAAAATGTTTCATCCAGAAACTGAACCTAATCCTTCAAATGACTGAAAAGCACAAGCAGGGAGCTCCTCCCTTAATAGGGAAAATAACAACAGAAGCCAGAGGGGCCATATAACACCACCACCGTGGTCTCTGCAGGCCCATATGCTCGGAGGTGAGTCAGGAAAGGTGCTCGGCTAGGTGCAAGTGGGAAGAGAAAAAACAACTTGAGTTACTGTGCAGAGAAAGGCCTGATCCCCAAAAGATGAGCAGGAGCCAAAAAGCTTGCTCAGTTCAAACACAGAAGAGGAGAGCCACACAGTAAAGGCTGCTCAACACATTGATCCACGTTGATTCTGAACAGGACATTCGGTAGCCTTTGTTTTTGTGTACTTCGGGGCCATTCACTTTGGGTGGATGGCATGGGCTTTTTCAATAGCAATAGAAAAAACCAGTTTTGGCCTCTGGATAGGCTTTTCAGGCTTTAGTGGGCTTAGAATCCACTTGGATATGCCGAGTGAAGATGCACACCATTTCTTTCATGTCAATATTTTGTGTACTGTCACAGCTTGATTTTTTTTTTCTTTGTATGGGTTGCCTGTTATTGTATGTTTTGTACTCAGATGATTTTGTGAAAAAATTGTCACAGCAGCACCGGCTTAAACAAAACTTGGTTTTCTTGACTTAAGCTGCGTGTGAAAAGGTTGGAACAGGTGACACAGATGGCCGTGTTTCCAAAGGTCACTCACTGATTGAGTATGGTTGACACTTCCACCCTAAAAGGACGCTCTCTGAGAATAATGGGTCCCTAATATATCTTGTTCAAGAGAACAAAGTACAAAGATTCCATATATGCATGGTACTGGTGAGTCCAGAACTAATAAATATTTCTAAGACTTATTTATTTACTTATTCATTCATTTATTTATTGTGTGTGTGCATTTGTGCGTGGGTATGTTACTATGGCAGGCATGTGGAGGTAAGAAGGATCACTTGTAGGAGGAGTATTTTTCTCTCCTACCATGAGGTCCAATTCATGTTATGAGGCTGGGAATCAGGTGCCTTGACCTTCTGTATGACCTTCACTCTGATCATGATTTTGAATGGTCCAAAAGACACATATCTTTTGTGGACCACATCCAGGGTAAGTCTTTGGAAGTTGGTGAAACTTAAAACAGAAGAAGGCATATTGTGTGTGTGTGTGTGTGTGTGTGTGTGTGTGTGTGTGTGTGTGTATGTGTGTAAGGGCTTTTGATACTTGGAGACATATCCTTGAATGAAATTATGGTGCCACAGCACTCTCCTAGCATGATGGTAGTTGCTGGATATGAAGTGCCCAGTTTTGTTTTGCTGTATAATCTTGCTGCCAAAACAATGGGAACTGAGACTTTTAAATTCTAAAAAAAAAAATAATGTTTGTTTTAGGTTAGCGTTATGGTCATTAGGATCCGAATTATACAACATCCCAGCTCAACATCTATTGGCTATCTCTAGTCACATGGTTTCACACAATTTCCAAAGGAAATGTAATGAACAAGGACACTATTATTCTGCTTCAGAAGCAGGAAGGGGTGTGGTTGGGTAGGCATCATAAATGTCCAGTGGAGTGGTTTGAAAAGAACCAACACAGGTCTTCATACTGTGCAGGCACTGTCCAGAAAGTTACATGGGAGCAAAGTGGCCTGCTGGGCCTCTTCTGTGGTTGATGTTGCCCTACGTACATGACAGGCAGGGACACAGTGGACTGCTAAGTCACAAGCCAGTGAAGAAAGCTTTGAGAGAGAAAACTCTTCCTGGGACTATTACAGCTCAATAAGACAGGCATTCCCTGCAAGTCTATGGTGCAATTACTCATGTACTTTATTACTTGTAGATAGGACCTAATAAACATTGGGGAGTGGGTTGGGATCTAGAGGCAGATGCTTTCTATTGGCTTGGTCTGAGAGGTTAGGGATGCCTTATCTGCATGTGGAAGGACTTCAAGTGTTATCCCTACATGTCTGATAGTTACAGTCCGCTTAATTGGGCATCATGGTCACATGTTCCAGGATAGGAACCTTTTGGAAATAGATTTTAACATCGACCATTCTCAATTATGAGAATTGCCGGGGTTCCTGAATCTTCTCGACCTTACCAGGTTTTCCGTCTGGTGGCACAGTCCACTGCCCCAAGG
Organism: Uromys caudimaculatus; assembly: GCA_028551405.1. Classification (NCBI taxonomy): domain Eukaryota; kingdom Metazoa; phylum Chordata; class Mammalia; order Rodentia; family Muridae; genus Uromys; species Uromys caudimaculatus. The sequence continues at coordinate 61,228,323 of CM052713.1, read as the reverse complement.
AGTCGTGGGAGTCTGATTACTTTGCTCAGTCCTCAGAATCCAATTAGTCACAATCCAGCTGTAAGACCCTTCCCTTCCAGGTCATTTCCCAGACTGCTCATTTCCCTGGAAGTCTTTTGGTACTATCCGTGCCTTTCTCTTGGGTTCTGAAGCCAGTCACTCTAAATGTATCTGTAGAATGTAAGGATGGATGCTTCTCATCCTGCATGGTAATAGAAGAAACAGAAGCTATTGTGTTGTTCCAGTTGCACTTAACAATATGTAGAATATTTGTGTAGTAAACTATACTACTAATAATTATAATATCAATGTGTACATGTTTGATGGATATATATATATATATATATATATATATATATATATATATATAATTTACATTTACCTGGCAATTATCATTAGAGATAATAGCCAATGGTCAATGAATCTAGACAAAACATTGGATATTGATTGGAAATTTGGTATTTCAGTAAGGAATAACATAATGTCAACACTGTCTTGGAAAAACACATTCCTCAAATGAACAATGGTTGCCTAATGCTCATTGTTATATAGGCAAGTAAGATGTCTCAGAATGTTTTTCTTTGAGTTCAGTGTTCTAGCAGGGAAGCCACTAGCCCAGAATTTACATTCTCTTTCATCATGTAAAATGATGTTCTGTCACTAAGGTCAAAAGTACTTTCAGTAAAAAATGCTTATGAAGGTTACTTCTATATAAAAATCTCTAAGAAAAATTTATTGACCTTGACATCTACAGTGTACCATTTGCATCAGCAACATTCTTAAACTGTGCTTTGATTCTTCTTGTTCTGATCAAAATGTTTCCAACAGAGTTTCCATGGATGTCTGTGTGGAAAGACACTTAAAGTAGAGTTTGATATGGAGAACACAAAATATTATCTGTAAAATGTCTACCCTTCCCTTGAGATTTCCTCATGTCTCTGAAGCAAGTGTATGTATGCTATAACTTTGAGAAGCTTCTTCTAGGTAGTCTGGAAGGTGTGCATATCTTTTCCTCATACTTAAAGAAACTCTCCTTTTTAGTGGAGTTATAACATATTATTCATTATAGGTAAACTTGTATTATTTTATGGATGAAATTAATTTCCATTACTATATTATAATTCTGTGGTTTTGATGTCAGGGGAGGATAGAGAATGGAGAGGGGAAGGAGAAGAGAGAGATTCCTTTGTGTGTCTGTGGGTTTTAAACAACATTAGAAAATAAAAAGGGACAATACAACTGATAGACTCTGTCTCTACCTGGATTCTGACTTCCTGTCTTGCATTATGACCTTTATTGCTAATATATCTTTGAGGCAATTATCATTGTTACTTACTAGGGAAGAAAATATCACGTTGAGATTATGTAACAACAGAATCTCTTCATTAGTTAAATTTAGTGATTTCCAAACAAGATCAAAGTTGAAAACAGAAATTGTAGTACACTTTGAAAGTCTTTGAAAAAAAATGAATGCTAGGAGTAGGAGATGGCTCAGCAAGAAAAGGTGCTTGCCAGTGAGCCTGCCAACCTAATTTTGATCTCCTAGGCTCACATTACAGTGAGAAAACCAACACCTCGATGTTGTCCTCTGTGTTCCCCATGTGTGTTGTAGCACAGATATGTTCAAATACATATAGTATAACAGCACACAAAACAATATATGTGTGTGTGTTTAAATATACTATTTAATTCCCACACACCCTTTTCATTCACACACAGATACACACATACACACACACACATACACACACACACACACACAGAGAGAGAGAGAGAGAGAGAGAGAGAGAGAGAGACTCAGACCACTGACAATCATGGTGTGAATATGTATCATTGGTAACCTAAAACATATGTTATTCTTCCCCAAAATTAATCTCCTCAAATTTCAGGAATATGAGTGCTGTTTAATATCCCAAAACTATACTCTGGAGCTGTTGAAATGTGACCATCTACAATTAACAATGCAGACTCTAAATCCAATGACTAATGTTGTCTTAGGAAACATTCTGAGAGAAAAAGGCTCACACTATACAAAACAATGCAACAATCGGTGTGGTTTGGAGGAGTAGGAGGCCAAGCCACACCGACACCACAGAAGCTGGAAGAGGCGAAGGATTTTCCCTGGAGCCTCCAGAAGGAGCCTTCTCTGACCTAGTGTGCCCAGCTCATCAGGCTTCTGGCTTCCACACTGAGAAAATCCACTGGGTGATTTTAGAACTCTCTGTTTGTACCTGTGGTTATATCAGCCACTGGATCTAATACAACACATCTCTGGCTTTGCTCAGGCCTCTCCTCTGTCCTTTGTCCACTCATACAAATAAGATTTCTATTGTCCCAGAGCACTTGTGTCAGGATCATTGATAAAGAACCCCCACAGGTTCAAAACTAACTTGGTCAAATTTCATGTCCTCGCCCTTGGATATTTTGTATGTGTGATTTTTTGAAGCATCTCTGATACTCCATCACTTGCTTTTCCAGTTTACTTTGGAGGTTTTTTGTTTACTTGTTTGTTTTTTATTTCTGTTTTATTGGATTTTTGCTTGTTTGTTTTTGTTTGTTGTTGTTGTTGTTGTTTTAGAGGAGAGTTAGAGTTGAATAGGTGTTTCCCTTGGAGGAAGGCTGGAATGCTTATATGACCAATTAACATTCGAATAGGCTCTCTTCACTGAGAAATTATATCTGATGCTCTTCCCTAACTCCCAGATATGTACTTAGAAGTCTATTTATTAATTTAGCTTCTAAAGCTAGTGGGGATATCACTAGCCAGAATACAAGGTCTAGGAGAGAGGAAAGGTTTAAGGTAATTTTAAGGGATACAGTATATATCAGTCAGAGGATATTTTAGTGGTCTACATGAGACTCCAGTTTAATTCTTACCATGACAATTCTCCAACAAAATGTAGCTTAAGGTAAAAAAATTAATATCAATGCCTCACGAATTAACAGACATCTCAGAACAAACACCACATTGTTATTTATTCATATAAGATAACAATGCTTCATGGAAGAAGGATATCAGCAAAGAAGGAATATATATGTCTTTGCAGACAGAATCTAGATATCAGAGTAAGTCACTCAATGTATCTCACCCCTGTCCTCTAGTCAGTGCAATAAGGAAACACCCAACCTTGTGGTAGTCTTGTCCTTTGGTGTTATGTGAGATGGGGTAATGTCCACCATTGTCCCATGCTTGCTAATGCTAAGACGGATGCAATCAAAGTTTCATGCAGCAACATATATACCATGGAGTTTGGGCCTGCAGGTAGTTTGTTTGAAACTATAGTTCATGCTCTATGAAACGCATCATTCATGGATATGTTTGAAGAGTCTGTCCATCAAGAATCCTGCTTCAGCAATGCCTCTTGCTGCTTCTTATGCCCTGAGGTTGTGCTAGGAATACTAAGTGTCCACCTCACTTCAGGAGTCAGGAGTCAGCCATTGCTGAACTGTCCAGATGGTAATTATCATCACGGAGAATTTCCTCATTGTATTTCTTTCCTTGAACCAAGCTTCTCATATCTAGAAATACACACATTTTAGGACATGTTTACTGTATGTTTGTGCTTAAATACTTTGTTTTAAACTGGTGGCTAATTATCTTTTTCAGGGCAGAAAATGATGTTTTTAGTTTGCAGCTTTAGGAACTGCATTTAGAAAAAGATAAGATCAAAGTTCTTGAGAGAGAAGACAGCTTATTGTTGTTCTTTTAAAAAAATAACTCACTTCAAACAAACATTAAAATATACTAGTACCCTTGGGAATCTTCTGAGAGAAGCATAAATACGTGAAGGCATATGTTTAATGGAGAAGGGGTGTTTTAAACAGGCTTTCTAGTGTCTTTCAGAGTGAAGTAACTTATTTTTCAAAAGAATCACCATCAACACAGAGCAGGTAAAAGATGCAATGATCAGCTGACTTTCCCCACACAGAGGAGATGCTGAGATGCTGTGTGACATGTATTTAAATGCTAGCTTTTGATGGATGCCATCAGAGAATTTAGATCATTCTAGGAAAATATTAATCAGTCACTATCCTAAATCACAAAATATGATCCCTAAAACAATACAGGTGTTTCTAATGTGTACCATCACAGAAGGGCTATTGGCTTGGCGTTATTTCCTAAGTTCCTTGATTGCTTTTCAATAGCAAACAATTTTCTGTGTTAATTTTTGTTAGTCTGAAGGATGGGTTATATTGGGTCATACCAGTGGAAGGTCGAAAGAAAACTGGAGAGGAAAAGAAGTCAATGGAGATCAAACACAGCACGTGCTTTGCAGTTCGACCTGATGCGGATCAAGTTCCTTAAACTTTCACACTGAAAGAATTGGCTCAGCGAGGCTGAGGGGTCTTCCTATAACATGAATATGGATACAGATGCACTAGGATCAAAGAGGATTTCACCATCAAGAACAAGACTGGCTACATAGGCAGAACCTGAGAGAAAGAAAGGCTGGGGGAGGGAGAAGGGAAGGAGCCAAGAGGAAGAGAGAATGTAAAGAAATAGATAAAGGGGAGGGGGGGAGGGAGGAAGGAGGAAGAGGTGAAGGGAGCCTGAGGGTTATAAGTGAGATCTCTGAGTTATGAATCTAAAACCTAATTCTATGTCTGCTTCTGGAATCAAGAAGATATGGGAGACCATTGGAAAAAGTTCCTTAAAGATATGCAATGAATGCCCAGTATCAGAGAGAATTCTCAGTAACTTTAATCCCGTGCTATCTTTTCTGTTATCAGAACACAAAGAACACACAGGAATAGAGGAACCTAAAAGTCCTAAAATGCAGGTATTTTAGGATCTCCTAAATACATTTAATCTGTTTCTTCAGTTAGCCTTAGGGATACTTTCGTTGGTATAACCTACACCTATCTCCATTCTGAAAATGAAACTGACTAAAGAGTTTCAGATATCACACTTTGAGCCTACCGGAAGAGTTAGGATTACAGATTCTTTCCAAGTGTGCCATGAAGATTCTTGGAGAGGGAGAGAGAGATTGTCAGTCTTCACGGTCTTCATCCTGTTAACTCAGGGTTTCTAGAGGACAGATTTGTGATTGCCCCAACTTATTATTTAGACTTTCTCTTTAATCATACCTCTTCAGTGAAACCTAAAGCATTGATTCTTGTGTTGTTTTTTCTGGAAACCAATGTACCTGTGCCTATATTTCATTCTCTTAAAAATATTTATTTATTTTTGGGTTTTTTTTCGAAAATAAATTTCTTTCTCGGATAATATATTCTGATTATAGTTTTCGCTCCTTCTATTCCTCCCATCTCTTCTCTACTTCCCCTTCCATCTGGGATTCACCCCTTTCTGGCTCTCATTAAAAAACAAACAGGTTTCTAAGATATAATAAAATAAAATAAGAGAAAACAGAAACACAATGAAATAGAACAAAACAAACGCATAGAAGGAAAACAGCTCAAGAAAGACACATTGAAAGAAACAAACATCGAAGTTTCATTCATTTTCACATTCAGAAATCCCATAAAAACTGGAAACCATACTTCAGACATACACAAAAAACCTGTAGCATAAAATAATGAGAAATAAAATTAAAACCTAAGAATTAAAAAAAGAAAAGCCTTTTACTTATTTTCACTCGTTTGTTAAACACCTTTTACCAAGTTCCTTCTATACAAATGCTGAGGGCCTTTTAATATTATTCATGGATGAGCCAAACGAACAAAACTCCCAGTCCATGAGGTGCTATCTTTCAACTGAGGAAGAAATGAGAAACATATGGAAAACACACAATAATACAGTGTTTAATAGATTAAAATGAATAGATAGTGTAGAAAAAATTACAAAAGAAATCTTGGCAAGACAGGGATAATGTGGAACAGCAGGAGTCAATGTGGCATAGGAACAATGGCTGTGGCTAATGTTGGTAGGCATCATTTGTCAGGTGAGAGCTGCAAACTCTGATAGAGAATGGAGGAACTGATTAGGTCAAAGTCACAGCCAAGGCATTTGAACACTGGTAGGCATTCAAGCCATTGTAATATGGAGGCAGCTAGTAAGCGAGACACAAATAGAATATTATAGAATAACAAAGTCAGACCATATAAAGCCTTCCAAGTGATGGACCAGAGCTCTTTTAGAGTTACAATCGGAAATGATCCACTATTTTGAGAAAGCATAGTATCAACTGAACTTTCTAAAATACTTTGCCTATTGTACTATTAAAATATGTGGCCTGGAAGGGAGACCTTTCAGCTGTGCTCATATTTGATGCTGAGAGATGTTAGTGACTCAGAACAGGATGAAAGAAGAACTGGATAGACAACACGTGTATTACAGAAGAAAGGTTAATGTGGCTTTCAGATGGACCTCACGTGCATACTTGAAAGGACATAAAATTATTCTAATTTTTGTTTGAACAAATAGATAGATGATATTGTTATTAAAAGAAATGTCTGTAAAGACATTAGCTGATAGAAGGACAGAACATTTCTGTTAGCTCTCTTTGTAAGTCATCCTACATGTCAAATTGCTTCAAGCACAGTTCCTCATAGCTCTTTAGGTCAGAAGTTCATGTGAGCTACTGGGCTTTCACCTGAGTGTTTCACAGTGGCTCTAATGAAGTCCTCACGGGATGTGGCTTCTTGTCTATAGCTTAAGGGAAAGAATCTATTTCTAGAGACATTCAGTTTGTTGGCAGTGCAAGGACACTTGGATATACACTGAGATTGGTTTTTTTTCTCTGTGGCTTTTAATAGAGGCACCAGTTCCTGGTCATTCTCCTTCTGGTCTCAGAGTTACATCTATCGAATGGCATTCATTCTCTCTGACTTTTCATGTCTCTTACTCTTTTGCTGCCAGTGTGTAAAAGCACTCTGCTTTTACAGATCTAATATGCTCAGAATAGTTTCATCCCAATGAGCTTTTTTATATAACATACGATAATGTAATAACAGAAGTACATGGAGTTTGGTAGAGGATGGCAAATTGAAGGTCAGGAAACTGTCTTTATATCCATGTGCAAATGTGAATGGAAGTCCATACATGAAAATATATCAGCTAGAAATAAGCATCCGTGTGTAGTCTTAAAATCTGCCTTATCCACATCCACGTGAAGCAGCTGGGACTTGCTAAGTGAGACTCAGACAGGCCCAGATGGAGCCACTGACACAAGGTCATACTTTTAGATCTTGCAAATTACCTAAGAGAAGCATCTCAGTGACTCACCGTACCAGATGGATCCAAGGGGAATCGCCAGCTTGCAGGGGATAGGACTTTTTCCTAGAATGTTTAGCTGTTGATATTTATAAGAAATCCATAATCAAGGGGATGGCTGAGATACCTAAGGAGGTAAACAAACTTTCTGATAAGCCTGATGACCTAAATTGGATCTCCAGAACCCACAGGGTACCGCATATCTATGTACACACACTCATAAGTGAAAAGAAGGGGAACGGTAACTATTCTATTCTAAGAGGTGAATTTGATTTTGCAAGTTCTGTCACAGCAAAGTTTTACCTGCCATCTTGAATTGTACAACCACTATATGTATCTTTAAAATAAAAGCCTCAACATTTCATCAACAAAAGGAAAAAATTAAAAACAAAAATCTTTTCAAACTGCAACAACAGTCTGAGGGAGCTCTTGCTTCTTACATCATTAATCCCCACCCCTATTCTCAAGATTTCCACTGCTCTTATACTCATAAGATGGTTCTATGTCAAAGAAAAGTATATATTCAAAAAATGAATATTAGGCCTGGTGCTAATAATGTTCAGCTTCCATGGAAGCAGATACTGGGCTGCTCTTTGAGAATATATTGAGCATGTCTCCTGGAAGGAATAGTAAGTAGTTAGGGAGGGCGCACCAAGACTTATATCACTCCTCATCTGGTGAATTAATTAACCCGAGGTTTGACTAATGGGAAGCTATTTTGCTGTTAAGGGAGATTAATTAACAAATTCCTCTACTTAAGAATCAGTGCTTATATATGCATATATATATGTTAATGCATCAATGTATGTATAAATTATTCTATTATGCATAGTTACTTCATATATTAGGTTTGGATTGTTTTAAAGGAACATGAGTAAATTAATATAAATGCAACGAAATAGCATCTTCATAGAAGTTTCAGAGTGTCACTATAGTTACCTCCATAACTCCATAGTCACCTAAAATTGACATCTAACAGAGATGAAAATGAAGCAAGGCAACTCTGTTCATGTCAAAATTTCTACACTTAGTACTAGAGGATGCAGGACATGAATATGAGAATAACGGTGAGGCAGTCTTCTGTCATGAAATAATCTCAATTGACTACAATGGAAACAAAGTATGGGGGGCGTAAAAAGGGTTGGGGTATTGTGAACAGCTGTCAGAACATTTCTGCCTTGTTTATTTAATTTGGATTATGAAAAGAGAAGAAATAACTCTAGTTTTGTGATTCGGGATGAATAAATACTGTTGACTCAGATTTTATTGTTGACTCTATCAAACTTAATAGTATCCAGAAATTCAAAGGCATAAAATTATCCAGGTAATCGTCAATATGAAACTTGAATTTACAGAAATATAAGTTTTTAGCCACAAGGTAAATTTAGGGCTAGGACTAAAGGGAGAGAGTAGCTTTTTCCTGGTATTTGAAGAATTGTCTTGAATGATCAAATGCTTGTTCAGCATTGTCTTAAAGAGTGTGAGTCAATTGAATGGCTCAAATGAAGACAATTGGGAACATTTCAGGAGAATGTGAGTATGTTCTTCCTGGAAAACTAATGAATGGCACAGTAAAAAGCCAAGGATACAATGGTAAGGAATACTTTCTGTCTTTGGTTTGTGACTTAATTGATTTCCTTCTTTCCTTCCTTCCATCCTTCCTTCCTTCCTTCCTTCCTTCCTTCCTTCCTTCCTTCCTTCCTTCCTTCCTCCATCCCTCCATCCCTCCATCCCTCCATCCCTCCCTTCCTCCTCCCTTCTTTCCTTCCTCCCTTCCTACCTTTTCTGTTTCGTTGTTAATCATTATTGGACTTCAGATTCTATAGCCTTATAATATAGTTTCACTATGCAAATATCTCATTAAATTTGAAACTTCACTACCCAAAGGGAAGAATACTCTGAATACGAAAAAAATGTTATTAAAGTGTACTCTTCTGCTTTGGGATCTGCCAGTGATCTATCACAGCATTTTAAAACTGTTTCTTCAAAACATATTTCCTTTTGTCCAAATGAATGAAACAAAAGCATTTTAACTAGTCTCATGGTTGACCAAAATGAAGAATTCACTTTGCAATTACATTTTGTTTCAGGGTTTTGGCCATGAAAAAAAATTACAACTGAAACAAAAGTGATACATGGCTACACTTTGAAACCAGTTTAAAAACAACAGTTGGCATCTCTGTTTTTCTTTTAAAAAATATTGTTATTCTTCTTGTTGAAATGTTTTTTGTCTATGGATGAAGAAGACATCTGGGTTACTGGCTAGTTTTCTGTATGGAGGCAATTCTTGGTAAAAACAAAACAAAATAAAACAAAACAAATAGATTCGAGATCTCTCCTTTAAAATTTTATTTTCTTATCAACATTTACTTGTAAGACCAAGCACAATGACTTTTGATAATGTTCTCTTTATATGATACAATTTAACAACTTATGGAGTATATGCAATTATGTATATAATGATGCATACATATGTTTGTGGATATTCACTATGCATGTATCCGGCCATATGCAGCTATATAGCGTTTAGAATTTTAATCATTCCTACTATAATTTCTAATTGAGTATAGAAGTAAGTCATAGAAAACAGTTATAGACTTTGTAAAGGGATCTGACTTAACATTTCACACATACTACTTTTATATAAAACTTATACAATAGACAAATCCTATGTCTTTTTTTCAAAAAGCAAACAAACAACCAAAACCAAACCAAACCAAAACAAAAAACAGCTATCTGTGCAACAATTGTATCTTCACTGCTGGCAATACAGAGTCATATTTTCTTATAAGAGTTTCCATTTAACTAGAAATAGAACCAACATGACTGTATCCCTAGGGCTTTAAGAACACTTGGAGACAACCCCAAGGAGATTTCAACTACTAGCATTAATACAGATATCTGCGAACATCCCCCATGGGACTCTACAAAACCATAATTTAGTGTCTATTGTATGTATATAGAAAGATTTAAGATTTTATATCTACCTACTAAGTGCATGTGAAGGTAGCATACATTTCTTATAAAACTAAAAGAAACATGAGTTACTTCATAAACACCCCATTGATAACTCCTTAAATAGCCAACATTTTATGTAATTGTTGTACCATATGCAAACAGACTATGTTAAATTTTTAGCAACTTCCTGTCCTCCAAATGAATGTTACACAGGCTTGAGAAAATATTTGTGATAGAGAAATTATATTTTGTATATTTTCAGGCATGTCTGATTGATGACATTTTAAGGCTGATTATTTAGAAACTCAGTTGAACATTTCTCCATGTCTCATATTCTGGCTTTTAAAAAGCAGCAAGTAATAATTTTCAACCTAGGTTAGCCATACATAAATATAGACCTGAAATATTTCCTTTTCCCTCACATTCCCCCAAATATATTAAATGCCATTCATTTTTTAAAAAACTCAACATGAATCGGTCGTATTTGAGCAATGTGTTTATAGAGATAAGGAACTGGGTGATATTTGGCAAAGCAAGAATGCTCAAGCCCAAGAGAGCTGCAAAGCTCTGGAGGTTGAGCGCATTTAGGATCTCAAGAACAGGAGCACAGGAAGAAAGTATTCTATAATACATTTGCCCTGGTATTCTATACAACCTACTAAATCAAATCTACATAGTGGAGTTTAAATATTTTCCCAATTGATTATCAATGACACTCTCCCTGTTGCACCATTCTTTAAAATAAAGATATTTATAGTACAAAATACAAAGCTGCCTTTCTAAGCTATTTTATCTTTTGAAGATTTTCTTTGGAGTATCATTTGTTTCATCTGCATCCCTCCTTCTCTACTTCAGCTCCTCCTGTGATTCCTGTCCACCCTTTCATGATCATGATGACATCTTCTCTTACATTTGTGTTATTTAGCACATATGTGATTTAATTTAGTTTACTGTATTTAACACAGTAGGTGATTATATATATATATATATGTATATATGTATATATATAATTTATAGACATACACACACACACATATATATATTACACACATATATTGTATATATTCATATATACTTGCACACACACACACACACACACACACACACACACACACACACACGCATATAAGCTCCTGTGTCATTTAGTGTCAGTCTTACATGTGTTTAGGGTTTATCACTTGTTATTAGATGAACTGTCACAGAACTTATCAACGAACAAGACAGATTCTCTCTCCACAGACAATATTGTTTTCCTTTAAGAGCATATTATGAAATGAAATTACAGATAACTAGATGTCTCAAATAATACATATATACTTTCATTATATTTTTCTAATGAAGACAGAATAATAAAATAAGTGCAATGTAGATCCACCCATTCAATATTTTTATGCATTGGTGTTGTTCTTCTTTAGGTCTTGATTTAGGTAAACAAACTGTTGAATTATCCCATGGGTGAGATCCTCCTAGAAACAAAGAGCTCCAGGTAAGAAGAATATACTGAAAATGGGAGAATAGTCCTGCCTGGGATGAGCTCCTCATTGGTTCTCCAGTGTCATGTGGTTGTTCCCGAAGTCATACACGTATGAGTTACACTAACAGACTGGATAATGTGTATGTGGGGAGGGAGGGGCGGTGTAGTAGCCATAAGAACTAAAGAAAAAGAGGCCATATTTTCAAGGGAGGAAAAGTTGGGTACATAACAGTGGTTAGAATGAGGGAAAGGAAAAAGGGAAATGGTATATTACATTTGAATTAAAAATCACACAAACCAACAAAGAGCTCTGTTGAGAGGTAGCCTAGTACAGCTAGTACCCTAGTACAGCTAGCTGTATGTCTAGACTCAGCTTTGTTGTTTGTATCCTATAAATATAATCTAAGAGGATCGGAAGTGATGTGCAGTCCAGTAACACTCAGGTACTGCAGTGCTTAAGTGACAGATTCAAAGGTACTCACTCTAGAAATTCACTGACAATGAAAAAATAGAACTTTTCAGAAATTTTTCTGCTATAGTTAAAAAAAAAAAAAAAAGAAAAATGGTTCTTTTTTGGTTGAGTTAGATCAAGATTTCAATTAATCAAAATAAATTTTTCCCCTGATCTCATTGTGAAATATGCATTTATAAACTGCCACCTGTGTAATTCTACTGCTTGACCTTGAAAATAAAATTATCACATATCAACTGTTATGGTCATTTTTGCAAATATCGAAGACCATCTGTCTTATTGATTCTCCAAATTATTTGTAGTAATAGTAGACAAAACAGACAAGTAATAATCAAAAAGTTCTTAGTTTCATTTGAAGAAAATATAGCAAAGATATGAAAAATTAAAATATGCTTTTAATATGTCATTGTGAGAACCAGGGAAATGGCTCATAAGCTCATAGGAACTGATGTTGCTAAAGACTCAAGTTTTATTTCCAACACCCATATCAGACAACTTAAAAGCAATTTAACTCCAGAACAGGGTATCTGAGACTATCTTCTACACACTACAGCCACCCAAACTTACATGTGCACCCACCAATGGACATAAATGTACAAATATTTTGAAAATAAAAATGATTTTTAATGTCATGAAAATATGAAATCTCTATTTTGGCTCACAGAGAGAGTTTATATAGTGAAGAGTTAGGGAAGAATAGCCAAATAATTAGTGGCATCTATGTATGTGTGTTTGTAAGTATTAATGAATTAAACAGTGGTCATTCAAGAATTATAAAGATAATTCTTTACCTATTTACTACTGTTTGATTAAATCTCAGCTAAACTTTATTTTGATGGCTTGTCAACAGAGTGTTTTAAGAAAGATGTTAACTATAAAGTCACTCATGGTTGGTAGAAGAAAAACATTGTCAATGAAATAAGAGTGACACAACCGGAGAATTACACAGCTCTGTGTGCTTGGTAATTTTCTGTGGTCTTTTGAGTCCTGGAGGGACACTGAGAATTTTCTGGCTGGAGATTTATGCTGATATACTGATGTACACAGAGCATCACTCGGCCCCTTTTAGAGCTCTGGCTCAGCAAATCCACTAATTTTGTGGCCTGATGTAAGGTGTTCAGGGGATGACAGATTCTCCTGGATAAATCATAGTAGGGAAAGTGGAAAGATTTATTTGAAGCAGCAGAATATAAGTTATTTTGAATTGCTGCTGTTGGGATGAACAGTGGTAGTAAGTGGTCTGTGGTCATCTAGGGAGATTTAGTCACATGAGCATTTCGTCTTATTGTGCTAAAGCTAAACCATGATAGTATAATCACCATCTTGTGATCAGATAACCAATTGATAGCATAGATTTTGTCATACTCAATATTCTTAGATTTTTCTACCAAATAACCCTTCTGTGAGAACAGTGTTGTACTTTTTTTGACATCTAGCAATGTCACGGAATTCTACCCACAGACTTCTTTAGGAGCATCCCCACCCACCAATTCTGTTTCTTTTGTGATAAAGTTAGTCTCCACATTTTCACTGAAAAGTAACAAAGTCATCTACTTATGAACTATTTCATTATCTTGTAGATAAACTAATAATACTTTCAGGAAATGATAATGGTTCAATCTTCACCACGACTAACAGAGAAAACATATTTTTTGTAATTAACAAGGTATAGATATAAATTCAAATGAAGTTAGAGACATTAATAATGTTTTCTGTTATAAACCTATTAGCCAAGATTTAATTTTCCTACATATTCAATTATTAATGACACAGTAGCATAACGTATGTTATATTGTTATTACCTGGCATCAGGCATTAAAGAGATTATGTCCTTATTAATAAAATGATGAAAGACAAGATCTCACTGTGCATAAACAGTAACATTTGCAAAGTATAATTAAATAGTAGTATTATAGTAAATATTAATACAATTCTTAGTTTCTTCCATTTTACTTAGTGGTTCCAAAGCTGGAGGACATGCTAGGAGGATAGACAAAATCAAACTTCCAGCATGATTCAGCCAAACGGTTAAACGCTGGAGCAAAATCCATTGATTTCTCTTTAGCTCTGCTCCAATTGTTGAAGGACCCACATGGATACGGAACTGCATGTCTGCTACATGTGGGCAAAAGAGACTTGATGCCCCAGGGTGTGGGGATAACCAGAGGGAGAACATTGTCTCAGAGAAGGGGAAGAGAATGGGGGGGAGGAACTCTGTGATGGGGGGACCAAGAGAGGAAGCATCGTTTGAGGTCTAAATAAATAAATAAATTTAAAGATTCTCTTTAGCTCTCTTTTCTGCTAACCGTTTTCTGTGTTCTAATTCTTTATAGTTCTTAAGAATACAAGTACCTTAATAACAAGAACTTTTTCTTGTATATTTACTTTTTGTTTTGCTTTGTTTTGGTTTGCTTTGTTTTGGTTTGTTTTGGTTTGATTTGGTTTGGTTTGAATTGGTTTGGTTTTTCGAGACAGGGTTTCTCTGTGTAGCTCTGGCTGTCCTGGAACTCACTCTGTAGACCAGGCTGGCCTCGAACTCAGAAGTCCACCTGCCTCTGCCTCCCAAGTGCTGGGATTAAAGGTGTGCACCACCACTGCCGGGCTTTATATTTGCTTTTGAAAAAGAAAATCAAGAAGTACTTTTGTTTTAGTTGTTCTCTCTCACAGGTTGCCTGATTATTTGTATGAAGTTATTAAATGTTACATAGGAAATGCTGACAATAAATCTTAATGTTTGTTTCAAAATAATCTTTCCACATATCGTTCAGTTTCAGTTCAGTTTACAAATACATATTGCCTGGAATATTGCTACACATTAATTATTGTGTTTCCTGCTTAAAAGTTAATTATCCAACAAATAGTATTTGTTGCTGTTGAAACTCATTTAGGGTCATGGAATTTCCCTAACTATATTTTACCTATCACTCATCATTGAGCCTACCATGTAAGAACTTTGTTAGCTAGTATACTTGAAGCTACCCTCTGCCTCCCATTGCTTCATCATCTGCTAGTCACCCATATGGTCACAATTCCAGGCACACCGAAGATCTTAGAAGGAGGCAAGCATGTGCCCTCATGATTGATCCTGATCAATTCCTCAATCTGGATTGGCTTCTTTTTTTATCTGGTCTAACTTCTCCTCAAAATAAATACTAATGACAATGCATAGTCAAAAATGACCTTCTCTGTTCTATGCCTCATTTCACACAAGTCTTCCTCTGGTCTTGTAGTGCACATAGATTCTTTTATATCTCTTCTTTGTAGTCTTCTTAACTTACTGGATGACCAACACTACATTTATTATGTTGTATCACAGCATTTTTCAATTTTCTCATTGCAAGAACAGGTACTAAGAGGATTTATTCTGCTTTTTCTCTTAGTTGGATTATCTCTAGAATTTTTTCCCACTTGTGCATCTCCATGCTACCTTAGCCTATAGGAGTCATCAATTCACAGTTACCTATACACTCTCCTTGGCACTCTTTCTCACGTACATCCACACACAATGGTTCCTATCTGGTTTCCCTTGACTCTTATAGCAGGAAATTGCAAAATGAAACAGAGTAATGAAACCTGAACCCATAATACGTAGTTCATCTGAATCCAGGCTTTGCCACGTATGCCACAATGCATGAAGAAACATCCATAAGGAGGAATAGTAGCAGTCTCACTTTACATAGATTTTGTGAATGTAAAAGAGCAATATGTGACATATAGAGAGTGTGAAATCATTATTGTAGTTGCTGTTCTCCTAGAGAATGAATTTCCTGTCATAAGAACTATCTCAGAAAGGTCGGATGTAGACAAGTTCAGCAGAGCGCCTACCATACTGATTAACAAATACTCAGAACTGCCCTGAGTTCAAACCATAGCTATATGAACTTAGATAAGAGAGCTAAGCTTTCTTTGTAACCATTTACAAAATACTAGATGGGGGTAATGATTGTTTGATTTCATTGACTTATAAATGAGTTAATGTATATAAAATATTTAGCTCTCATAATATTTAGCTCTCAAAATATTTAGCTGATGTACCACAAATATGAACTTAGTTGAGAAGTCCTGCTTCTTACAAAAGTGTCTCTGTATTCTATATTTGATATTTTTGTTGTTGTCTCTACCCTTATTCATTCTATTGGCTTTAGATGTTCAAGGGTGCAGGCTCTCTAATCAATATTCTAGCATGAAGAAATCTTGGACACATTCTCAAGCTTCAACAGTTAAGTCTAGAAGAAAATGACCTTCCTGCCATGAACAACACTGGTTGAGTTCTAATTCTATTTCGATTTATCCGACAAAGAGATCTATGTTCTGGTGTTTACCACGGGTCACTGAATGGGAAGCAAACCTTTAAAATCTAAACATGACATTTCCTAAGAATCAACCTGACCAAATGTATCAACCACTCTGGAAGGAAGGGCTTTCCTCTTAACCCTGCTCAGCCCAGGCTCTTCAGAAATGTTCATGTCTCTGCCAACAAGATTTGATCCTATGTTAGATTACTGCCATTTTTATGTTCTACATAAGAAGAAATAAATCACTAAGAGAAAAAAACAGTATATTTGAGAATCAACTCTTCTATTAAGAGGAATTAAGCTGGTAAATAGTATATGAGCAGAGTTCTAGAGTCCTTATCAGAATATAGTAGTAAGGTAACTGGCTAATCAATTCTACCAATATCTGTTTGAATGTACTTAATGACAGCAAATGATACCAGCTAATCGAGTAGTGGAGAGATTTGAGAAAAAAAGAAAATTCAGAGTGAAATATGAGTTGACCTTTTAGAATATGCTCAGACATAAATTTTAAAATACTCCTTGCAAAATGGGCATGGTATGATCTGTTTTCAAGTATCTTGGAAGTTCTGAAATTGGGAATTAAACATAGAGGATTATTGTATTTCTAAATTAATTGTTTGAGTATCTGATTAAAGTCATTGTCCTGTTCATAGCAAAATATTATTTTCTATTATCTGTATATTTAAATCTAAAATAGGTTCAAATGATGTAGGTTATTTAAAATGAGACAATTCATTCTTTGCAAAGTACTTTTTCCAAGCACAGGATATGAAAAGGCCATTTCATTATACTTTGAAAATAAAATTGGTGGTTTACCATAATATTGAAAGTCATTGCTTTAAAACATAAATACATAATTTATGTGTTGTGGCTCACTGATTAAGGGGATAATTGGCCATATGGACAATACTAAAATATAGACAGTTTTGAAATGTTTGCCAGAATGTTCCGGTCCATGCTCATTCACCTCAGGTTTTAGAGTTAAAGTTCCTATTAATCTGGAACTAGAATTCTAGGTTTACTTTGCTCGCCTCCCCGTCATCCATAGGTGGAGTCGTGAGGTTGGATTTTAAGATAAACACACCTCCAGACCACCAGCGTTTTCATAAATGTACTTGCAAAAGGCCAAGAGACTTCTAGGGTGTCTGCATTTCCATGGCGATGTGCATAAACAAATACAAAAATGAGCCCCCGGATGTGTGATTAGCAGAGCCAGGGCAGAGCCTCTCTGGTATTTCAAAAGTTTCCTTGTGACATTCATGATGGGTTCTTCAGGGGGAGAGGAGGATACAAGGGTGCCCAAAGAAAGGACTTTGGTGCAGGAAAAAGGCACCGAGATCTTGTCCTCTTGATTTACTATTGTGAAGCAAAAAAAAAAAAAAAAAAAAAAAAAAAAAAAAAAAAAAAAAAAAAAAAAAAAAAAAAAAAAAAAAAAAAAAAAACTAATGTACTTATTTTATGCCTAATAAATATTTCAGATCCACTTACGCATAATTAGTGCAGTTACCACGCTTTTGTAAACTCACAAGGTGAAGGAGTGGAAAAGGGAACTACATTCTAGGTGCTGAGCCTGTCGCTAGCACATCACTGGAAAACCCCTCCGTCCTTACAACAGATTAACTTCCCTCTGTGCATACTATATTTTTGTTCAGCTTTTCCTATTCTGAGTCTGGACTGAAGCAGTCGTTATCTGCTGGCGGTGCCTGGGTGATTTTCAAGCCGAGCACTACCCACCCAAGTAGCTGTGATACCAGCTTTCACTGAAGCCTTATTACTCTTAAAAGAGCAATTTGGTTGGCTGCACGGCTATTAGGATCACACAGGCAGCCTGAAAGCTGTCAGTACAACTGCTTCTCATCTTTTTTTCACACGGTCCTGATATCTCGTCTGTTTTCTGCTGGACACACATTCCTGTTTTTATCATTTTCAATCAAGTGCACGCAGGACGCTGAGGAATATTCCCACTGAAAGCAAAGTAGAGAACAGGAATGATTTTACAGCTCTTAAAGTGGAAACAGTGCTGACTGCGGGCTGAGGGGAAGGAGCTGGAGCCGTGAGAAATGTAGCTTGGCTCAGGGCTACATCAGGGAGCTGCTCCTTCAGCTGCTAAAGATGGCAAAACACCACCTACCTCCGGCTTCTCAATGATTAATGCTATCCTCATAACCGGGAGGGAAGAGGATGTGAGAAATTTTATAAAATTCACGTGTGGAAATGTTATCATCCGAGAAAGTGGAGAGAATTATTAGACTCGAACTTCTCTTCGTTTTGATGCTTTTCTTCTCTGGACCAACTCTAGGCAAGCTGACCAGGACCCCCTGGAAGGGCAAACCTTGGAAGGGGGGTAAGTAATGAAAGTTTCCTGTTAAAGATCTGAGTGGAGCAAGGGGAGCTATAGGCAAGTTAAGAACAGCTAAGGGGAAAGGAGCTGTCTATTCGAAATCAGGTTTTTATTTCAGGAAAAGGGATCTGTGTGGTAGGTGGCTTAGAGGAAGAGTTTGTCTCTCTTACTGATATAAATACATACGTGTTTGCAATTTGGGAGATGCTGGGTTTCCAGTGCATTATAGTGATTGTTTCCAGCAGGGAGACTCTAAAGCCAGAGGCATGCTGTTTAAGTTAAAGAGATGTTTGCTCTCTTTAGGAAGCTCTTATTTAAAAAAAAAAAAAGAAATAGTTTCTGAATAATTTTGTCCGATCTTGTGAAATGATCAGATTGTTGTTTGGAGAAATCGTGCTAAATCTGGGGCTGACTCTATCTCAGTTGATGTGTTAATAACGATAAATTGTGTTAACTTTAGTGATAGAGGTATCTGCTGAATGAAGAAAAAAAAAGGCTTGCAGTACTTTGGAGCTTGGTATTGCATTTTCTTTGGCTGTTGCAAAATCTGAGCTGTGGCTTTTTGAGACTCTGAACCTACCGATTTTCAAAGTTCAGTTGGTTCTGCCTCACCCAACGACATTTGTTTATATAAACACAAGTTAGCAAGGTGTGTTCTGTGGATGCAGCAAACTAAAAATGATGCTGCAGGAATTATCCCGGGAGAGTGTGTGCATTGTAGAGAAAATCTTGATGAAGATTCCTGAGAATATTGCTGTTCAGATCTTACCTCTAGAAACGTTTTTTAAACCTGTGTTCTCCACCCAACACGCACACATACGCCCCTTTGCTTTGAGGTCATGTGATGGTCTCAGGTTCAAGAGAACGGGGGACAATGACCTGAAGATTTAATAATTTATCACCATATCTTAGCAGGATTTTCTAAATGCCCAAACCCCCTTCAGTTTGATCTTTCTCTTTATCCTTTTGTTGCTTTCCAGACATTACAAATCTTCTGCCTACATACCTTCCAGGGCGAAGTTCCAGCAGGCACTTAGACTGCTGGTGCACATCCACCCAAGGAATGGTGGGCCAAATCATCTTGGGCCTTATAAATTATATTACCACATTACTGTATTGCTCGGTGTTATCAATGGATTTTTCACTTGCGCGCTGCCAGCTGTTATTTATGTTGGCCTGCATGGCAGCTTTAGGTGGCTTGGGATCAAAAGATGTATGGTTGTATTGACTCCAGGAGATGTCAGGGGAGTTAACTTATATTTCTTATGTACAGTTTTCAATGACAGTCAGTGCTTATAGCATGTCAAAGTTTAATTTCCTGTGTTAAACTTCAGCACTGGATGCAGACCTCTCAAAACCCGGAGAGAATGCTAAGGAGCTGCAAGTAGTTAGGAGAGTGTTAACCTAGCCAAAATGCTTGTGCTTGTTCGCAGGCATTTATTCATTCCACACAGCTTCAGATACAGATGCCTGAGATTTCGTTTGTAAATCAGGTCTGGAATGTTCCATCTTTGAACATGTCACTACTTTTTTTTTTTCTTTCTGATGTTCTGTAACTAGCTCAGCTAGAGATATGCTAGCGCTGCTGTATGGTGATGCTGTGCCTCAGTCAAGTTCAGGAATAGGCAGTCACAGCAACGCATTTTATTTGTTGTTAAGGGAACTCTCACATGTTTGGAAAGGCCAGGTAAGTTACTAGAAAACTTTCAACGTGTCGACTGTGCTGTGAAATAATTTCCTTTTCAGTGCCTCTGTTAATCAGTGTATATGCAATGCGTAAATAGATTGCACAGACTCAGGGCTTCTGCAAATGCAGACTTGCCTTGATATGCATATGTACATGTTGTAAATATTTATTTATTCATGAGCTTAGCTATTGATGGTGGTGTGTTATCTTTCAGTGGGTTGTGAAATCCTTACATTTTTTTTCTTGGCATATTATGAAGTCTTTAAAAGCATAGTTTGAACAATTTAAAAAACAAAAAATCATTGTTCTACTTTTTAGGAAGTAAGGGTCTCTCATTAACTTTTTAACCTATCTGGCAAAGGTGTTTTATGTATGGTACAGAGAGGGAAGGAGTAAATCTTTTTAAACATCATTGTGGTAATGGAGGTCCTTTGGTTTTTTTGGTTTGCTTTCTGTCACCCCTATCTGAGTACATCTATTTATAAACAAATCCTTTACAACTAGTACACTATTCCTAAAAGTGCTGAACAAAATACCAACAGCCAAATAAGAGTTTTCCTCAGAGGTGATTGCCCGCCCACCCCCCTTTTTACCCTCCCATCACCTGTGTGTTTATCTTAATCTGATTGAGCAGCTGTCAACCTCCATAAGGCAACCTGCCCACGCTGACAATTTCCATTTTTGCTGTATTAATAGGAACGATTATTCTGAAGGAAGAGGTTATTGGTGCAGAGGGGAGGACTGGTAGCCTCACAAGCCAGTGTGTAGCTGTGGCCTGTGGAGGGTAGTGCAGACAGCACACACCATTCCTCACACAACAGATAGCTGACAACTGACTTGTAGAACACGGATGGGAAATTGCTGAATGTTTTCAGTTTTCAGCTTATCAATGAGTGTGACTTTCGAATGTAGGTTAGTAGGCCGGCAGTGTTTCCCTGAGGCATATGCTTTTCTATTTAATCACATTATATGGATTCCTTAAGGGAATGGTGGGTGTCCCATCTGATTAGTTGAGAGTATAACAGAACTGATCATGAGAGTTTGTATTCACTATACACTCACTGGAAATCCTAACAACATAGCTGACATCATCTTCATTAAAAATAAAGAACCCAATTATTTTACATTCAATTACCCTCATTGGGAAGAAAGACTAGAAGACATAGCTCTGCAGAGATGCTTCAACCACACACTTCCAATGCACACAACAAAGTACATCAAATATGCAAATATAAAAGTCTGTATTTACCTTACTGACAACTAAAATTAGAGGTAAGTTTAATGTGTGTCTGCCATTAAAGGGGAAGATTGTTTGATATAAAACAAAGTCATTTTAAATATAGAAATAAAGGACACTGATATGAAACCTGAGAGTCAAACTTCAAGCATTTGGTCCTGAGTGAAGAATGACGAATCCGAAGAGTCACTGATGAAGCTCAGGGGGCGGGGCTACGCTTGGCTCTTCGAATGTGCCCTCTCATAGAAACACTTGACTTGATCCTTTGTGAACCTCCTGAAAATATTTGTTGGTTGCCTACCGCCGCCCCAGTGAAGATTCAGGAGGAAACACTGGAACACAGAATATGAGTTACCAAAAGTTAATGATTTAGAAGATTCTCTTTCAGCCCTGCTCCACACCACACACACACACACACACACACACACACACACACACACACACACACACACACACCACCTTGCTTCCTTTTATATATTACAGCAACTGGCTGTCCATGTCTATCTTTGCTAAACAAAGGAAACTTCCCAGGCAGTTATCTTGTCCCTTTGTAAATGACTAGAATGTGTTATGAGCACACACAATGCCATTGAGTTCTTTTAGTTCCTAGTGCAGTGATGCATGGGCACAGGATATTCAGAAAGCATCATTATCTGAATGGTCCCATCTAATATACTGTCAATTAAAACAGAATTTATTGCAATTTATTGAAGTGTTTTGGACCTTAAAATTTATAACAAGTTTTATTTTACAAACTATTTTAAAATTATTTAATACCAGCAAGCACATTTTCTGTCACTACAAAAGTTTTATCCCAGTTAAAGGAACTAATGAAACATTTACTCTATTTTGTCAGGTAACTCATGCAGCATAGTAATTCACATATATTTTTAGATTGAGAAAATACATATTCTTTAATAAAATTGAAATGTTTTGGACTTAAGTTATGGCTTGATTATTATTAAGAACACTTATTGCTCAAAGAATATTCTTCCTAATAAAATTTGAATATTTGGGGGCTCAAGCAATGGTTCATTGATTAAGTACACTTGTTGTTCTTGCAGAGAACTTGAGCTTTGATTCTTAGAATCCACATGATAGCTCACAGTGGTGTGTATCTCCAGTTTTAAAGAATCAAATGCCCTTTTATGACCTCTGTAGGCAACAGACATGTACATACATGTGCATACACTAGGCATGCACACACTGTTTATTTATTAATTATATAATTATATAATATATGTAATTATATAATATAGTGTAAGTCAGCAGTGACATGTTGAAAACTATTTTCAGATTTATTTGCTTTTGTCTTATGTGTATGAAACTTTTTGCACACAGCACACACATATATAATAGATATATAATAGTTTTCAACATGTCATTGGTGACTTATGTTTGACAAATATTGAATCACCTGAAGACTTTCTGGTTGGCCCTCTACAGCTTCTCTAGTACTAGGCGCCAGACCAAGGCTGCTAAGTTCATTCTGAAGTCAATTGAAGCTTATATGAGTCAAATGTGATTACTTAAGAAAGGAATCTTTTAGTTGCTCAAAAATTGTACTATAATTAAGAAGCCAAGTTCATTGAAACCAGAGGTATTTGTGAGAAAAAAAAGAGGAAATAAAAATCCTAGGCAGACCTGTATATTTCCAAATAACAGAACAGCTTAAATGCTTGAGTTATCCTGAAAGTTGGAAGTTGTTTTTCAGTCAAACGTTTGCTGAGTCCTTATGACCACCTTCATCTAGGAGCACTTCTTAAGGAGATCAAATATCCAAAGTCCTTAACTGGAACCTTAGAGGTGGTATGCAATTTTGCCAATGAAAGCCATGTTTCTTTGAAGAGTACATTGGTTTTGAAAGTTGCTGGTGCACTAGAGGGCAGAATCTTGGTCAAGCAGTGATAGTGAGAAGCAATTGCACTTAGAGATATTTAGACCCCAGGCACTCATATTTCATTTTCCGGAATGTATTTCTTTAGAATAATTTTTTTCTAGTGAGATATCTCCAGCTGAGTAATTAACATATTGAAAATCTAGAAATGTATGTAGTTGGACAATTTTAAGAAGAAAAGTAAAAATACTCAAATCATATTTTTCATTAGTGTCTCTGTCATAGAACATCAAGTACCTCAGTTTAGAATAAAATGTTCAGTGCCAGCATTGAATCTGTCCTTCACATTGTTCATCTTTTAGGTGAGGCATGTTGGTGGCCATACTGCCTTAGTTGCTTTTCTATTTCATATTAAATGTATACTGGGTTTTAAAAGATAGAAACAATTACAGTTTCTGATCTTATATGTCTCAATGTCTCTTTACTGGATTACAATTATAATTCATATTGAAGGATAAATGCCCAGAGAAACTGTTTATATTGATAAATTAGAGTAGGGGAGGTTGTTGTCAATTATGTTCCTTCTATGGAAGTCATTTTTTATATGTATCAATTCATTATGAAATTAGAACTGGTATACTTTCAAAGGAGAGGATTACATGACTGTTTACGGGTGTACTTATTACTTTAATGTATTTTCAGTTATGTTTGAGTGGTCAGGCCTACTGGCATTTAAATATAAGAGGCTCAACAAAATTAAGCCTACTATACATTTCAGAGTTCATTTTTTAATGGAGGGTTTTGGGGTTGTAGTAAATGGGATGGTATTCAATTCATTATTATGTAGTCAAGCAGTAAAATGTGATCATTAACAGATAATGTTTATCTGAATGATTATTGTTTGAGTTCAAGCACTATACAAACTGTCCAATTAATAATCCAGTGTTCTTACATGGAGAAAATAATTTCTGGTATTTTCATAGCAATTATTTTCAAAAATTTAGTGAGTTTATTTTCTAGTAAGGGTAAAAATATAAATTCATGAATTGTCCCAATTCATGAGGACTTCACAGCAAACAAAAAAAGTAAAAGGATATATCCTATATAAGCTCAGTGCAGTCCCTTTTTTATCAATGTCAAAAGATCTGTCATGAAAGAAGACACTAGCCTGAAATAAAGACTAATACTGTGTTCTGGAGACAGGGACACAGTGTTAAATCTCTACTGTAATAGTTACCAGCTCATAATTTGCTGGTCGTAAAAGCCAGAAGTAAAGTATCTTCCAGAATCCTCACAAGCTTGAGGAAGTTTTCTGGCCAGGCAGTGCAGACTGTATTGATCTAACAAAATGTTCCGCCCATGTTTTTGGAGGTTATGAACTGTGTAGAGATTCGTGTAAGGATATGGATTTCAGGATATGGGTCATCCAATGTTATGAGTTCAATTTGATGCTGTGTTAGAAGGAGATACTTACCTGACCGTGTCTTTCCATTTATGGTCTGCAAGTTGTCATGAAGGTAACTTGTCCATCCAAAGTTGAGAAATATATACTGTAATCCTAACGAAATCCTTCGACTACTTACTGTAACCCATGTACTTGTATGGTGCAGTAGAAAACCTAATCCTATGAATCCAGTCATTCAAACAGTACTTATCAAGTGGGTCCAAGATAAAATTTAAGTGACCAGACAATATAAGCATATATGTAGTATTTTAGAAAAGGTCTTGTATCTGTGAGACAAATTTAATCTCTAACACCATGATTCCTGAAAACTTCCCATTGAAAACTGTTTACTTACCTTGGGATGACTGTGTTGTGCAAATTATCTCAAGTGGATTGGTGCTTCAAAACAATTTAGACAATTTTTTTTAAGAATTTCTTTACTACTTCTGTAAGACATTGGCATGCACGTCAATACACATACATATAGTCTTTAAATCAGTAATGAATGTATCTATAAACATCTAGTATATAATTAACCCATATTTATGCTGTGGCACTGAACTATTTACATGTGTAAATTAGTTTACTCAATTACTAGTTATAAAATATATGTAGAAGGGATTTTATAGTGTTAAGAATATATAATTAAGGCTCAGCTGTATCTGTCCTAAAAAAGAATTCTTCGAATCTTAATTAAATTATTGGATGGTATTTGAGATTTACAGTTATAATTTTCAATGCCGTATGTGTATTCATATATATCTATGTAATTTTATGCATCTGTTTGAAGAATCTTATGTTAATCGGTTGGTGTAAGAGTTAAATATGTTATGAATGACAGCATGCTTTTTCAAAGCAAAATTATAACAAATAATTTTAAGATGATGAGCTAAAGCTATTGGAAGTGACTGTAACTTGTAACTTGCATGGACTTTCACTCATTTCAGGGGACCAGTGAGAATCGCCAAGTTAGTTAGTATACTAGGAAGATGCATTTTTAAAATTTTTCTCTTTTTTCCTTAAATTCTTGTAATTTTCATCTGTGCAGACTTATATTCTGTTTCCTGCTAATATGTCATAGACTAACTTTACAACATGTTCAGTCATGCTTGTCAAACTAACTTGTACTTTTCAAAGATAAGAAATATTTCTCTGTTACCTATATCTCAACCGTTTGTTATCAGTGAAATCTGAGATCAGCTTCTTCAACTTTTGTGATTCTCAGGATTCTCATAGAACTGCTTGTGGGCAAATTAATGTATATGTAAAATAATTAACACTATTTTTAAATTTTTTTTTCCTTAAAAAGTGTTTGCTATAACTATACAAACACACCCATGCATTTAGGAAACTAAGACCTGGGGCTCAGAGTATTTATGCCCATGTCACTGGGCATAAACTGAACATGGTGCCACATACCATTGGGAAGTGGAAAGAGTGAAATTAGAAGCCCAAGTTTATTCTCAGCACCACATACTGAATTTGAGGATAACTTGGGCTAAATGAGTGAAACTCTGCCTCATATGTGAAAATACATATGTGAAAATGTAATAGTTAATTGTTTCAATTTATTGAACACTTTTTGTTTGTACTAATATTTCATATGAATAACAGAATTTAATCTTATGCCTATATACTAGCATTGCATTTTAATTGCTTTATAACTTGAATAGTCCAAATTGAAATTTTATTCTCCTTCATTTGAATTCATCAATATATATTTTAGGCTCACCAAATGTGCTACAAATTTTTACTGTGTTATTTTTGTGTGTTTTTAAGCCCAATTTCAATGAACAAATAAAAAACATTGTATTTGAAAATGCAGCTGTGCTCTATTGTTTCAATAAACCAAAGATTAATATCATACATTGTTTATAAGAAAGACATCTACATAACTAGACGAGTATTTGGAGAGAATTGACCATTTAAGAAAACACAGCAACTAAGTTTTTAAAAAATTCATAAGAGCGGCTTAGGCATCTTAGAGACTATCATTTCCATATAGTATATATAAAATTGGACCATTCATGAGGGCAGAACTGGAATTGAATAAGCCAGGTCCAAATCCAGATGGCAAGGAATACTTTCAAGCTGCTCCATGTGGAAACTGGATTTAGATTTCCACGTGGTACAATACAAGTTCACATTAATTTTAAACGTTTATTTTTTCATATGTATCTCCATGACTCCTAGTATACGCTTCCTTGTCTGTCTTGTTGCCAATGATTCTAAAATAGGCACCAAACAGCTTCTTTTTTCCCTCTGCGTTAAATACACAGAGAACAGCACTCAACTGTGCATTTTGAATTCTGCTCAATAAAAGTTTTAAGAGATAAGAAGCATTTTTCTATTTCAGGGTCACTATTTGTCTGAATAATACATAGACATGGAGAATCAGTGGAAATTCTGTGGAAGAGCGAAGGACCTCACAGCACAATAAATGTTCAATTTCTCTGGGGTGTGTCTTCTCCCCCAACCTGAAGTCTACTTAGATGAAGAATATGGAGGCTGAGACTTAGGTACTTATGGAAATATTTTGAAGTGTCAACAGCAAGCCATTAAAGGGGGAGTGCTCACTTTTCTAGCTTCACAAATGATATGGATGAGTCAATAATGTATTTTCTTAAATAGAGGATGAGATTTTTTTCAGTCAATATCAGCTAATGGCGTTAGTTAAATGAACGATAGAACTCATCACGTCTATCTTTTCATGGCAGCAGATTTTATTGAATGCCAGAAAATTCACAATATTTAGCAATTGAAATGACAGCAATTTGTCATATAAACACACACGGCTGAGATAAATGCACATTCTTTTATTCTGTCTTAATTATTAAAATTAATACTGATCACACAATACAGTAGGTACATCTGTGTATCTTGGCTCATACATATGGTTTACAGAATAGTGCAGGTGAAAGAGACGACAGCAGATTTAAGAAGCAGGCTGAGAGACAGTTTATATTGATAAGATAATGAACCAGACCAGAACTGAGAGAGCTGCAAGTTGAGAGTGTGGCTGTTCCAGCTGTGAGCTGATAGGCTGGTGAAAAATCCAAGGGCTAAAAGTGGTGGGTCCAAGTCCACATTCAAATGGGTGAACATATAGAGATTTACGTAAGTCTTGTCAATAACTGGGGACCTCAAACTCAAACTCCAGGGACATTTACGCAGTTCTCTGTTTATTGGTGCTGACACCCACTAGGTATCACCTAATAGGTTGCTATAAGACCGAGCTATTGCAATGTTAGGGGGCTATCACTTTATGGGATCCAAGGAGAGATACACAGTTTTTCCTTGGCATAGTGTGTCTAGTACTTATTTCCCTGAAATAAATAGAATATACCAATGTGACCCTACAATCTCAATTTACCCTGATAAATTTGTAGGGTACCTTATTAATAGAAAAATTCACTATTACAATGCATTGGCACACGTAGTAATTTAGGTTGATTTTCAAATATCATGGTTACACACTCTGTTTACAGTATTTACAGAGCAGGAAATACACAGGGATTTATTTTTTGGCCCATCTGGCCAAATTGCAAGTGTTTCCGTCCTCTAACATATCAGATAATGGGTTTGTTATGGACTTATAATTCAAGATTGAAGTTTTATGTAATTTATATACTATATATTCAAAATATGCCCAAAGTTCCAGATGTCTCTAGACATTTTGAGGATTTTTATGGAAATAATAATCTTTGATTGAATGGATAAAATAAAATTTTTTAATTCTCTCAATTAAGATCCATCTACCATTGATGGATATTGTGGGAAACACATTTAATCCCAGCACTCAGAAGGTATAAGCAAGCAGCTCTTGGAGTTTTAGTTTAGCCTAGTCTACAAGGGCAAATTCCAGGAGAGCAAGGCTACATGGAGAAACACTGTGTAAAAAAACCCAAAGCCAAACAAATCCAAACCAACTAAATGAAAAGATCTAATTACCAAACATATTGGCATTATAATAGTCTGGTTCTGTTGGAGAAGAAAAAACTATAATAAATATAATGTATTTATTTATTATTTGCTTTGAAATGAGATTGTAAATGTATGACAAGTGAAGTTTATTGAGTATTGGAATATTACAAACAGATCAGGCGTCCTCACCATGACGTCTTCTGAAGTAAATTAAATCACTCTGTGCTGCTATATTTTATATCACACAACATTTAAAATTCTATGATATTTATGTATCCATTTGTAAGGTTTAGAATATTACAATAGCTCCATCTTATTATATCAACTATTTTGTCACAGCATGAAGGGAGAGAGCATAAGTTGACAGACCTTGCATTAGAATATAGTCTGAATTTAGATATGGATGGTTTTCTAGATGTGGAAATGATTAAATGCACTAAATCATTAATGATTTAAGGAAGGAAAGTCTGGTGTGCAATTATCCTATAATAATTTCCTTGAGTTTATTTCTAAGATAATTTAAGATGACTTTCTAAATGCATGATAGTAGCAGGTAGCAGGCTGGACACAAGTATTTTTTATTAACACTCTTAAAATAGAAGGCTTAGAATTAAGTTTTTCTGATGGCTATTGTAGATATGACATGTAGAATCCATGAAAAGGCAAGGCATAAGTGAAAATAATTCATAATTATTACAATAAGATACTTTTTAAATGTATAGCATGTAACATGCATATATATTTGACAATCATGATTTTTAGCACAATATTGTAACTACTTTCCTTTGTTTTTATATTGTATATAATGGTTTTAATATCTTTGATCATAAATCTGAATGTTCATTTGAAAATATTTTTGATTTATTATCTCAAAATTATGACCGTTTTTAATGTTCTTGGTTGATAAGGCCAAGGGGCATTGAATTGGGGAATATGTTTACATTCAAGACATTTTTACATTTGAATGCTGTGTTTGTTGACTGTTTTCCTCATTATCAAATACCCAAGAAAGACAATTTAAGTTAGAAAGGATTTTGAGTCCTGGTTCCAGGCCATGATTAGTTTGCTGCATGCAATTGACCTTTGATAAGTCAGAGTATCATGAGTTCATGAGGTGAAAAATACCTATGCTTAGTAAAAGCCAGGAAAAAAAAACAACCCAAAATTCACAAAGAGAGACATGGAGACTAGTTTGCTCAGTTGTCAACCTATCAATTAAAGAATTCAAAACTGTCACCACATGCTCATCACTCAACCACCTCCTGAAAGTTCTAGCTCTAAATATTGTACTGGTGACTAAGCCTGTGTCTCAAGACTATTCAGGAACCATTTCCTCTCCATACCACTACTAACACATAATGTACATTTCATAATACGGAGAATTACTTCTATATAAAATTTGATATTGACTATACCTAGTTTTTAAACTACTAACTTAAATTTTATATTAGTTTACTGGTGTTTGTGTGTATGTGTGTGTGTGTGTGTGTGTGTGTGTGTGTGTGTGTGTTCGTAAACCATATATAGCTTGTCATTCACTACATTTTCAGTTTTAGGTAAAATAGGTAAAAAACATTTTATCTATTTTCTTTCCAGTTATCTCACAGAAGCACACAATTCAAATCAGAATGACAGATAATTAATGCTAGTTAGGAGTTTGGTCAGCAATGTAAGTTTCAGTATTATAAAATTAAAATTTTAATTTCCTGACTTCATCCATCAAAATTAAATAAAAATCATGCCTCTATCAAAAGTAAACTGTGTTCTTAGAAGTTCACCATGTTATAATTTAGTCTGCAGAAATATTAACATTTTAGTTTACAGTTGAGTTGTTTAATATCATTGATACCAGTTGACATTAATAAAATTTTAATTTAAGCAGGCAATATGTGAATGTCAATAAGTTTAGACTGATTCATACTGTGGACATATTCTTAAAACATATATATATATACACACATATATATACATATATATATATATACTTATACATGATATAAATTTATATGATAAATTAAAATGATATATATGTATATATCAACATATATATACATAGATATATAATTCATAGAAACCATCATTTGGAAAACTATAAGAAAAAACTCACAGATAATGATAAAATCTTAAAATCTTGGCAAGTGGTTTAGATAAGATACTGCAACATAGTTAATTACCTGGATAAGGGGACAGGAATGGCCACATATAGAAATGGTTATTGTAAGGCTAATGTTTCAAAAAAAAGTGGAAAGGATTTTTTTTTACCTCTTACATTGGCCCAAAACAGGAGAAATGAAGACGGAGAAAGAGCACAGGAGGAAAGGAAGACTTCCTATATTTATTGGTGCCCAAAGAATTTCCAGATTTTATCAATATAATAAGCAATATCATTTTTTTCTTTGGTTTTTTGAGACAGTGTTTCTCTGTGTAGCCCTGACCATCCTGGAACTCACTCTGTAGACCAGGCTGGCCTCGAACTCAGAAATCTGCCTGTCTCTGCCTAATAAGCAATATCTTAATGTGGATGAGTCATAGATAACTATGCACCAAAGTCATTGACACTGATATTTAACATCACTAGAGATTTGAGCATAATATAATCTTTTTATTATGAGGGAAATTATTTCTATGTGCTGATCCACCCCTCAGGTTCTATTGGCATGTAAAATAAAATAAAAGTCTTGTGAATATTAATTAACTAATATGAATACGTAACCAGAAATATTAGCTGTGGAAACTTAATTATTTGATAATGCTTCTTCACTACATATTAATTAAGATTTTGTGAACTTTCTAAGAATATTTTCTAAATTTGTGTATTTGTCGTCTACTACAAAATATATCATTTGGCTTTAGGAAATATGTCACTAAATGTCATATATCCCCAACCTCATAATGAATGAGGAGACACCAACATACAAAAGAGATGACTAAACATTTCTTTGCCACAGTACCAGACTAGTTAAAATTGAAACTTGGTCAAGGAAGAAATAAAGAGAGTAATTAAAAACTGCCTAGAATGTAATGAAAATGAAAGTACAACATACTCAAACTTATGGGACACAATGAAAGCAGTGTTAAGAGGAAAACTCATAGCTTTGAGTGCCTCCAAAAAGAAACAGGAGAGAGCATACACTAGCAGCTTAACAGCACATCTGAAAGCTCTAGAACAAAAAAGAAGCTAATGTACCCAAGAGAAGTAGAAAGCAGGAAATAATCAAACTCAGGGCTGAAATCAACCAAGTAGAAACAAAAAGAACTATACAAAGAATCAACAAAACCAGGAGTTGGTTCTTTGAGAAAATCAACAAGATAGATAAACCCCTAGCCAGACTAACCAGAGGGCACAAAGACAGTATCCAAATTAACAAAATTAGAAATGAAAAGGGAGACATAACAACAGATTCTGAGGAAATTCAAAAAATCATTAGATCCTACTACAAAAGCTTATACTCAACAAAACTGCAAGATCTGGATGAAATGGACAATTTTCTAGACAGATATCAAATAATAAAGTTAAGTCAGGATCAGATAAACCATCTAAACAGTTCCATAATGCCTAAAAGAATAGAAGTCATTAAAAGAATAGCAGTCATTAAAAGTCTACCAATGAAAAAAAGCCCAGGCCCAGATGGGTTCACTGCAGAATTCTATCAGACCTTCAAAGAATACCTAATACCAATACTCTTCAATCTATTCCACAAAATAAAAACAGAAGGAACACTTCTCAATTCCTTCTATGAGACCACAATTACACTGATACCAAAACCTCACAAAGACCCAAGAAAGAAAGAAAACTTCAGACCAATTTTCCTTATAAATATTGATGTAAAATACTCAATAAAATTCTTGCAAACTGAATCCAAGAACACATCAAAGCGATCATTCATCATGATCAAGTAGGCTTCATCCCAGGGATGCAGGGATGGTTCAATACCCAGAAATTCATCAATGTAACCCACTACATAAACAAACTCAAAGAAAAAAAACCACATGGTCATTTCATTAGATGCTGAAAAAGCATTTGACAAAATTCAGCATCCCTTCATGATAAAAGTCTTGGAAAGATCAGGAATTCAAGGCCCATACCTAAACATAGTAAAAGCAATAACCAGCAAACCAGTAGCCAACATCAAACTCAATGGAGAGAAACTTGAAGCAATCCCACTAAAATCAGGGACTAGACAAGGCTGCCCTCTCTCTCCCTATCTATTCAATATAGTAATTGAAGTTCTAGCTAGAGCAATTAGACAACAAAAGGAGGTCAAAGTGATACAAAT
>CM052713.1:61143873-61195100 GCA_028551405.1 Uromys caudimaculatus | reverse complement strand
ATAAGTAGTCTTCCTATACTCAAAGGATAAACAGGCTGAGAAAGAAATTAGGGAAATGACACCCTTCACAATAGTCACAAACAATATAAAGTATCTTGGTGTGACTCTAACCAAGCAAGTGAAAGATCTGTATGACAAGAACTTCAAGTCTCTGAAGAAAGAAATCGAAGAAGACCTCAGAAGGTGGAAAGCTCTCCCCTGCTCATGGATTGGCAGGATTAATATAGTAAAAATGGCCATCCTGTCAAAAGCAATCTACAGTTTCAATGCAATCCCCATCAAAATTCCAACTCAATTCTTCATAGACTTAGAAAGAGCAATCCTCAAATTCATTTGGAAAAACAAAAAACCCAGGATAGCAAAAGCTATTCTCAACAACAAAAGTACTTCTGGGGGAATCAGCCTCCCTGACCTCAAGCTATACTACAGAGCAGTGATAAAAACTGAATGGTATTGGTACAGTGACAGGCAGGTAGATCAATGGAATAGAATCGAAGACCCAGAAATGAACCCACACACTTACAGTCACTTGATTTTCAACAAAGGAGCTAAAACCATCCAGTGGAAAAAAGAGCATTTTCAACAAATGGTGCTGGTCCAACTGGTGTTCTACATGTAGAAGAATGAGAATTGATCCATTCCTATCTCCCTGTACAAAGCTCAAGTCTAAGTGGATCAAGGGCCTCCACATAAAACCAGATACACTGACTCTAATAAAAGAGAAAGTGGGGAAAAGTCTCGAACACCTGGGTAGAGGGGAAAAGTTCCTAACCAGAACACCAATGGCTTATGCTCTAAGATCAAGAATCAACAAATGGGACCTGATGAAATTGCAAAGCTTCTGTGAGACAAAGGACACTGTCAATAGGACAAAACGGCAACCAACAGATTGGGAAACAATCTTAATCAATCCTATGTCTGATAGAGGGCTAATATCCAATATATACAAAGAACTCAAGAAGTTAGACTCCAGAAAACCAAATAACCCTATCAAAAAATGGGAACTGAACTAAACAGAATTCTCAACTGAGGAAATTTGCAGGGCTGAGAAGCACCTAAAGAAATGTTCAATATCCTTAGTTATCAGGGAAATGCAAATCAAAACAAGTCTGAGATTCCACCTCACACCAGTCAGAATGCTGACAAGTATGTGGAGAAAGGAACACTCCTCCATTGTTGGTAGGATTGCATGCTGGTTCAACCACTCTGGAAATCAGTTTGGCGGACTCTCAGAACTTTAGACATAATACAACCTGAGGACTCAGCTATACCTCTCCTGGGCTTATACCCAAATGATGCTCCAACATATAATAAAGACACATACTCCACTATGCTCATAGTAGCCATATTTATAATAGCCAGAAGGTTGAAACAACCCAGATGTCCCTCATCAGAGGAATGGATACAGAAAATGTGGTACATTTACACAATGGAGTACTACTCAGCTATTAAAAACAATGATTTAATGAAACTTGCAGGCAAATGGATGGAACTTGAAAACATCATCCTGAGGGAGGTAATTCAGTCACAAAAGAAGGAACATGGTATGTACTCACTGATAAGTGGATATTAGCCCAAAAGTTCGGAATACCCAAGTTTCACTTAACAGTAACCGCTGGACTGAGAGTGAGGTCCCAGATGGAGGTTTTGGAGAAGGGACTGAAGGAGCTGTGGGAGTTTGCAGCCCCATGGAGGGAGCAACAGTGTCAACTGTCCTGATCCTCCCTGGTCCTCCTGGAAGCTGGACTACCAACCAAAGAATACACATAGAGCGATCAATGGCTGGGACCACATATGTGGCAGAGGAGGCCTTGTTGGCCATCAGGGGGAGGAGAGGCCCTTGGTCCTGATTGTGTTAGAGGCCCCAGTAAAGAGGAATGTCAAGGTGGGAATATGGGAGTGGGTGGGTGGGTGGGAGTTGGAACTCCCTCATAGAGGCGGGGGAGTGGTAAGGGATAGGGGGTTTCCAAAGAGGAGACTTCGAAAAGGGGAAACACTGGAAATATAAATAAAGTATCAAAAAATAAATAAAAAAGAGAAACTTATTTTAACAAGAAAAAAAAACCAAAACAAACAAACAAAAAAAACTAAGAAGATCAGAGGAAGTCAACTAAACTGCTCAATCTAGACACAGCAAATGTATGCAGGTAATGTTTCATTTTCTCTAACCCTGACCATGACACACAGTATAGCATGATAGAGCCAAGAGGGACCACACATGTTCTGTGTGATGGATACAGAACTGAGAGACTTCTCATTGGGAGTACAGCCTACTTCATTGTCTATGTGACCTGTGGCTGGTATAATGCTAAATAAAATCGCATGGCTGACATAGCTATCCTGGGACACACATAACACTTGCGTGCTAGCTGGGCATGCCCGATGCTAAACTATAATTACCTATCTCTTTTTTAGTGGGGGCTAATGGTGGTGGCAAGGAATAGCGAGCTGGGCATTTAACCCAGGGTTCAACCATGCTAAGCAAGCATTGTCACAAGCCCCAGCCACTCTCTTGAAATGGATGAATTAAAAACTATTCGGAAGGAAAGAGAAATGGAACAAGATACTCACTTCTTTCCTTCATGTGACAAATCTGGGTAAAAGTTTTCCGGTAAATCTCTGTGCTCTTCTTGGACCTTTCTTGAAGTCTGAAATTATGGGAAAATGTTAGTTTTGAAAATGTCCCTTGAAGTAGAACAGGCCAAGAAAGCTAGAAAAATACATCATGTAATCTAAAAATAGAAATCACCATGCATACATTTTTAAGATTAAGAATCTGTAGAAAAAATCTGCCATTGTGAAAGGACCCCCTGGAGTCCCTAGATTCTGCATTCTACTATGGCAAGATATTAGCTTAAAAAAATTACATGGCTGTTTTCTGTTCTGTATCTTTGGTGATCCCTTGCAAGGAAATATGTTCATATATATTGTAGTCTCAAAGTCAAGTTAATGGTTAATACAAATTTAAAAGTAAGTTCCTACTCTGGAGAGAGCTTAATAGTTTAATGTTTTCTGCTCCTGGACAGGGCCATAGTCCGTTTTCCAGCACTCATGTCCCATGGTCACAACTGCCTATAATTCTAGCTCAATGAAATGCACTGTTCTTTTGGCTCTTGCAGGCACTAGCTTGCACATAAGACATGAAGACACACACACACACACACACGCACACGCACACGCGCACACACACACACACAGAGGCAGGAGAAAAACAAACACATGCACACATAGCTAATTATATATATATATATATATATATACACATATATAATTAAATAGATATATTTAAAACAAAATAAATATTTAAGGAAAAATAATTTCTTCAGGTTAGACAATTTTCCCAAATTGGAGAAAGAACAAAACATTCTATTTAGATATCACATCACAGTCCCTTTCGTTCGCTCTTTCAATGGTAGTGGTAAATTTTTTTTAATACAGTTTAAATCCTAATCTTACTTTTGACCCCACAGGAGAAATTTACAGGGGAAACATAGCAAGATAGTCTGGCTGTCGAGAATCCAGCTCATCATGGCAAACAACACAACATGCCTCTACATTTGATCGGAAAACTGGAATGTGAACTTGGTAGTTCAAATTCAAGAACTGTATTTTTTTATGTACACATCTGTGTTTAAGGTTATGTCTGAAACTGGTTAATGACAACACATCATCTATGAGAACTACAGTCTGAACTGAAAGGACTCTACAAAATAGGAACCAGTTGTTAGTGCGCAGGATAAGAAAGACCATAATATAAAGCAGAGTCGTACATTGTGAGACAGGACCACAGATAAGGCCAATTGATTCCATGGGTACATAAATGTCATAGGCAGTCAAAGGTAACAGAAGGAATAGAAAGCAATTCCTACTGTGAGGGGCCAGGGCTTTATTGTGATTTCCCTAAAATATCTTCTTTTGTATCTTCTTTTGTAAATAATAATTTCCCAATCGCATTGAACATACCTGCATGGGCTTTTGGACATTCAGACATACCATTTTTTCCTACTTGCAGTGTTTCTTAAAAATCTCTCAATACTTAGGTTTATAACAGAAAGTGCTAAACATATTTTCTCCATTCTACTGTAACAGAAACATATTTTTGAAATAATATATAATGTTAGCATTTCAAAACCTAAATACAATCCTCTATCTTAAGCCATTTGTAAAAATAGAGAATAGAAAACCTCTTTAGGACTAATTTAGAGGAAGAGAGCAGGCTCTGAATTTCAACAACCTGTCCACATAGAAATTCCATTTTAGATGTCTAGATCTCATCAATTTATTCTGATATTACATATAAATGAAAACACCAAATGTCCTTTGCTTTGTCAGTGAAAAAGTAGTTTATGCTTAACAAATGGCCCAGTGATGTCTATTTGGATGCTTCATGACATATTAAAGCAGTTGATGAGGTACAATTTGTTGTGGGGCTGCCTCTGATTGATGGTTTACTATCTACCACGGCTTCATCTGCGGTGGTGTTCTTATAATAAATGTTCGTTGCTCGACAGTGCTAAATGCGCTCTATCTAAATCATTCCTTACTTATAACAAGTTTCAGTCTATATGAATCAGATGTTGTTTATAGTTGGTTTTAGTGGGATTCATCATTCTAAAGCTATGCTCCCACTTCAAGTGGAATCACTATGATAGAGATTTCAGGAATAAGTAGTTTAAATCATGGGTGGTCATGTACAGAGAATTTAGCAGTGAGGTAAATATTACCAAGTTATCTAGAATAATAATACGAAATGTGATTTCTTAACTTTTTCCCTATTCTAAATGGAAAAAGTCTATATTTCG
Organism: Uromys caudimaculatus; assembly: GCA_028551405.1. Classification (NCBI taxonomy): domain Eukaryota; kingdom Metazoa; phylum Chordata; class Mammalia; order Rodentia; family Muridae; genus Uromys; species Uromys caudimaculatus. The sequence goes on along the minus strand of CM052713.1, from coordinate 61,190,298 downwards.
TATGTGGTCATGGCAAAAAGTCATTAACGGAATAGATAACCTGGAAAGTATTTACCATTCAAGAAAATTCACAACGGGGCACTTTATTCACAGAAACTAGGAGTAGCTTTTCTTCACACACTGACTCTAGTCACCCATACTTAGAAGCTGCCTCTTGAAGGGAAGTTTCTATTTTATATATATATAACCTCTCTTCACTCCGGTTCAATCAAACTTTGATCCCATTTCGTTTTCTTTCTTTATGACTTTCACCTGTCTGACTCTTAGTTCCTCTGCTGTTCTCGATGCTATGCTGCTTGATTTTAACCTCTTGATTTGACCTTCTCAGCCCTTGGTCAATGTTCAGTTATAGTTGGCACCCTTGAAGAATGTATCAAAGCCCCCTCTAAAATCTAACTGCACGGAATAGGTGCCAGTATGTGTGCTCAGTCAAAATCACATCTAATTTTTCAAACAACTAGAATATTTTCCCCTATATTATTTGTTAGTGGATATTTTCTTTATTTATATTTCAAATGTTTTCCCCTTTCCCAGTTTCCCCTCCTCAACCCCCCTATCCTATCCCCTCACCCCCTGCCTCTTTGAGGGTGCTTTCCCCCTCAACACTCCTGCCTCCCCACCTTCAAATTTCCCTACACTGGGGCATCCATCGAGCCTTCAAAGGACCAAGGGCCTCTCCTCCCATTGATGCCCAACAAGGCCATCCTCTGCTCCATATGTGGCTGGAGCCATGGCTCCCTCCATGTGCACTCTTTGGTTGGTGGTTTAGTCCCTGGGAGCTCTGGGGGGTCTGGTTGGTTGATATTGTGGTTCTTCCTATGGGGTTGCAAACCCCTTTAACTTCTTCTGAATGAACATACATACTATCATATATGCATACATACAATGTATGTCACATATATTGATCACTTGGATCAAAACACTGGAGACTGTCCTTATAGTTGCAACATTTTTTTGAAAAGTTAGGTTTTCTAAGATACGGAATCCACTTCCAATTTGACTGACAAGTCTGAAGCCATTTTTGCCCTTCATGCATGATGAATTTTTCTTGTTTGTCTTTCTTTTTTTGAGAAAAGTGATTTTTTATCCTGTACTAAAAGTCATTTTGTATGAATACTCATGGATTCATCCAGGCAAAAAGCCCATTTTAATACTGCATGTATCATTTTCTTTATGATTTCTTGAAAATACATTGATGAGACTTGATAGTTTTTATTAAAATTTGTAACTCCATGTCTGGTTATTTTACACAAGAGTGTCTTTAAATAAACAACATAAACTCATCAAAAATTCTGCTCATTTGACTGATGCATATACAGAAAAGAGAATAGGACATAACCCAAACGTGTCCAATGTGTTTGATTTTATAGTTTCAGTTTGTCTGCATTCTCCATTAGTTCTCTGTTGTATTTTTCTCTAGAACAGAAGTTGCAAATGTTACAAAATGTATTTCAGGGGATTAGGATATACTCCAGTGTTATAGAACTGTTGAGAACCTGGTTTTGATCGCCCAAATGTATGCACAGTTTGCCTCCATGTGTGTATGTGATCCAACTCTGTGTTGGTGTCTGTGGAGGCTAGAAGGGTACACATGTTTCTCACAATAACTGTCTATTTCAATTAGAATACTGAACATGAATGACTATTTTGGATACTTGAATCACTTCAGGTTCCTTCTGTAGTACATTCAGTGACCTAGTTTGTTGCCTTCAAGAACTAAGTACAAATGTGACCGTGTCAAAAATATATAAAATCACCAAGAAACAACAGAAAGCACATGACTTTATATCTGTAATGGCTTATATAGGTGCTATATATACAACTTTTATTCAGTTGTATGTTAGAGAAAAGATAATAGAAAAACTAATCTGTCCATATTTTGGAATTTTTTTTTTTTGGTTTTTTAGAGACAGGGTTTCTCTGTATAGCCTTAGCTGTTCTGGAACTCACTCTGTAGACCAGACTGGCCTCGAACTCAGAAATCAGCCTGCCTCTGCCTCCCAAGTGCTGGGATTAAAGGCGTGCGCCACCACTGCCCGGCTCTGTTTGTATTTTGATGGAGTATACCTAAATAGAATGCTGTCATTAGAGAAGAGTTAAAAATGAGTCCTAGTGGATATAAGGAACTTTGTTATATACTCAACTATTTCATCCAAATCATACCATTTGTCCAGAGGCATCTTGTGAAAAGAATTTAATTTAATCATGAAATTTGCCCTTGAAGAATATCATGATAATATATGTAATTTAGCATGCATATATGATTTAGTTTATGAGAGGATATATTTTCAGTATTTAGTTAAGTTATACTTCAATACTTAGTTAAGTATTTTATAGATATTTTTGTGGAGAAATAGTTGTGTTTAAATTATTTTAAGCCACACCTCTTTCATATTAGAGATGAATAAGCTTTCTAAATTCACCATACACATCATATTTATTTTCTGTTGCTTAGTAGAGCAGAAAAATGAAGATTCCGAATCCTTTCTTAGCTATTCCATGTTTAACATACATAATGTAGATATTTAATATATAGCAAGAATGCAATTAATTTTCAAAATATATAAGTAGATCTTTCATTCTCAAGTGTTTCCTCAATAATAATCATCTTTCCCTACTCTATGTTGCTATGTCTGCAGCTGTCTTTCAGAAGTACAGTGGAAGTAGTTTGGTGGGTGGAGGAGCACCCTCTCAGAGGCAGGGGAGGGAGATGGGGTGAAGAATTCAGAGAGGAGGGACCAGGAAGGGGACAACTTTTGGAATGTAAATAAATGAAATAATTTAATTTTAAAAAGAAATAGAATGGATGCTCCAGTAAAAAATATACCTATATACATTCAAAAAGCATTTAAAATATATCGCTACTGAGACAATATGCAAATACTTTTAGGTTATTTTATATTTGAAGATCTATAAAATATAATAAACCACATTAGGCAAAAATAAAATTATGGACAATTTATCAATAAAAACAATTAAATTTCCTTTGCTTTAATAATTAGAGGAATTTCATTTGGTATATGCAATACTTAAACAACATAATAATTATTGCATTTTGTTGAATGTTTCCAGAACTATTTTTTGCCACACCATTTGTTACATATTAAGATACAGGGAAAGACAAATAATTATGAAAGAGAAATAGCATTAAATAATGTGAGGGGCCAATGTACAAAATAAGGTCAAGTGATTACTCTTTAGTACAGAGTAGTTTTGATTTGAGTTTTTAATATGTAGATGGTGAAAAATAAATCACAATTAACTTCAATATATTCTCCAATAGCAATCTTTTGTCATTACAGGTAATAATATTTTGAAGAAACACAAAAGTCAGAATAAATAGCCCCAACATATAGAACTTTTTTGGTTTTTAAGTCTAGATGTTGTTTGATTTATTCTTTCTTTCTTTTTTTTTTCTTTTTTTAACCCTCCAGATTTTATTCCCCTCCCAGTCCACCCTCCAATTGTTCCATATCCCACACCTCCTTCCACACCGCTGTCTCCATGAGGATGTTGCCAACCCCCACCCCCACCCCACCAGACCTCTAAACTCCCTGGGGTCTCCAATCTCTTGAGGATTAGGTGCATCTTCTCTGATTGAACCCTGACCCGGCAGTCCTCTGTTGTATATGTGGTGGGGCCTCATATCATCTGATGTATGCTGCTTGTTTGGTGATCTAATGTCTGAGAGATCTTGGGAGTCCAGGTTAATTGGAACTACTGGTCTTTCTACAGGGTCACCCTCCTCCTCAGTTTCTTCCAGTTTTTTCCCCCTAATTCAACAACAGGGGTCAGCAGCTTCTATCCATTAGTTGGGTACAAATATCTGCTTGTTGGGTCTCTCAGAGGACAGTCATGCTAGGTCCCTTTTAGTGAGCTCTCCATAGTCTCAGTAATAGTGTCAGGCCTTGGGGCCTCCCCTTGAACTAGATCCAACTTTGGGCCTGTCATTGAAGCTTCTTTTCCTCAGTCTTGTCTCCATTTCCACCCCTGTAGTTCTTTCAGACAGGAACAATTATGGGTCAAAGTTTTGACTGGGGAATAGCAACCCCATCCCTCACTTGATGCCCTGTCTTTCTGCTGGAGGTGGGCTCTACAAGTTCCTTCTCCCCACTGTAGGACATTTCATCTAGGGTCCCTCCCTTTGAGTCCTGAGATTCTCTCACCTCCTAGGTCTCTGGTACATTCTGGAGGGTCCCCCAACCTCCTACCTTCCAAGGTTGCCTGTTTCCATTGTTTCTGCTGACCCTTAGGGCATCAGTCCTTTTACCTCACCCAATACCAGATCATGTTGCCCTATCCCCCCCTCATCCCCTTTCCCTCATACTCCTCCCTCCCTTCCTCCTCCCTTGTGATTGCTTTCTTCTTCCTCCCAAGAGGGACTGAAGAGCCCTTCAGTTTGTTGACGGTTTTGAGTTCTTTGGACTGTATCTTGGCTATTATGAACTTTTTTTTTTTTTTTTTTTTTTTTTTTTGCTAATATCCAATTATTAGTGAGTACATGCCATGCATGTCCTTTTGGGTCTGAGTTACCTCAATCAGGATGATATTTTCTAGTTCCATCCATTTGCCTGCAAAACTCAGGATATCCTCGTTCTTAATAGTTGAGTAGTATTCCATTGTGTAAACGAACCACATTTTCTGTATCCATTCTTCTGTTGTGGAACATCTGGGTTGTTTCCAGATTCTGGCTATCACAAATAAGCTTCTGTACATAGTGGGACACATCCTGTGGCATGGAGGGGCTTTTTTTGGGTATATTCCCAAGAGTGGTATTGCTCGGTCTTCAGGTAGATCTATTTCCAATTTTCTGAGGAACTTCCAGATTGATTTATACCTAAAGACTATGTCTTTGCTAAAGCTCAGCACAGCCACAGATTTGAATTGAGGATGAGGTCCTGTATCATTCCCAGTTTCAGCTACCTTTGCTTGCCTGTAGCCTGATCTCAGCATCTCTCCATAACTCTGCAATAAGACATTTAAGTCTTAACTTTATCTCCAAGGCCTTTCATAATGTGTTTCCTCTTCAAATATTGATATTTTAGTTTGTATTCAAGCAACTTGACAAACTAACCAAAAATGTTAATTTCTAATTAATAAATGTAACAAAGTTCACATCATCACAACGTAACTACTGTAGCTTGTTAAATTAGGGAGAGGTGAAAAGAAGCATAAGGAACTTCTAGAGCATCTCTAGACAAGCTGATCATAATAGAGCTCCTGATATGTTATTAATAGACATTCTTAAAATAGTTTTTATTCTATGTAAATCTATAGCATGCTTGAAATCCAACTGTACTAGCAGATGTTTAAGTCTAATTTTGCATTTAATGTATTATTATTATCAAACATTCTTAGACATGTCAATATATTTTACTCTAATGTCTTCTACTACTGATATCTTAAATGTTCTCTAGAATCATCTAAACACTATACTGCTATCAGGCTTTTTACAATTCCTCTGTCATGACTGTTATGTGTCTAAAATATCATTTCTGATATAAAATAAACACTGATTGCTAACGTATTGGACTATTTTGATTCTGTTACATATCTAATTAGGCCATGGATTAGATTTAAACGCTGCACTTCAAATGTTCACTAACAGATTTAATTTTCCCATACTATATATGAGTTGGAAGACATATGCCACCATGAACTATGAGCCATGAGGCATGTACTATTTGTAGATACATCAAATAGTTTTGAAAGTGGTCAGAGAAAATAGGGACTGACCTGAGAGTGCACATTTCACTTTGAAGAACTCTGAATTTGTGTTAAGATACTTATGCTCTGTGTATACATTTCTTCTTTCCTACAGTGTTCCTGTTAGTTTCCTCTTATAGATATGGTCCTTGATAAATGGCAGTCTGTGTTAACGTTCTTTTAGGGAATATAAGGGTATACGATTCCTGCCAGGTACAGTGATACATTGAAGACTAATTTGATTTGGATTTATTGGGAGTCATAAGAATTATAAAGTCATAATGTCTGATGTGAAAAAGGTCAATAATTAATGAAAATCGAAATTGTATGTTTTCCTACATATATTACTGCATCCATATAAAAGATCAACACACATTTTTCTTAATGTGCATTATCCTTTGAAAATTTACAAATATTGGACCTGATCCTGTTATTCTCTGTATTACTGTCACAGATTACGTAATACCATCAAAATATGTCTGCCAACTCTGTTATATACTTACAAGCTATTAAATTCTATTTCCCAAATTAAATGAATAAAACCAATATTATGTGTCAAAATGTGATTCTGTAGTAAAAAAGTTAGGTGATTGTCAATCAGGGATATGAATTGATTTCATCATTAGGGCAGGCATACTTGGCAAATAGAAGGAACAGTATCAAAGAATTACATGATTGCCTAATAAGACTACTAATGCTGGTCCAGTGTCCTATACCCAGCCTTCAGCAATTAGTCAAGAGAAATTCATGTTCTCTAAGTTATCTAAACCTCCCAGAAAGAACAATCGCATACCCAACATTCCATCTCCTTGACTGTGTTCAGAGAAGTTGAACATAGTATTTCAGCTAATCCTACTGTCAGCCTATCAGTCTCATTGATTTGTTTTCCTAGCAGAATAAAATGAGTGTAAAAATATATGTAATGCAAAGTCTAAGGTGCTGAAGTCTTGAGTGGATTTATACTGTTCTGCAGTTGGGGTGATTTAAAGTGAATGGAGTGTCTTGACAGTTTATACACATTTAACTTTTGGAGAAATCACTTCCTAGGCCATAAAGCATACTGTGATTTAAAACTATTACATAGCTTCTCATTTTTGAAAGGACATTAGCTTGATGGGTAGAAAACCCTTCCAAGTAGTCATTGATCAAAAATGATATTTACCTTCAGGTGATGCATAAAGACAATGTCAACCTTACAAATAAAAGGGATTTTCTTTTTGTTCAAAAGATGCATTGCTGGACTTCTAAGCACTAAATAAGAAGCTATCAAGCTGTTGTCTTGCTTTCACCATTGGAGTATACCAGTAATGTTATGGTGAACAGCCTGTAGTGAACTCCCCAAGATGAAATCTGACATTTAAGGACTTACAGTCAAGTATGAGCAAGGCAGTGCATTTCTTTCCATTGTTAGGAGCACTCTGTTTTATTATGGGTGTTATCTACTCTAAAATAAATACTACCTGTTATTAAATAATATTTTTCTATTTTTCAAAGGTCAGAATATTATATTATTGACTTATTTTCTTCTCCTGAAAAATAAATGAATGAAGGTATTTATCTTAGGGTTAAAATTATTAAAAGTACAGCTGTAAAGGAAATAGACAACTTACTGGAAATGGAAAGGCTGCAGATTTTTAGGCTTTTACCACACTGGTAATATTCTCTGTAGCCTGCAGTAGTATAGTTTCTTTCTGTGTAGATTCTGTGTTTTTCCCATCAATAGGTTAAATTCAGCCTAGATCTCAATTTTCAGCTAGTTTCCACAACGAAGTAAAGTATGCAAAAGCATTTCTTTAAAGGTTGTCTAAAATTAAACAGAGAAAAACATGTGTTTGAGACTTTATAAGCCCTAGAACGAATCTGATACTTACCATTAGTATTTTAATGGAAAAGTAGGATTCTCCAGGTCCCTTTCCTGTTATATTGGGGTAAACCAGTAGATCATTTATGTAACAACAGTGTATAAGACATGAGAAAGATGCCTGCAATATTCAACAGAAATTTTCATGAGCATGCAAACTGCACTTTTATTATTCAAACGCATTCATTTGTTTAGAGGTCAATTTTGTCTCATCCTCTCAGAGTCAGGGCAATCATGGTGGTTGGACTCTTTTCCTTGGAAATGGGAACTCACTGAAATGCAGGTTCACATCTCCAAGATAAACAAAAGGAAGAACGTAGCTCACTCTAACCCTCTTTGGCAGTGTCATTCTTTTATCCTTCAAATTATCATGAACAAGGTAGTGTCCTTAATTTTACCAATTTTATAAAATAATAAGTAATCATGCCATAGTTTAATGGAGCCCAAAGGTAAACAATTGACACAAAGGACAGGGACAACAACTGTTGTTACATACAATACAACATGTAAACATCCATGTGCATTTTAAATCCACTGAATCTAAGTGGGACTGACACCCATGAATATCCTCATAGTCTCCATTTCAGGATAGCTATGGTCTGAAAGAATACAAGTCTTATAAATAAACAAAACCAGAATATCTAGGAGTACATGAGATATCTCTTCCGGTACTGGCTGGTTTTGTGTCAACTTGACACAAGGTGGAGTTATCACAGAGAAAGGAGCTTCAGTTGAGAAACTGCCTCCATGAGATCCAGCTATAAGGCATTTTCTCAATTAGTGATCAAGGCAGAAGAGCCCATTGTGTGTGGTACCATCCCTGGGCTGGTAGTCTTGGGTTCTATAAGAGAGCAAGCTGAGCAAGCCAGAAGCTAGCCAGTAAGAAACATCCCTCCAAGGCCTTTGCATCAGCTCTTGCTTCCTGACCTGCTTGAGTTCCAGTCCTGACTTCCTTTGGTGATGAACAGCAATGTGGAAATATAAGCTGAATAAACCCTTTCTCCCCAACTTGCATCTTGGTCATGATGTTTGTGCAAGAATAGAACCCTGACTAAGACACTTCCCTTTGCTTGAAGGCTTCAAACTTCGAATTTATCCTCACACGTAGTAGAACAAAAAGGAGCCCTATGTCAGTAAGGTAAGAAAAATCAGGGTAGATTCTCAGAGAACGTGTCACTAATTTTATGATTAAGTTACTATAATTTTCAAAGTCCATTAAGATGAATGATTAATAAAAGATACCTTTAAAACTATTTATATGCATCATGACAAAACTGCAGTTTTAATTTCTAATAACACAATTTGACAAGCCAAGTTTCTGGAAGTACAGAATGACTGTCATTAACATTGATTCTTATATAATTTTAACATGTAAATAGCATGGTGTTCTAATATCCAGGGTGTGCCTTGCATTTTTCTATGCAGTATCCAAATGACCCATACATAAGCAGGTATAGTCATTCTCACCAAATACAATTTTTTGTCAATTACCAGAAACTCATTTCTGCTTTAGAATCCTGAGGTATGGATTTGCTCCAGCTGGAATTCAGCTGAGCATGAATCTCATGATTTCGGCTATAGCATATTGGTCTAATAAAATTCACACGAAACAAGTGATCTATATTGGCATTGTCTGCCCTAGAAGAACAGAAATGCAAACATCGCATAAGAAGGATTTTAACTATAATTTTTTCATTTTCTTTGCTTATATGACAACACGGCTATCTTCATCTGTAGTACAATTTTCCCAGCTCAGAGCAATGCAGAGTGGTTCACTAAGCGAGTGTCTGGCAGCACATAGGTGCCCATCTGGATAAGTAGGTATATATGAGAGATGGGACCCTGATGAAATGCAATTTCTGCTTAACAACTTTCAGAATAGAAGAACAGAAGTTCCTCAGAAAGACAGTTTACACATTACCACGTGTATCTCTTCTGTGTTACTTAACAAACAAAAGGAAAGAAGACTGAGTGTTCGTACCAGGATTGTAACTCTGTTGTGATCAGGACATAGTTTGGGTGCTAGAATTTGACCTTGAAGAACTGCTGTGCCCAGCATTGTAATTGTAAACTTGTATAGAAAGCATTACTTTGTGAGACAACTGAGAGCCTTGAAGAATTCAAGAGATATTGAGGAAAGTATAGTTTTATGCAATCACTTTAGGAAAATTTTAATTCAAAATCTGGTCCATGCCTTCCCTTATGACCTCATTGTGCCTAACGATTGTGCACAGTTTACTTACAACTTATCAATTTGATATTTCTTTAATTTGTAATTAGGCTGAATTTTCCTTTGAATCATTTTTCAGCTAGTTCCTGTAATTCCTATTAGAACATGTCAGTGAGTTATACTTATTTTAGCTATATAGAACAAGAAACTCTTAAACTTTTTAAAAATTATAACCATTTAAACTTATGATATTAGGAAAATATGGATTTGTTGAAACTAAATAATAAAAACTAGGATATGAAAACATGAACAGTATTTTAAAATTGACAATCATTCACAATTCTGTTTCCTGTCCAGAAATGGTTGGCCATTGGGATTTTATAAGGCCTTTGATTTAGGTAATATTTATTAACACAGATAAAACAATGGATATGGGATGTGCATGACTCAGGAAATGTGAGGAAGTACTTGTGTGTGCTCTGAGGATTGGGGGAATTTTCATAAAGACCTTAAAAATCAATGAAACTCCACTGCACTTAGAATCAGTAGTCCTTGTGGTTATCAGAACGGTTCAATCAACGGAGTAATCATCTTTGAGCTGGACTTCTCAAAGGTTAGAAGTCAAGCAGACACAGAAATCTGACGTACCATTAGGCGGCACATACAGTAGCCTGTGTGAACCCTGTAACTTCTTCAGAAAGTGTTCTGCAGCTTAGTCACTGATTACATAGAGGGAACGAAGGCTGAAAGGAAAGAGAAAAGATGCCTTCCAGATCCCGATCTCACCCCATGAGGAAGGGAATATGGTTTAGGAAATGATGCATTCAGATAGGAATAGTTCAATTTGAGTTAAATGCCCACTGGGTATTCAAAAATGTGTTAAATGAAAGATTGGGGTAACTGCAAAGGCAGGGAAGTCTCAAAGTGAAAATAACTTTAGGAATCCATGGCTTACTTACATTTTAGAATTTATGTAGAGTACTTAGTAAGTGGTATTATACATAATCCTCATTAACCCTAATGTGGTAGATATTCATGTATGCATTCCTGTATTTGCAAATGATAATTCGTGTTCCTCCATAACTTAATGTAGACTCCATTTTTTTCTAGTTTTCTATTACATTTAAATATGTGTTACTGAAAAAGACTGTATAGTGTTTTTACCCCTGAGCTAAACTATTTCTTGTGGTAATTGTTCATATTTGGAATGTGACCTACAGTAAATAAATAATTAACAAGCATGGTTTGAGCCATGAAGGTGAAAAAAATTTAAGATGCAATGAGATTTTGAGGGAGGGAGCATGGATACAGGTATGTAACCTTGACAGAAACTTCTGTAAGAACTAAGCTGTACGTGAGCCAAGACTTGGGATAGGTCATCTGAAACTCCAGAAAAGCAGTCCTCCATAATCCCTACTTCCTTCCTCCATAATGACTAATAAACTGATCTCCAGTGTGTGTGTGTGTGTGTGTGTGTGTGTGTGTGTGTGTGTGTGTGTGTGTGTGTATTTGTGCCATGTGAGATTAAGTATGAGAATCAGTGTGTCAATATAGATTTACAGAGATCACAGTGTAATTTATACGTATGAAGTAAATAATGTCAAAGACAAAATTATTGTGCCTAATGAATTATAAGAAGTGATTCTTGATAAAATGTTTACCACTTGTAACTGGATGAGATATTTTTGAGAAATTTTTGCTAAAAATTATATCTGAAGATAAAGGTAATTTGAGCCTTCCTAGCTTATGTAAGAGAATTGAATTTTCACGCACTGTAAACCTGCCTTGGTATTAATAGAAAACCCTTTCCTAGAGTCATATTCACAGACTGAAATGACTAGTTGCAGAAGAGCAGAAAACTTTTAGTCTGTGCCTTATGATTTTAATTTAATTACAGGACGTTTTTAATGATAATATTTCTTCACGTGCATTTATTCTTAGAAAGATTGTGATTCAATTGTTTTTGGTTTAATATTTTTCCAAAGTACCACCAACTTTAAATTTGTATTGTCAGATATTCTATTAGTTTAAGTGTAGAAGTGTTTCTTTTTAAGCAATCATTGTCTATTTCCAAGTGTCTGGGTTGCTCTTTAATCTGCCTGTTCTCTATAACACAGGCTCCATGGGAGTCCTAAGTAGATCAGTCTTTGTCCTTCCAGGCTAGCTGGCTTAGGCTTTGATCTAACAAAAACAGAATCACTAAAGGAGAGAATTGTCCTCTGGGAAAACCATCACTGGGATACCTTAAAGTGACTTTTTGTTTGTTTAGTTCTCTTTAACAACTTAGCAGTTTCTAAGGGGGAAAAATGTTCACTCCCCAAATTGATAAATACCTTTTATAATCTACTTAGAAGATGCAAACAACAAAATTAAGATTTAAAAATAGATCATTGAAGATAAGTCAAATATATTCCATTAATTTTGAAAAATGGGTCAAAACAGTTTTCAGAGTGGTATTGACTTTTAAATTACTTTCTGGACTTGCTTCCATGAAATATTACACACTTGGCCTTCAAAATCATGCTTGATGACATATAATCGACAATTGCATAACATAGCAGTTAGAAATGTGGGCTGTGTCCATCAAAAGGGCATATTTATCATCTCTAGCTACCAAATGACTTAGGAACCATTTCACATTGGACAACATTCTTTCACTCATTCATCTTGCTTCAGCCAAGGAGTTTGCAAATAACTTTGTCAAGTCAGTCATACGATTAGAATTGAGCTCACAATTTGAGCTTCAACCCTTTACTTTATGGATCTGAAATACAAGATATTTGCTGATTGTTTTTTTCAAGTTGGCTACATGAAAACAAAAGAAATTGTCCCGAAAATTCTCCATGTGGTTTCTTGTTACAATGGCGCCATATTGCATCAATTGGGAATATAACCATAATGATATAATGAGAAGGCTGCCATCTGATAGATAGAAGCACAGCTTGAAAGTTGAGGCTACAGGGAAATCAGGGGTCCATAGCTGTTTGTGGCTGAGCACCTATGGAGAAAAACCATTCAGACAAATTAACAAAAACACAGACATCTTTATGATTCATGGTGCTTGCTGGAAATTAGATTTGTTTTGAATTAAAGTACTCACAGACACATTAGGAGAGTATCCATTTACAGTCTGATAATGTTTACTATTTTCTCCCTTCTTCTTATTTTTCATTCTCAAGAAGGACCAAATTCTTCTTAGTACCCAACATTAGTACTTCGTAGGTGTGTTAAGTACTAATAAACTGAAGAGTCAATGAATTTGATTTTTAAGTGCAAAGTACAAAATAACTTATTCTATTTGAAGTTTAAGATGTAAAATACTTATTTTACTTTTTACCTCTAAACTTGTAGAAACTTTCTATTGAAGTTTTTATGTTGTATTTGAATGACATTAGTGTTTATGTTTGTGTCTATGTGTGCTTGTGCATTTTTCCCATTTGTTAGTGATAGAGAACTTTTATCTCTCTGTCTGTCTATCTATCTATCTATCTATCTATCTATCTATCTATCTATCTATCTATCTATCTATCTGTCTGTCTGTCTGTCTCTCCCTCTATCTATCTATCTCACAGATATACACACATACACAGAGAGAGGGGGAGGGGAGGAGAAGAGGAAGGAGGAGAAGAGGGAGAGGGAGAGGGAGAGGGAGAGGGAGAGGGAGAGGGAGAGGGAGAGGGAGAGGGAGAGGGAGAGGGAAAGAAACAGGGAGAGATTTGCACATGCATGAATGCGCAGACACAATTCCAAAGTAATTTATAAATGTGATGTCGATATGGTAACACTGGAGTGTATTTGAGGACAACAGAGTCTTTCTCTAGAAGAAAGGGCTATGAACTTGATGGCCACCAAGCTGCCCTAAACCAGAGACTATCTAGTTCTTCCCTAATAAATTTAAAAATGAAATTCAGGAACTACAGAGGGGGTGCACTGTGAGAAGTGTTATAGCATCGTAGGTGGGAACTTTAGAAGGAGAAAGGGCGAACAGAACTGCTGCATGACAAGGCAGGTCCCAGGAAATAAAGTACCAACGTAAGGCTAATATCAGTGCTATTTAAAGACCTGTTGCAGAAACCTGGGTTGGTATGCGGAAGGAGGTGAGCTAGTCAGACCAATAGCCTAATCCTGAATGCCTCCTACCAGGTTCAGTCCTGAAGTCATAAATCTCTAAGCAGGTTTACACATTCAGGAGATAACAAACTGCAAACAAAACACCCTTCTGGCATTTCTGGTGTCTCGCAAGGAAAACTGGGCATACAACCTTTGCCATTCTAGTAAGCAATGGCATTAACTGTAGCTTTGTTCCCCTTTCAAGGCAGGCAATGAGTTCTTCTAATGTATACTAATGTCTGACTATACTGATACCCTAACAACTATCTACACAGAGAGAAATTGGCTCAGAGTACTTACTGAAAGCAAGAAAGCTACCATGTGGAGTGATAAAGTAATATTATTACTTGCATTCAGGCAAATTAGTTACATGACTTGTTTTTATTAGTAAGTGGACATGGCTCTGCTTAATTTACTTGCTGGTCTGATTCTGTTTCATTCCCTCAATATATTGGAAGATAGAATCTTAGCTCAACATTAGATCAAGATTATGATAAAGTGATTTAGAATTCTTCTTTTATCTAAAAGAGTGACCTTAGAGTTCCTTATAAAATAATACAGTTTGGTGTCTAATCCACTAGGTACTTTTGTATGAAAATAAATTGAGCTGGTTTGTTTGGCAGTGTTGGTGACTAGTACTTTACTAATAGGAATAGGGAAAAATAAATTATCTTGAAAACTCAAGTCTTTTTGCTGAGGTTGTGCATGATTGATGAAGCAGCCTTTATGTGCAATACACTGTGAAGTGCAGAAACAGCAACTTTGGTCCTTTATGAGACTGAGTTTTACTACTGAGTTCCCCCATAAATATCATGTTATAAATAAACTGTGCCTCAAAAGTGCTCCAACTGGATTCTAGACTGCTCACTAATTGGCCTGCCACAGATGGCGGCAACCAAATCACACAATTAGATTACCCCATTGTTACAAATGCATTCTGAAAATAGCAAGACACATGTGGCTTTTGACAAGAGGTTAGGGCAGAAAGGTGAAGAAAATCTTGTTAAATATTAAATGATATTTTAAGTGCATACACCTCAAAAGGCAGTTGACTTAACCAGCAGTTGACCAGCAGTTTGACTACTTTTTGATTCTTGCACATTACACAAGATTTTAAGTAACCACACATGATAATAAGCAAGGTAAATATGGAAACTCTATGAAAAGACTTGGAATTATTGGTTTAGATTCCTGTGTCATGCAGAAATCATAGATAGACCTGTCCTAAAGATCTTTCTATCCAGATTATTATTTCAATACCATTGAAAGGGTGAGGATGTATAGTCCTGTTAGGTGTTATGGTGGGTTTTTGTTTGTTTGGTTGGTTTGGTTTGGGTAGCAGTAAAGCAGTATTTTAAGCAGTAATCATTAGTTAGTTACATATTTTATTAAATGATAAAGACATTGAAACGCTGGAATACAGTGCTTACTATGATATGGGGAATCCTTGGCATGTATTGTAGAGTCACAGGGTCTTTCTTTGCTCTTTTTCATCTTTGCTGGGTGGGTTAGGGTTCTTGAACATTTTAGGAAACTAAATACATTCTGAGCTGGTGGCTTCTGGGTTCCTATCTCACAACTCTGAAGAATGAAATGTAAAGACTTTAGAGACAAAGTGTTAAAGAAAGAATTGATTTGAGGTTCAAGGTGGGAGCTAAAGGAAGAGAAAGGACGGCACTATTGAAGAACTGGAATAGATCTTAGGAAATATAGTGCCAGTGAGTTGTTAATCAGAGAGCAGGGCTTTGTACTAGGATAGAAAGCAGAAACTGGAGTAAGGTGGCATAGGGCAAGGAGCTAGTCAGGGTAACTGGTAAAATGACAAGGTGTCCAGGTGCCTTCCCTCTGCTTCAGTTACCTCTCCGGTTTCCAGACAGAGCTTTGAGACATAATAAGAAACCCACAGCCAGAGTTCTTTCCATCTGGCTTTTAAAGGGGACATTCTGATGACTGCTGTTTGGGAGCCCGTTCTCTACATGACTCTGTCTGCTAGGCTCAACTCTAAAGTGGTACAAGCATATGAGCGCACTTGTATGCATGTACAGGTCAACCTGGAGTGTCTTTCTCAATTTTCCCCATAATTTTTTGAGACTGAGTCACAGACTAAACCAGAAGCTTGCATCTAATCTAGATTGGCTGTCCAAAAACTCTTAGGGATCCCCCTGTCTTGAACCCAAGCTCTGGAGCTATTGATGCAGAATATAAATTCTGAACTTTGCCTGGGATCACGGTATCCATACTCTGATCTCCATGTTTGAACAGCAGGTATGTTTGTCTCCTGAGCCATCTCCTCAGCCTAGGAACCTACATTGCTCACATAACAGGTTTAGGATAGACGTCAATCCATGTAGCAGAAAATACCTTCCCTTTTCAGGAACTATTTTTTTTTTCTTAAAACTGAAAAGAAAGTAGACAAAAGAGAGTTCCTATCATTTTTTCCCTTAGACTGTTAACAGCACTCTGTTTATTTGATCAATTCAGCTAAAACTTTTAAAATAAAGTGTGTCTTCTTGAAACTTAGAGAACTGTCTAAGCACATTCCTAATTAACACCTAAATTCTTTCTTTAAGGCTAGACAGAGACGTTCCTGGAATCACAAAGTCTGGGGCATTTGCAAATCTCAGCTTGCTTTGCATTTTCAGGGGCTGTAGTTGTTGTGACCAGAAATGCATGTGAAAGCAAATTTATTACAGTCTGAGAGGAGGAACAGTTAAACTAAAAATGATCTCTGATTGAGAATAGCAACACTGGATGTCTGACATCTGTTTCTCTAGTTGTTTTAAAACTCAACGTAGTGAAGAAGCACTTCAGAATCATAATGAAAACACAGTCCCAACTCAAGGCATGTCATTATCAGAAATTCAGCAGTTAGATTTTCAAGTTAACTCATTTTTAAAAACATAACAGTTAAAATAGTTGACAAAGACTCAGAACATATGTTAAGACATGCATTTAAATATTTTGAATTCTAGGTTATATTTTAGTAAAAAGATTTTAACCAAATTCTTAATTTTTAATACATAAATTCCTATGATACTTCTTAATACAAAAGAAAATGAAGTAAACTCGTATTTGAAACTGTTCTTTTTTTATTGAATCAAATCCTGACAAAACCAATTTTCCTTGATGGTGTGTTTTTATTTATTAGAACTTCATTGGCTTTTTTTGTTCTTATTAAGAGGCTAATAATGAAGAATTATCACTATTTATAATTATTTTAAGCTTTATTTGCTAACTGTGCCTAGACACTAATGGATGACTGCTTTGTGGGAAACCGCTTATAAGAACATTAATATATTAAACCCAATTTCATTCTAATATCCAGTGAAAACTGAAGTCCTCCAAAGAGATGAATTTGCATGGCACCAATCACTGTCACAGTTTCTGAGCCAGTGATATTTTTAGAGAAGTTTTGAAATATGTAATAAAAATTATGAAGGAAATCAGTTTTTTTTTTTCTCTCATTGGAAAACTGCTGGGTGTAATTAGGAACAAGAGAATGCTTGTCATGCATATCTGTCAACATGTCTGATACCTGACATGAACTTTTCATGAGACTTCCAGTGGCTTCAGGGACTCTAGGACATGCCTTCTTTTAAAAATGCATTTTGCAAATTTAACTTTTCTCTTCTAGGAAGGTTAGAACCAAAAGGCTGTTCTGGATTTATGTTCCAAAAATCTATCTACAGTCTCTTTTCTCTACTACCATCTGGGTGTGTTTAGTGGTAATATATAAGCAAATACAACTATTTGTTAACTAAGAATTTGACATATTTCCCTTCTTTTCTAGCTAATTCAATTAAAGAAAATTTCATATTTTGATGTGTCAAAGTTATAATGACATCCACACAAAGCACAGCTCTTATATCCAAGGGAGTAAGAGATAGTTTATCCTGGAACCAAATATAACCTATCATATTCTGTGTGACAATATTCATGTCAAGATATGAGCAGAGGTCTATTCACCTCAAATAGAGAAATGAAAATAAATAAAAGTAACAATAACATTAGTCTCTCACAGCTCAGTATAGCATTGGTAGGAAGCTCAGTACATCAAAATCTCCTTACCTGGGCACTCCTTAATGTTTACATAACTTTGGGTCAGTAGAAGCGTGGCATATTTGCTAGTTTGTCATATAAGTGTGCCCCCTGTCCTCTGTGATATCTTGAGTACTTGGGGAACTTAGAATTAGATGAAGACAGCATCAATAGGGTGCCGCCATTCTTTGACAGCAACCTCAGGTAGCCATGGTCTGAGTAGATCCTCATTGAAGCCTAAAAAGAACAAATTATGAAGGGTAAGTTAGAAATCATATGCCTTAATTTTAAGTGTCTTATTCTATTAATACTTGCTTACACGTACTTATTTTTTCTGAACAAAGAGATTTGACAAAACTAGCCAGGATTGTTATCCAGACAAAGCATCTTTAGGACAATTTGAGATGAGTGGTTGACAAGGAACTGAGTTAAAAATTGTAAAAGGATTGACAACATAGGAAACAAGATATAAAATAGGCATAAGCATATTCTTGTGTATCCTCTCATCTGGTCATTAGATAAATCTTTTGGGAATTGGAGACAGTATTATTTTCATTTTTGTGTACTTAGTTTATCCTGGGTTTTAAGATTAAAATTTAATGGTAAAAGCAAGCTAAGTGAAGTTTCATTAAAGCACATGTAGAACAAAACCAAACATTATATTTCTCTCTCACACAAGCAGCATCCTGACAGAAGGGATGCTCTCTTGCCTGGGAGGATGCAATGTGTTGTGTGGAATTCAGCATCACTAGGATACAGTGAGCTTTGTGATATGCAGCATATGGGGAAGAGAATAGCATATCCAAAGAACACACAGAGATAGCACAACCTCAAAGATTACTCTTGCTTGTGATAGTCTTTAAAGGAATCCTTTTGATAAATTAAAATACATTCTGTGTTCCCTAGAACAACCTGCCAGGATAATGTGAGATAAAATAGAAAAAATGGGAATCATTACTGTAATCATATTAGCAATCATTATCAGTATAAATATAGGGTAAATATATGAATATTATTCAGAACTTGTTCAGCTATATAATTTTAAATGAAATACATATCAAGCATAATATCTATTATTAGAGAAAAGAGGGACATTCTAAGCATTAAAAGAGTTAGGCAGTCAAGATATAGAACAATTCTAAGTGTAGGTGTTTGTAGCAGTATTTCAAGTACATAGAATGAACGTTATAAAAAAGAAATAAATAGAAACATATACAATCATAAATGGAGACCATAGTTCATCTTCTTTGTAATGTATAAAGCATGCAGTTCAAAACAAATGATTGTGCATTGAGAGCTGCTCAATGGTTAGGAGTAATTGTTGTTTTTGCAGAGGACATGGGTTCAGTTCCTACGAGTCACCAGGTTATTAAAAACAATCCCATAAATCCAGTTACAGTGAAAAAAACTGCTTTTCGTGTTCTCAGCTAGCACCAAGCACACATGGGCTACACATAGATACATGCAGACAAAACATGCACATAAAATAATAAAATACATTTGCAAATATATTAAAAAGTTGTCAAATCAGCTTGATTTTGTTGGAAATTATGTAAGACAACATTATATCACTTCAGAATACACATATTGTCCAAGGTCACAGGAAAGATTACCCAGGATATATCTCAGAACCTCCGTAATGAATTTAACAAATCATTAAGACTTGCACATAGATAAACTATAAGTCATAGCTGGTAGAATTAATGGAAATTAAAAGGAAGCCTAAGTCCATGGATTCAAAGCTTCAACCTTCCCTCAATCCTATGATGATTTATCTGAAAGATTTCCTATTTCAGACTTATTGCAAAGTTGTCTATATACTTGATATGTTTTGACATACAAAACCACACTAAACTATAGATTAATTCAATCCCTTAATCCTATTAACTATATCAGAATTTGGAAATAGCTAAAGAATCCATCAATAGTAGAATAGACTAAAGTCATATTCTAATCCAATTGGGTGCTCCTTAGCAAGCCCAAACGAATAAATTACAGTGCTATGCAGTAAGGTAGAACCTCATATTGTTGAAGGTTAAGTAAAACACGATAGATTCAAGAATAGTTGTTGCATGTTTTTATTTACGTGACTATTACAATGGACCAAACAAATCTGGTAAAAGATACCTGAATAATTACTGTCTCAGAAAAGGTGAGGTTGACTAAAAGGTAGCTTATCCATGGTGATCAAAGAAAATCTTTCCTGTCTTTTTGTCCCTAATGATTGTACACATATATTAGTTAAAAGTAGTTCAGGTGAACATTTAAAAGCAAAACAGAACTATTTTTATTCATAGATGACATGACAGTGATTGAAGGATTTTTTAATTGGTTCTATAAAAATCTAAATTAAATTTGTATCAACTCTATGAAAGTTGTAGCCTATCTGACAAATAAATTAATTGATTTCATTTGTATAACCTGACACAATATAATTAGAAAATAGAATTATTTAGACATATCTAACAATATATTAAAAGAAAACAAAATCAAACAATATATAAATTATAGTATGCATGAGAGGTAAAAAAGGATATTTTCCAAGGAACAGATATCTCATTCCAAAATATCTCAGGAAGATCTTTTATAAAAATAATTAACATCAGGGATGCTTCTTTTTGCTGTAAATGTAAATTAACACAGATATCAGTAACTGGTACATGTGCAGATATAATGGAAGATAACGGAGCTCTCAGACAATGGAGCAAACATCTCTTATCTGACCCCTCTCTCTGAGCCTCAGATATCATCACAAAAAGAATAAAAAGGGAGGAAAGATTTAAGAGACAGGGTGGATGTTTGCAGGTAAATAGTATTTTCTGAATAAGACATATCAGTTGCACACATACACCAGCAATGGCTAGGACAGCATAGAAGAAGGCTTGCAGAAGATCAACCTAGCTAAAATCTCAGGATGATTGTGAAATCCTACCTCAGTTTAAGGTGCTACTAACAATTAATAGCTTATGGGAGAGTGGGAATGCATTTCTTGGTGATGTGGCCCTTAACAGGCCTCTCATACTCAACTAGATGCACCACACCCATACAGACAAAATCAGGACAAAATGGACTCAGGTATTATTGTTTCTTTTGAAAAGCCACAAAAACAACAAAACAAAACAAAACAAACAAACAAAAAAGTGTACATGAGGTTAAAAAAATTAAAAAGTTGTCAGGTGGGTTAAGGGAGGAGGAGCTGGAGAGAATGGAACAGGGCAGTGGTGGGGTCCAAGTTCATTCTAGGAATGCTTGATTTCTTTTTCATTTATACCTATTTTTAAAGTTTATTTATTTACTCACTTTACATCCAATATCAGCTACCCCTCTCCTTCCGGTACACCCTCATACGGATCCTCCCATCATTAGCCACTCCTGTTCTCCGAGAAGAGGGAATGTTCCCCAGGTATCAGCCCCCCCCCCCCCCCATCAAGTCACTGCAGGATTAGAAGCATTCTCTCCCACTGAGGCAAGATAAGGAATCCCAGTTAGGGGAATGGGATCCACAGTCAGGCAAGAAATTCAGAGTCAGTTCCTGCTCCATTTGTTTGGGGACCTGACTGAAGACTATGTGCAGGGGAACAAGGGTCAACCCATACTTGCTCTTTTGTTGGTGGTTCAGTCTTTGGGAGCCCTCAAGGGTCCAGATTAATTGACTCTATTGGTCTTCCTGTAGAATCCCTGTACAATTCAGGTCCCTAAACCTTCCCCCAATTCTTCCTCAAGATTTCTGATGTTTGCCTGTGAGTCTCTGCTTCTGTTTCCATTTCCTGCTGGGTGGAGCCCCTCAGCGGTCAGGTATGTTCTCGAGAATAACAGAGTAGTATTAATAGTGTCAAGGCTTGGTTCTTGATCATGGGATGGTTCCTAATGTGGGCCAGTCATTGGTTGGTCACTCCCTCCATCTCTGCTCTATCTTTGCCCATGTGTATCTTATAGGTGTCACACATTTTAGGTGAAGATTTTGTGGGTAGGTTGCTGGCCTTATCCCTTGAATGCGACTCCTGTCTGTCTACAGGAAGTGGCTACTTCAGGATCTGTATGTCCCACTGCTAGGAATCTCAGCTAAGGTCTCCCCCATAGCTCTTCTGGGGTCTCACCCTATCCTAGATCTCTTGCATGTCCTAAAGATTCCCAAGCACCCAGCTGATATGATCTCCTTTCTCTCTCAGCTGCTTTCCCTACCTAAGGTCTTCCCTATTCCCTCTTTCATCCAGTTATCTTCTTCCATCGAGCTCCAATATCTATTCTGTTTCTCCTTTTGAGAAAGATTCAACCGTCCTCCCTTTGGCCCTCCTTGTTATTTGACTTCTTTAGGTCTGTTGATTATAGCATGGTTATCCTGTATTTTATAACTAGTATCCACTTATAAGTAAGTATATACCGTGAATGTCCTTTTGGGTTGGGGTTACCTCACTCAGGATGCTATTTTCTAGTTCCATCCATTTGCCTTAGAAATTCATGGTGTCCTTGATTTTAATGGCTGAGTAGCATTCCATTGTGTATATATACCATATTTTCTGTATCCATTAGTCAGTTGAGAGACATTTAGGTTGTTTTCAGTTTCTAGTAATTATGAATAAAACTGCCATAAACATAGTTGAGCAAGTGTCCTTGTGGGATGGTGGAGCATCTTTTGGGTATACGCCCAGGAGTGCTATGTAGCTCAGTCTTGAGGTACAGCTATTCCCAATCTTCTGAGAAACCACTAAATTGATTTCCAGAGTAGTTGTACATGTTTGCGCTCCCACCAGCAGTGGAGGAGTGTACCTCTTGCTCTATAACCCTGCCAGCATGTGCTACCCTTTAAGTTTTTAATCTTACCCATTCTGGTGGGTGTAGGGTAGAATCTTAGAGGCATTTTGATTTGCATTTTTCTGATGACTAAAGATGTTGAGATACCATACTCTGCACATTACAAATTTCAGTTCTCACTCCCCTGCTCTCCCTATACCTGACGACCACCACTTCCCTCCTCATATATTCTCTTACACAGTTATTTCCCTCCATCTACCTCTGATACCTATTTTATTTACCCTTCTGAGAAAAATTCAACCATCCTCCCTTGGGCTTTCCTTATCTGTTCTTTGGGTCTGTGGGTTGTAGCATGGTTATCCTAAACTTTATAGCTAATGTCCACT
The DNA here is from genome assembly GCA_028551405.1 of Uromys caudimaculatus. NCBI lineage: Eukaryota > Metazoa > Chordata > Mammalia > Rodentia > Muridae > Uromys > Uromys caudimaculatus. The sequence continues at coordinate 61,167,275 of CM052713.1, read as the reverse complement.
TATAACTGAGTACATACCATGCATGTCCTTTGGGGTAATATATCAATATTTAACACAATATTTTCAAAATATTTTGTCTGTTTTCCAAACTGCCAAGGTATGCCTGGGATGAAAATGCTTCCTTGTCTGTAACTCAGATGAGATATTCATAGCCTTATGTAAAAGACTTCTACATGGTGTATTCTAACAAACTACTTACTTTAGGACAAAGCTGTACATAGTAAGCCATAACCTCTGTCCATAGATATCTGGTATGTTTCTTGAAGTCTTCACAGTTAGGATTTTGGATGTCTTAGCTTCAGAGACAACTTGTACATATTTTTCTCTGTTATCCAATTACCGCACTAAACTATAGAGTATTGAAAACTATTCATTCTCATAACTGTCATAGCTATTGGATGAATAATTTTTATCCCCTACTCTACTAATACTTATTTTGCTTTCCCATCATGCTCTGTAGTTCAGCACTTATTTTTGACTCACCCCTTTATTGGAGTGTAGGCTTCTAGATGATGACACAGTGATTCATTTTTCTTTGTCTTTAGAAGGTACTCAAGAAAAACATACTTAAATGCCAAGTTTTGTTAGAAATAAAGCATGTTATGGTAATCACCATTCCTGACATTCAGAGTGTGTCACACAGCTTTCCTTTGAATTCGGGTGATGATTATCTGAAAAAAGAGAACAGGGAAATTTAAAATGAGTAACTACTTGAATGTACTCTCAATACATAGAAAACTTGGGGCGGGGGAGGCTCAGAGATTAGAATTGCAGGTTATTTAGCATGAAAGTCAATGCTGTTTAAATATTGAATGAACCTTTTTAGCCAGACAGGATGCTTTAAAATTGAAAGACACTTTCATTTGAAATGAGATAAGGAATGAGCTCCATTTGTGTAAGCATGTTTCCTGATATGAATTAGAAAAACCTACTATATTGTTTTGTTTAAGGTATGTCATCTTATTCTTGTCTTATTATGGCAAATACAGATACAAGAACGTGCTGAAAGCACATAATGGCTGTTTGGTTGGCAGCATTAAATGACACAGAACAAGTCTGAGTGATCTAGGACTACTGTGTCCTCTTCACCCTGTCTCTGGGTGGCACAATGATAAGATGTTGCAAAGAGGGTTATCCATGTGAAGAAGGCTTGCATCTTGCTCTGTCAATGTAGTTTCTATTATAAAGACATTTTATATCATTCCAACTATTTGGTGTTATTTATTCCTCCATTTGCTGTAATATACATCTATTTCTTTTGATAACTTTTTTTGGTGATGTATTGATTTCTTATTTCCTAAGACTAATTTTAGTTGTCTTTTTTGTTTTTGTTGTTTTTGGTTTTGAGTTTTCCTGCTTTGACTGCTTTCACATTGTGGACATATTTATTTATTGTTTGTTTGTTTGTTTGATTGAATAATCATTCACTCATTTATGTATTTATTTATTTTGTTTTTATTAAAACTCTGTTAAAAAACATGCTTTTCTCTTGCTTATCTGACATTATGCAGAGTATGCAAAAAGCATTAAGATGGATTTCAAAAGACTGATGTGGAAAATAATGTTTAATGTCAGTATTTATTAAAAAAAACTGCAGGCATTCTAAAATCCCAATTTCTTCTAAATTTAGGTTAATCCTAGATGGCTTAGTCATTTGTTCATCTCCCTTTAGTTTAGTTTATTAATAATAGCAAGCTTTTATTGAGGGTGTGATTTATGCCAGGAACTGATTCAAGCAGTTTTGTTTATTATCATATCCAGCTCCATAATAATCCTGTGAGGAAAATGGCATTACCTCAATTTAAAAATAAATAAATTGAGCTATAAAAAAGTTTGTGGAGATAAGAAGGAGCAATTCAAAGTGAAAATCAGTATGGAAGGAATTTACTGAATATCCTAGACTAGCTTCCTTAATATGTATTACTGAGAGAATTGTTACGTAGTATTTAGTATCCTCTGTGTATAAATATTTTCTATATAACAATAGACTGTTTTGACATACTAATCATTTTCTTTTCCCAGAGTTTTATTGCTTTTATGAAATCTCAATTTAATCAAGGGAGAAAATATGTTATTTACACACACAGAGAGACACACATTATATGTATATATATATATATAAAATGTGTGTGTGTGTCTGTGTGTGTGTGTGTACTTTATGTGTGACAAGCTGGAACCTTTCTATTCAACCTGGTCCTTAGTCCTTTACTTTCTACTTCTTGGATGCAATATAAGCTCCTGACACAGCCACCTGGAAGGTATGAAGATAAAGCTCTGTAGTGAGAGAGCTTGAGAGAGTACATGTAAGCTGGCTCCATTCATCTCCTGTTCTAGACTTTACCCCAATCTTCCAGTATATTTTGAACTACATAAAAAATGAAGCCTATATTATAAATTTTTAAATTTTAAGATTAGAATGTGATTGATATTTGGAATGTCCAAATTGAAAATAAAACAATTTCAACTGAGTGTTGACAGAGCAGTTGAATGTATCACCAAACCAACATGCAGGGTAGCCTGTACACATAATCCTTAAGAAAACATTTTGTGGGAGATTCTCAAAGGCCCCCTGGGTGCCCTGTATGCTTCTCCAGCATTATTGATTTTTCAATTTTTAGTACAGTGTCAGTGAGATATGGTTGAAGATAACAAAGCAGGCTCCTAGCAGGTGCTTCCTGGCAGTTGAACTGCTTCAAGATCTAAATGAAGAATTCATGCTTTGATGTATACCTTTACAGATAGTGATGTTTCATTGCGTATACTGGAGGTTGGAAATGAAGTCAGAACATAACAAAAGAAGAAAACTACATTTTATTTAAAGAGAAATATATTTTTTGTATGAGTGTGATATGCATGTGAGATTATATATATGTATATATATATGTGTGTGTGTGTGTGTTTATATTATATATATGTGTGTGTGTGTGTGTGTGTGTGTGTGTGTTTACATGTATGTAGAAGTACCAGAAGTAACTAAGACATGGGATGTTGTCTTAGTAAGATTTATTGAAGTTTATAGTTTCACAGAGTGAGTCTGTGACTCTTATGGCTGGTGGGGAGCATAGTGGCAGGCAGGCAGGCAATGCTGCAATGTACTGCAGCAGTAGTTGGAACCTTACTCTCTTATCTGTAAGAGGCAGAAAGAGTGCTAACTGAGAATGGCACAGGGCTTTTGAAAAACTCAAATTCTCATTGAAGTGGCACACATCCTCCAACAACGGCATAGCCCCTAAATGTTCCGAAACAGTGCCCAAGCTCTCAGACACATGTGATGATGGAGTCATTTTCATTCAAACCACCATGGGTATCCGGACTTATTACTCCAGTACCTTATTCCCCTCAGACAGGATCGTCCAATGAACTTTGAGCTAAGCTTGTGTCCAGCACATCCCAGCAGTTCTGCCATCTTGACATGGCTACAGGTAGCATTTTTTTAAAAACATAGGTGCTAAGAATTTGAATACATGTAGTCATACTTGCTCATGACTTTTTGATGTTTATTACAGATAATACAAACTAACATATAACCTTCCTGTAAATAGCTTTTCTAAAAGTCTGTCCCCTAAGAAACTATAATGTCCATATGAAATTTTCCATTCTGTTCTAAAAATAAAAATTAATAAAAATAAGCATAATTCTACCTAGGAAACATCACAAAGTATAATCCTCATATTAAACGGTTACATTTGTACTGATATTTAAGAAATATCGAAATTCAGAAATCATAATTTTACAAGTTTCAAATCTAAATACTTTAGGTATTAGTCACCAATATTTAAGTGTATATAGTATATATTTTATATACTTAAAAATTAAAAATATATATTCTCATATAATGAATTAGGTATTTTATTTAAGGAAACATCAAAAAAGTCAAAACACTAATTAGCATGCTAGATATTAGTATAAGAAAGTTGGTATTATAGGTACCTTACTTTCTTTATCATGTTATACATGGGGATAATTATAAGCTCTGGATAGTAAAAATAGTGTTATAGTACCTTCTAATCCTCAGATACGGTAGTCTCTAATTATTAATGTTAGCTTAAGTGTAGGAAGCACGTTATATTATCTCATATCTTTTTTTTAATTGTCTCATTTGTAATGCTAAAATATTCTCTGTCAGTTGGTAGATGATGTTTTGTGTGCTTGAGAATATTCTAGATTAAATATTTTGTGCATATTCTAGAGACAGAGATTTCAGAAAACTTTAGGAATTATACTTTTAGGGGCTCATCCATCTTCCATGGAATATTATAGTTTAGTGCTTTTAGATTTCCTCTCTTTCCAGTTGGTGTCATATGAGAGATGATGTGTCTACCAGAGTGGCATAGCTTCTCTCTATGTGTATGCAAAGTTATTCAGTGAGCATTCTTCTGTACTCTGTGCTTTCTTCTACTGGCAGGAAAAATGCAGGGCCAGTCATGAAAGGGCATACTACCCACCTTAAATTGAGTATAGCGTTATATAAAACCATCCATGAAAACAACAATAGAACTAAATAATATCTGTGACTTTAGATTCTAGATGAGTTTGGCGTGTATGAACATCTCATCATGTTTGAATCATAAAATTAGTTGAGGAAATAGCACAACCAATAGCCTCGTAAAATATATAATTACTATTTTCTCTTTTGTCTTACCTGATAGACACTGACAGACAAACAGATAGACAGAAACCCTCACATGTGTATGAACTCATACATACACAGACCATGGTCCTAATTAAATAAGAGATTCAACTCTTGGATTTATCTTAGATTCCAAATACAATGACTTTTTTATGTCCATCACAACAAAGACAATAAGAAATTGATAGATCTATCATTCCTAATAGAAAATAGTGCTAAATTAAAACACTAAGCTCTTTTACACAAACACTTTCATTCTTTCACCCAAAAGCTAAATATCAGCATCTTGATCACCTTTGTCATCATGTTCTTGAGTATAATAAAGGATCAAGGCAAAGGCCAGAAGCTGTAGCTTTTTATTATGCTGTCCATGTGTCTTGGTCTGAAGGGGCCTATATATTTGTGATAGATATGTCTACATGATCCATTTTATTTCTGTGGTTCATATACTTTAAAAATGCTTGCATATATAAAAGAACATCAATTAGTTTTAATGATGCAAATATTTGCTTAATAATACTCCTTAAGGAGCCAATATTAATCAAAGGCTCAGAATGATATGCATTTAGCACATCAAGTGTATATGTATTCATGCTTAAGGGGTTCTGAACTATTTTAATCCTTGTTATGTTTTTTGCCTGACCCTTTGTTTAAATTTTGTAGTGATACACTCTTATCTTTCACTTTCTAACCATGACCACTACCTTGGTGAAATACAGATTAGATATCAATATCGTTCTAATATAAATAAATCAAATTTCTTCACATATTAAAAAAAAAAATCTCAATAGTTCTGAAACACTAGAATATAACTCAAATTTTATTTCCTGTTTTAGTGTCCTGAATTTGTTCCTTACATTGTTCACTTTACACCCCATGTTCCACTTACGCCAACGGTATTTCTGTCTTAGGTTGGTCTCTACTTGGGGCATTGTATTGACAATGTCCTTTGCTTACATGTCTTTCCAATAGTTCTTTGTCCTGTCACATTCAGCTTAACTGACATCTCAGAAACTACTTACCTGACTCTTGAGTATAATACTGTGATTGTATTTAACCAGTAATTCTGCAAATGCTTTCCTCATTCTTATACAATTCATTTCTTCCACAAACTATCTTTCCATAGGCTTAATTACTTAAAATCTCCCTACCTGTTAGCTATGTGCCTCATGAAGGAAGCAGTATTGAAATCTGTATTCCTAACATCCAGAACAAAGCATCCTGAGTAACAGGCATTCACTGTACTATAGTTCACTCAAGAATTACGTATATCATAGGATTTGCTCTTTATTTCACAAAGTTATAGTTCATGAGATTATATGAAAGAAATGTCCTCCTAATCTGCAACTGTTTATATTTTTATATGGTCAGGAGTTTTATACATAGAATGCAGGGTTATTTTTGTACATAAAGTAGATTATTTCATTCATTTCCTGAAAGTGTTGAAGGAAATGAACCAACTCTGAATACAGAGAGGTGGGTACAATGTATTTTGTCATTAACTATGTTGAAACTTTTATAGCTTGCAGGTTCTAATATCTTCTATCTCTGACAGTGTCCCTTTTAAGGAAAAGAATATTTGAAATTCTAATAAAGAATGTGTCTCACTAGGTAAACCTCCTTCCCTTTATTCTAAACACTCAAAATTTTTTAAAACGGTAAACTTTTTCGACTTTGTCTTGCTCTCATTTTTGTGATTGTTCCACTGTCTGCCTGAATACCACTACTTTACACACTCTGTGAATCAACTCCAAAAGAGACAGGCCAGCTGAATATTTTCCTGCCAGTAAGAAACGATGATTGATTGTACTTATTTTGAAATGAAATATTTCTGTATTCAGGTAAGAAGATGAAAGCCTCTGGTTTGAGTTCTTGTGACTGATCCTACCTCCTGGATCTCTAGTCCTACACTAAAATAAAATGTATCTTGTACATTATCTTGTTCTCCAAAAGCCTACAAAAGAGGCTACGTCATTCCTATATTGATGAGTAGCTTTCTTATTTTGTTATGATGAAAAGTACATGTTGTTGATTCCTATTCACAGTAATACAGATAGGAAAGTATTTGTCCTCCTTTGCCAGAGACTTTAGTGCCCGAAGAAGCATGTTTTGAAATGCTGTAAGAGATATGATGTAAGCTAATTGAGATTCAATTAGTACATCACATGCTTTTTGCTATGCAGGAGCTAACTGGGGATCTGTCTATTAGAAATTACTCATAGCAGGATGAGAGCTGGATGAATAATAATTTAGACCTTGAAAGACACGCAAGACTATAAATGGAAGTAAAAGTGGGGCTAATGGAAGATCACCCAAGAACTTTTCAGAATTCCCTAATGAGAAACTATAATTTTCATATTTGACATTAGGGCTGGTAATAATGACAAGACCTCACGATTGAATACAATTAGATTCATAAAATGCATTGCTGATATCGTGAAAAACACCTATTAAGTTGAACCTCAGAGCCAGATTTGTCTCAATCTTGTATAATAGTTCATAACAGAAGAAAATCTAGCTTTACTTTTTTTTGTGATTACCAACCAATATGATTTTACATTATGGCTATAATTATATATTACAGCCAAAGGGATCTTTGGAAAATTGAAGGCACAATGTCACACTATGCTCACAACACTACTGTGGCTTATCGTCTTTCTGAAATTCAATCCTAAAATCCTTCACTAGCACCATCCATCCTCCAGTTCTCGACCTTCCACCCAAGTACTGAATCCGCCCAAGCTGTGCTCTCTTCAAATGTGTGTTTCCAGGTGCCTCACACTTTCCTTATGTTCAGAGTCATGCCCTTCCTCTTTCTCAGGTCCTTGGCACCTCCTCATTCTGCAGTCAGGCATCTGACTTTATTACAGAAGTCATCATGACTGTATGATTCATCTCGTGTTCACAGGGTCGAGTTTTCAGAAAGATAACCTGTAGTACGTTACTTCCTAAATGCTCAGTCCCTTTACCTCACTTCATCATAATCAAACCTTTAATGCTTCTCTGGTTTTAGTAACTCGGATACCATATTTTATTGATTTATTTAGTCTCCGTTTTCACAATCAGATTCCAAGTTTTTAAAAATGAAATAGTTTAGAGAATTTTATTCTTGGAATATCCTTGACAATTTTAAGTACTCAGTGAAAATCTATCCACTGAATGCAGCAATTGGGAGCCATATTCACTGTGATTTAGCTAAGAAAACCAGCAGAGCAAACACAGTCTAATACTTTAATACAAGAAAACTGAGCAGCCATTATTCAAGAATTATCATAGATTAGTGATTATTTATGCTAATGTTATTATACTTTTTATCCAAGGTTACATTCAAAAGTGATTGTTGTTTTATATAAATCCTTGAAATTTGAAATATTTCTATATGCATAGAATACAATTATCATGAAGTTTTCTTTTTTTAAGAGATTTCTTTTTTTGATCTATAAATATATCTGTATGTAAAATAAAGTAGAAATTAGATGTAAAAATGAACATAAATGTTCACTGATTTAAAATTTTTGCTTCTTATTGAAATCATATAAACAAACATCATATAAATATCACACATTGTCCATTACTACCTTTCAAAGAATATATTTATGTATATTTTATGGAAACTTCTGAATTATGCATATGTAAATCATCCCTGCACTTGGAAACGAGATTACTGAAATATAAAAATAATTTTTTTTATACAGTAGGATCTCATGTAGCTTAGACTGACGTTAACCTAGCTGTCGAGCCACGAATAACTTTGAACTTCTAATGAATTGTCTCCAAATCCAAAATACTGGAATTAGAGTTATGCACATGTTAGGGGTCAGACAGAGTCTCAAGCACATCAGGCATCATTCCATCAACTCAGTCCCGAATGCAAGATTCCTATTTTCAGTATTCTATACTACTGTATTATCTCTTCTCTATCCAGTTCATGTAACCAGGAGAAACTACTTAGTTTTGCGGGATGATTAATTTCAATCTAAAATTAATTTCACTTAGTGAAGCCATGCAGCACTAACCAACACCTATGAGTAATTCTACAGTCTTATCCATCTGTAGACTATTATGATGTGACTGTTCATAAAGTCCTGTAGACTAAGTGATGAGCAGGTATTTACACCTTCTATTTATGAACACTAAGATTAAGATCGTGTCAACTTGACTCCAGCTGAGTGCTCTCCTCTTGGTGTACAAAAGACATTCTTCTTGTTCTTTCTCTACCTGGCAATGGTGGTATTCTTTTAATGGTTACTAATAACATCCTGGGGCTTCCACTCTCATGGCCTATAATTGTTCTCCATCTCCTAAAATCATCAAACTAAAGTTCAAAGTAAACCATATGAATTGGTGTCACAATAATTCATCTCCAAATAATCACCCAGAGGATTTCAACAGTAGTAATGATCCAGAGACGAATTGAGAATAGGAATCATGCTTATTTCTTCTCTTTTTCTCTTTTTTTGGTAGCAAAATGTTTTATTTTAGAATAATTTCAGTTCACAAAAAGCTTTAAAGTTAATATAGATTTCTCTTATCAGCTTCTCCAATCTATACCTGCTACATAAATTGGCAGACGAGTCAAAAAGCAAGACATTTATATGGTGTAACATGTTAGCTAAATCACAGACATTTTGACTTTTCCAATTTTGATATGAATTTCCTTGAAATATTCTAGTGTCTAACTCAGAATACCACATCTCCTTAGTCTCTCACTATCTCTCTGTCTTTGTCTCTGAGTCTGTCCCTGTCTCTGTCTCTGTATTTCTCTCTCCATTGCTTACTCTCTTGCTTCTTCCCTCCCTTAGAGATTTTCAAGGTGATCAAATGCTGAAATTTGATTGTATATATGATCACTTGTATAAAAACATCTCCTCAGTTTGAATATGCCATTATTTAGATTTTCTTATTCACACAAACAATAGTTACCAGAAAAGCAGTGCAGTCCAGGTTGCTTTAAATAGCCTTATTTTTCAGCACTTTTTATTGCAGTCTAAGCAATATAAATTGCAATCAAACCCATCCTTTATCTTAATCTACAAAGGATAAGATCATAAGAACTTCTTACTATTGTTAGACAGATTAATGAGTTCCCAACATAGAATTAAAACAGAAATAGATACCATAAGCACTTTAACAGAAATCTCATTTCTTTAAACTTTAATTCCCTAAACTTGGTCATTTTAATGTTGCAGCGACTATCATTTATCTTAGAGATGGCCGCCTAGATAGTTTGCTTCACATTTATAATAGAGCTTATGAGACAATCAATTTTGCAGTCACCAGTGAAAATCCCTACCCTAGATCTTACATAACATTCTGTAACTGAAAAAAAGCAGTCTCCTCTCCCTGTCCACCCATCTATTTACCAGGAGATAATTGCAAAATTATTATTTCTATATACCCAAGTATTTGTCATTCATTCTTTAGGGAGGTAAGAAGGAACCGAGGAAGAAGAAATAAATGTTTTTCTACACTATTTTCCCAAAGGAGGTCATACTGCAGCTGTGTGGGTTCTAAAGCACTGTGGGATACTAGAGATAATACCTACTCAATGGGCAAAACTCCATTTAATGCATCACTACTTCCTGTGGTTTTTGCCCAAATTTACCACAGGGAAAATGCTTACTCTCAACATTATTTAAGTCATAAAACAATTGCTTATTATAGTCGGCAGGAAACCACACAAAATGAAAGACAATAGATGACATGACACAAGCTTTTCGTGTTTTTCTCTGTGCAAGTGGTGACAACTGCCAGGGGCAGAAAAGCACACGTACATTCCCTACTTTAAACACCAGCACTCTTGCCTGTATCGTCTTCCTCAGGAAAGATGTTGGGAAGAGAGAGCATTATTCAGATCCTGTAACCTTGTTTCACTCTAATTTCACACAGCATCAGATATGAATCTCCCCTCCACTCTGTCTCAGTTGCATGTTACTAATAATAGCTGGGATAATATACAGTGAAATGCATTCATGATGCTCTATGAAGTACTATAACTTAAGACTGTAGTGTTCTTATTTAAAATAATACTCTAATTCATTTTTTCTTTCCATATCAAAATCTAAATACAGTAAATGGTCGATTTCCTTTTTTATAAAATAATTATACAGCATTATTGAATAAAATATCAACCTATGACACAAACTACTTAACATAGGTGTCAAAATAGTTTCACTAAGTATATAAGGATAGTAATATGTAAAATAGAATTGTCTGTATTTCTTAAAATGGATTTTTATTACTACTGTGAAATTTAATGTATGCCTTCCAAATTTTATATTTCATCATGTTTTGGTTCAGGGCTTGTCTGTAAAATTGACTCCTTGTACCATTGACTGAAGTTGATAGCTATTGTTCAGAGGTATAGTGGACAATAGAGAGATTAAGGTAGCTTTGCTCTTTTATCTGACATCTTTGATAAGATGGCTAGAAGCTGGGCCCAGAGGCTACAGTCTGATAGCAACCTTCCAGCATGGTCTTCTAAAGCTGGGAGAGAACCTTACAATAGAAGCCAAAACCCTTTAGAACGATTACATCTTGAGACAGTATTTAGTGTCTTTTTTACGTTCTAGACTCAGAAACAACTACAAATTATTTTTCAGTATTAGATTGTTCTAAGAAAGCTGACATTCACTCAAATTACAGCAAGGGGAATGCATGTCAACCTCATGATAGAAAGACTATCAGGAGCCTTTTGTTCGTCTTCATCTTCAACATGTCCTAAAAAATGGTGTTTAGTTTCAATTATTTAACAATGTCAGAAGATATTCTTGAAGTGTAGAACATTATATACTGCAATGGGAAATACTATCTCTAACCAACACTATGATCTCCATACAGTTTTCCCTGGTGAATTTGCAAAACAACCTAAATTTGAACAAAAATTAAAGCAAAACATGCCAGCAAAATGCCTTCATGGTGACGTCTGTTGACTTATAAGCCTTCTCCATTCCTTTCACCTACAATTTCCTAAAGAATGTAAACAAGGCCTCTATACTCTGTTGTATCCATACCAACTTGACTTCTTCCCTGTTACAGAAATGGTTCTCATTATCAATCACTGCTCCCATGTCCCTGACACTGTTGACCTCTTTTTATTTCTTTTTCTTTTTTTTATAGTGATAAGTATTCTTTTCTTTTTATTTTTTGATACTTTATTTACATTTCTAATGTTTCCCCCTTTCTAGGTCTCCTCTTTGGAAACCCCCTATTCCCTCCCCCTCCCCCACCTCTAGGAGGGAATTCCACCTCCCTACCTACCTGCCCACCCATTCCTGTATTCCCACCTTGACATTCCCCTTTATTGGGCCCTCTAACACCCTCAGGCCCAAGGGCCTCTCTTCCCCCTGATGACAACAAGGCCCTCCTCTGCCACATATGTGGTCCAAACCATGGGTCCCTCAATGTGTATTCTTTGGTTGGTGGTCCAGCCTCCAGGAGGACCAGGGTGGGGGGGGTGTCAGGCCAGTTGACACTGTTGCTCCCTCCATGGGACTGTAAACTCCCTCAGCTCCTTCAGTCCCTTCCCCCACTCCTCCATCTGTGACCTCACTCTCAGTCCAGCAGTTACTGTAAAGTGAAACTTGGGTATTCTGAACTTTTGGGCTAATATCCACTATGACCTCTTTCATTATGTGAGCCTCAGAAGAATACAATCTTCCTTCCACTCTCACCCACTAACTTCCACACTGTCTTTCTCCAGGCTCTTCTTGGTTTATTGCATTTAGTAAGGATGGACATATATATCAGTGATTCAGTTGTTTGTTAGAGGTAGAATGGATAAAAGTGTCCCCAGAGTATCTCTGAAAAGCAAAATAGTTATTCCAGAGATTCTGTGTATTTTCTTTCATGAAAAGTTAAAAACCACATAAGCCTTTCTTACAGCAGATATGTTTATGAGACTAACATCTTTCTTTTCTCACACTGTCAGAATGTCCAGCAAATCTAAGCTGTCAAGAAGGAACAATACAACATGTTCTGTGATGGGAATTTTAAAGATGATACTTCACATCTAAACCTCTTTCATTTTATTGTAGTTTCTATACTTTTAAGTAAATTAAGGGGCTATATTATTAGAATGGAAATAAACTGGCCTTCCCAAATTGAACCATGTGTTAGTTAGAATATACAAAGAAATCATAGTGAATATATTTCTACAAATCAAAGGACATTATCATTGACATGTCCACTTTTTTAGGAGTATTAATTGGTCACAGTGAAAGTCACATTAATTTAAATATTCAATCATATTGATCCCAATAAATGTACAAAAGCTAACTTTTTCTGGGGCAGCAGAAAAGTCATGAATAAGTCTGACATTTCATACAGGTTTATACTATTTCTGTTAAAATTTGGAACCACTTTGCTTATCAAACATTTCTTTTAGGATATATACTAGCCAGGCTGATCCCTGAGTCAAATATCATCAGCATCTTGATTCTCTCAGAAGTTAAATCTCATTCATTCCTCAGCTTCTGATATAAACTTGTGTACATAGCATCCATCCACTTTCCCTTCAGGAAAGACTCTTTTGCCCTAGGAGAGCCATGCTATTTAATCATCTTTGTCCCCTGAAATCTACATAGCTCATAATACAGAGCTGACAGTAAATGATGACACCATGCATATAATTGTCTGGGTTCATGTTCATGCTGTGCATGTGTGTGTATGTGTGTGTGTGTGTGTGTGTGTGTGTGTGTGTGTGTGCACGTTCACGCACACATGCGTGCTGTAAGCATGTGTATTTGTGAATGTAGGATGATTTGCCTTATGTTTTAGGTTGAACACCACCCTGATAAATGTAGAAGGAACTTTGTTTCATTAAAATAAGGTAACATGTTTCCACCATTAAACTTCTTGGAGTATCATATGTTTGTGCCTGAATATTATTACACAGAAAGATGTAAGTTACAAACAGTTGAAGGACTGTTTGCAATCTGTTGTGTGCATAATTATACATGAGTCTTCACACATACTATATTGATTGCACATTTCTGATGTGACAAAAAGCAAAATAAAACATATAAACTTCCTGCATATCCAGTGTTTGTTATATCCTTGCACATTAAAAGAGACATATTTTTCAAGTTGTTAGTTTTTACTGTGACTACTATGGGATGGAGTTTAATATTAATATAACTTTGAAAGGTATGTGCTTAATCTTCCTAGTCCCCAGCTAGTTATTAGGTTATACCAATTTGTCATCACTTCTATAATGTAGAATACTTATTAATGGATATAGTAAAACATAGTAAGACTTTATATTATGTATATAAAGCTATTAGAATTTCTTTACACCTTCAGTAAGAGAAATAATCTATCAAAGAATAATAATATAAACTCTAAGGGGTATATGCTATAAGAGAATACTTATAAAAACTGTAAAAATAAATCATTACTGTACTCTTAGGTCAGAAGCTGTCTCCTGAATATTTACTGGTAGCATCATTTGGAGCATAGGCTCACATTTAATTGTTAGCAATTTTTTCTGTGCTTATAATATAAAAAAATTACAGCCTTTTTTTGTTTGTAGATGAGATTCAGCCTATCCTGTACTTACTGATAAGTGGATATTAGCCAAAATGTTCAGAATACCCAGGATATAACTCACAAACCTTAGGAAGGTTAACAAGAAGGAAGGAGCAAGTGTGGATACCTCAATCCTACTTAGAAGGTGGAACAAAACAATTATGAGAAGTGGAGGGAGGGAGGAACTTGGGTGGGAGAGGAGAGGGGGAGAGGAAAGGGGCGCAAGATCAGATATAGGGCGCACAGGAAAGATGCCTAGAGGGCCCGGAGAATTAATTGAAATATGCATGGGGGGGGGAACCTTTAGAAAATCCCAGATACCTGGGATGTGAAGACTACCAGAAATCAAAAGTGATGACATCAGCCTTAATGTCTAACAGTGGGGGAATGGAACCGGAAGATACCATCTCCAATAATAGACATGGCCCCCAGTTGAGGCAGGGGTCACCCACCCATCTTCAAAAATTTTAACCCAGAATTGTTCCTGTCTAAAGGAAATGTAGGGACAAAAATGGAACAGAGACTAAAATAAAGGCCACACAGTGATTTGCCCAACTTGTGATCCATCCCATGCCCATACAACAAACCCAGAAACAATTACTGATGCCATATTGCGCTTGCAGACAGGAGCCTGACATTGCTGTCCTCTGAGAGGCTCAACCAGCAACTGACTGAGACAAATCCAGATACTTACAGCCAACTGTTGGTTTGAGGTCAGGGACCCATATGGAAGTGTTAGGGGACGGACTGAAGGAGCTGAAGGGGATTGCAATTCATAGGATGAACAACAGTGTCAACTAGCCTAAAAACTTCAGTGCTCCCAGAGACAAAGCCAAAAATCAAGCAACATACATGGGCTGCTCAGGGGCCCCAGACACTTATGTAGCAGAGGACTGCCTTGTGTGGTCTCAGTGGGAGAGGATGCACTTACTTATATGGAAACTTGATGCTCCAGGGAAATTGATGCTGGAGGAAGTGTGGTAGACGTGGGTGGGTAGGCAGAAGAGCACCCCCTCTGAGGCAGTGGGGAAGGGAGTGGGGCGAAGAACTCCTGGAGGGGGTACCTGGAAGGTGGGCAAAGTTTAGAATGTAAATAAAGAAAATAATTTAATAAAAAATGAAAAAGTAATAATATTATTTTGTTAGGGGCTGTTAAAGTATATATTTCTTACTTTGGTTGATGAATTTTTTAGGTATAGATTAGAAATAACAATGTTTGTCTTTATGCATACATTATATAAATTCATGGAGATCCCACTTGTTGTTTACGGTAACCTTTTCTGCTATATAATTATTACCAAAGTTAAACAAATGTACCTAGTAACTGAGGTAGTAATTACTAGAGAAGTCAAAGAAATCCAAACTATTAAATAAATTGAAACATGTAACCTTTTGTTTCAAATAATTTCCATATGTTCGCATAGTTGAATTTCCAATCATTCAAATTACATCTAGATATGGAAAGGCAATAGATTGATTATATAGAAAATATAGCATAAGTTTTAGATTCCTAGGGAAGATAAAATGTTGGGTGTCTAATTTAAATCATGTGTAACAAAGTGAGTCAAAGACTATGTTTGTAGATTCTTAAGCACTGTGTTCCTTTTGGTTTGAGAGTAGGATGAGCACAACACATAGCAAGGAATATCATATCCCTGCCAAAGGATAGAGACGGCACCTTGGCATCCATTAAAAAGTACAGGTAGACTCTCCTCTGTTATTTGGGAAGGATTCCTAACAGAAATTAGAGAATGGACACTGACTGAGCAAATGCCGCTGACCACACATCCTGAGGGCTCCCAGACCGCCAAGGGTCCAACTTAGGAGGAGCTTTCCTGAAGACCTGAGAAGGTTTTCTTGGGTGGGGCTGGTTTGGAGTAGAAATGTGGAGCAGCGGGAGACTTTGATTCATGTTTGAGCATTGGCTTGAGTTTACATTCTTGAGAAAAGGAAACTGTGATCTTTCTAAATCAATTAGGAACAAGAACAAATCATTATATTCTAGAGTAGTCACTCTATTCTAGAGGAACCCTAAAGCTAAATCCGAGTTAATCAAATAATTGCATGGCTGTGCAATTTTGCTCTTTTCTATAATGACTAGAAATTCAAATTATTATTTACAAAAGTTTTGAACTTGTGTACTCTTGAATGTAAATCATTTCCTGTTTACTACCTAGGAAGGGTAAAGCACAATTTAACTACATTCCATTTATTCTAATCAATTTAATACTTAAAAATATCATGATCATCAGTTTGAGTTGGGCTCACTGGAATTAAACCATGTAATTTGGTGGCTTATCATTGGTGTGTGTGTGTGTGTGTGTGTGTGTGTGTGTGTGTGTGTGTGTGTGTGTGTGTGTGTGATTAAAGTGAGTACATGTGTATATGGAAGTCAAAGGTTGAGTTGGGTATCTAACTTGATTGCTCTAAAATCTTATTAAAGTTGACACTGTTGAGACAATTTTTTTTCAGTGACCTGATATATTTGCCTATGATGGCTATTTCAGGAAGCAAAAATATCCTCCTGTCTCTGCTTCTTCTTGACATGCTTATTTACGTAACACATTGCTTCTGTATTCCCATGGCTGATGATGTGAGCTACAACACAGGTCTCTCACCATTTAATAGTCTCCATAGAGGTCATTCATATAACCAGAGTAGGGGTTCAAATGACAACAAAATTACACATCATCTTCAAACATAGGTGAGAACTAATAAAATATTTTGAGTTATCAGGTTTACATTTGGTCAAAGCAAGTCACAAGCCAAACAATCTTGAGCAGTGGAAAAAGAGTTTTCTACTTCTCATGATTTGATGGGGGAAAGAAACAAATTACTGTAAATTCTCTGAAACAAATGCAGCATTCAAATCTCACAAGGGAATAAACAAAATTGGAATTTGAAATAAACTCTTGTGATATCATCCTTTTTTAAGTATATCCATGCTGTAGTGAGTGAGAGTTATCTAGGTCTTCATTTCAGTTATGGTATACTAATTGAAAAAGGTAATTTTAAATTGCACATGGAAGCAGAAAGTCTCAGGATACTAAAAAAGAATCCTGAATAATAAAAGAACTGATAGATATATTGCCACCTAAGATACAAAGTTGTACTGCAGAACCCTAGTAATAGAAACTGAATGATATTGGAATAAAAACATGATATATTGACAAATGGAATAGAATAAACACTCAAACATAATTCCTCAAACCTACAGACACCCGGTTATTATTTTTTTTACAAACACACACATAGTGCTTACTAAGAAAAGGGCAACATCTTCAATAAATGTGCTGGTCAAACTGGACAGCAATATATAGAAGATGAAAATAGACCTGTTTCTTAGATCTCAACTCCACAATAGACCCACATGGATTGCAACATTTGATCAGATACCTGAATCTGATGGAAGAGATAGTTGGGGATATGCTTGAACTCATAGGCATAGGGAAGAACTTTCTGATCAGGACACTGAGAGCATCCACACTAAGACTGACAATTAAAAAATGGTACCTTGTGAAGCTAAAAAGCTTCTCTATTCACTTTGCTTAATAGTGTTTCCAAAGTAGAAAAGTCGTGACACTGCCATTGTTTACAGTACATTATTATAACTTTTCTATTTAACTATTTGTGATACTTGTTAATCTTGCATGCACCTTAGTTATAATCTGAATTGTCCATGCACTTCCTGTTTAGTACTACCCACAGCTTTAAGCATCTAGTAGGCATTCTGGAGATCACACACCAACACCACATCAGGGTGATGTGCTGTATTTCCCTACCTCCTCTTCCTAAAATCAATGATATTAGCAGAGATTTACAGCTTTATAAATGTACTGATATTGAGTTTAGTAGAATCTCACCCAAGAATCACAGGGAAAACTGTTACATGCTAGTTTTTATTAGCTTTATTCTTTTTGAAATACCATTCTATTGCCATACTTGTAAAAATGCCCTTACTCTCTACCTGCAAAACCTGGTCAGAATTAAAACTCTGAAATACTTCTACCATCTTTGTAGAGTACTGTTTTGAGAACTTCTAGCAAATTCAGTGGTCTGGTAGAAGGCTGAATTTATGGTTAATTTTAGTTTTATTTTATGCCTTGATTCCACTCAGCTTCCTGAACACCATGGTTCAGTTAATAATAGTTCATTTCTGAAGTGAGTTCAACAAAAGACAGTTTTGACCATTCTTTTCATTTCCTTTTATTAGTGTGACTATCATAAGTCTTCGTTTTCTTCTTTTTTATTAAAGCAGATTGTCTGGAACTCTAAGTTTTTTAAGAACTCCTCTAGAGTCTGTGGGTGAAACTAGATGTTAAGATTGAGTTACATGATCTCTATAAAGAGATCTTAGGGATACCAGTGAAGAGTAAGTATTTTCTGAGGGAATATGAAACTCTAAGTAGAGTGTTTGTTGTTGCTGTTTTCTACAAAGTTAGGCCTTAGTAAAGAAAAGGAAAATGGTAAGATAACTTCTTGTTAACCCAAGACTACTTTAAATTTTGCTTAACTCAAAGGGTTATCTCCTTCTTTCAAAGTCCTGACAGATACTGTTTGGGTGGATTCTGTAGAGGTTATTCATGGGGGTCATACCAAAATTCTAAGAAGAAAGCACTTAAACCAAGAAAGATATAGAGAAATAGCAACCTTCATGTCAAGCTTTGGAGGTGACAAGCTTATCTTTAATAATCATGAGTACTTTCATGGATACAGTCAATCATTGACACAGCAATAAACTACAGAAACCTTCCATATACCAGCACGTCAATGATGACAGAGGAAATGAACTATATGCTCATTTTCAAGAATTAGATTGCCTAGAAAAGAATGGGTAAAGATAAATGATTATAAGTTATCAACAGGATAGAATAGGAATACCCCCAGTCCAGGGACAATACCTGAATTCTATCTGTGGACTCAGTTGGGACTTAGTGAAAAGCAATGGCTCAGGGTTTCACAGACAAAGCAGATTCTACAGACTACAAATAGCACAGACTAACACAGAACTGGGAAATAATTTAAGCTGGTTGGAAACTAAAAGACACCTCCTTTTCTGAAACATAAGTTAATCCATTGCACAATGATATATTTTGTTAAAATATTAGTAAGAATTCCTATATTGATTCATTGTACGTATAAACATTGTTATCTCCTGTTCATATACAGAAATCTTAGATAGACTTGAGTATTTTATCATATAGACCCATTGTTCTCCTGGAATTTTATATTTTCTGCATTGTTTTTCATTGTTCCACTGAAAAAAATAGTAATTTTCTTGAAACATGGTCTCTAGCTCAGGATGTACTTGATGTGCCTATGTAGCTGGTAAGATGTCTTATTTCCACTTCAATCCTGGAAATACAGGTTCATGCCAACATTCCTAGTTTATATGCTGCTGGGATCAAAACCTACACTCATGCATTCTTAGAAGCACTCTACAAAAGTTATAGCGCTACTGTTTTTTAATAGCTGGGTGTAATTTACATTAGTCTTGAATATAATAATAATATTCCATATTTTCCATCCCTTTAATATGGAAGAATGCAGTGCACATCTATGATGTACTGGGTTCATTGTATTAATTTATTTTGGTTATTAATGATTCTAGTCTTAAATCATACACTTCAAATCTACACTTATGATAGTTTTGTAGTTGCTGTTGTTTTCTAACGTTTTAATGACCATAAGTAATATCTTTGAAGTAGACTGAAAAATACACTTAGGTCTAAATCAGTTCTTCAGCCCCAAGAAGCCCAGCAAAAGCAATGAGATCTATAACGATCCAGAAATGGCCAAGGAGCTTAAGGAAATGCTATTCCATCTACCCACCTTTCAGAGAACAGTGACTACCCAACAAAGTGCTATCATATTATGTCACACCTGTGTTCAAATCTGCTAAAGCACTCTGAGAATTAATTCAGCAAAGATCTATGTTACTGGAATTTCTCATGTCTTGATTTAATCAATGATATTTTAGGAATTATGTGAGCAATTTTGGTAAAATGAACAAATAAAAGAGCTCACAAGAAGTCTTTCAAATACCTGTTTTAAATTGAAGGCCAGAATTCATAGTATTGACTTAGTGGGTCTGTAGCAATAATAATGAAACAACCACATGAGTGGTTAACACATATTTAGATGCAATGCTTCAGATGTTATAGCCTCTGATGGAAAAAGAGATTATAATGGTGTTTATGTCTCAGCTGTTATTACTTTCTGAGCTAGAATACTATCTACACATAAAGAAAGTCCTGGCATTCTGCAACTATGAAATCGCCTCTGAGTACTACCTGGGAGAACAGTAGACATGATCTGAAAGAGCTGCTATATTGTAAAAGTTCTATCAATCATTTCTCCCCTTACTAATCCCCTAGCTTCTTTTCTTCTAGTGTTCATTGAAGTCATTTTTTAAAAAACTTTTTATACTTCAGCAAATGTTCTTCCTCAGCAAAAGATCTGAAGATCAAAGTTCATAGCTGTTTACTGAACTCTTGTCTAACACATGCATGACAGAGCGTTAAACTAAAAATATCTAGCAAACTGCTTACATTTTTTCTCTGCTGTGACAGGAAAAGGGTGCTTCACGTAAATGCACCCTTTCCAAGGCAAAGAAACTTCTATTATGATACCAAGAATCATTTGTAAGTGGACTTGGTAGTCCTTAGTTGACTATGTTATTAACAATATCAGGTTGCTAGTACTTAACTCCATGGCATGTAATTTGGTTGCTGGACATAAATACATTTTGGAGCACAGATCTGTAACTGAATGTTTGACTTTAAAGCCACTGTCTGTCACTTCATTCTTGTCATTCCTCTTCATAGGAATTATTCTTAGAGAAAACTCACAGGTTTTGGCAGCTGGTAGCGTAATGTGAAATGCCTTCCAGCATAAAATACAAGCACCAGAAATACAGCTGAAGCATTGTACAGTTTTATTTTTGTGTTTAGGTGGAAATGAAAAGGACATAAAAATGAGAAGTAAAGTAAATTCCTCTCTCATAATTTGATGTGTCTTTCAAAGTCTGTGTTTGAAAGGAAATCATTACCGACCTCTCACAATGCTGTCGGTGCAGCAAGTAAATTTTCTGTTTCCTGTCAGTTAACTAAAATGATGTAAGATTTGGTGATCTACTGAAGTGTAACAGTTTTTGTATTAGAGATTTAGTGATCTGTTGATTCATTTAAAATATGCTAAATATCATCATCAGTAAACTGAAATACCAAATACATTCGATCCATTTGTGATGTATGGAAAAAAACACCCCTTAAATGAATAGAAAAGTCTAGGAATGTGCACAAGAATACAGTATAATGTATGCAGTAAAAAGAGGTTGATTCATTCAAAACATTTTAGTGTCAGAATGAATAGAGCCATCAATTCTGCATATGTAACATCAACTATAATTTTTGCCAAACTAGCATTTAAAAATGAAACTTGGAACAAAACGGGAAAACACATACTCATGAAATAGCTTGTAATGTACAGGAAGCCCATGCAGACTTGATATTTATTTCTAGAACAAATAAATACAAAATAAATTGAGTAATGTGACACTGAACAGAAAAAAATATATAATTCAGTTCCTTTTTATCCAGTGTTGTGACATGTCTCATTATGTTCTGCAGATGAAGTTCAGTAGTCGCTTAACCAAATGAATAAAAGGTTCTAATCTATACACTGAGGAGGTTGTGCTCAGTGTGTAAGGAAAATAGGAACAGACATAGGTGGGGCTCAAGACAGGAATTGTCACTTATAAATTTTAAAAAGGTGTTTTACTGTATATGGGAGAGATGCTGTAACTGAAATAAAGACCAGAAAATTTGACATGGTAAAAGAAAACAAATATTAGTCTATTGAAATATACTGATCATATTTTAATTAGTAAGGGAGAAATATCAATGTATATTTGCTAAAATTTTCACACTGAAAAAAATTCATTTCAATATGAAATTGAGGTAGAATTAAATCTATACATTTGCTATCAGCATATAGGGAAAATGTAAAATAACGTTGATAAAATGAAGAATTGATGGCCTCATAAAAGAAATGTTTTCTGCATTGAAAAAGCAGCTGACATCAGATGTTTCTCAGCGGAGTCTTAGAGTTCAGGATCCATTTGTGCCTTTTTATTGGAATTTTGTTTGTTCTCTGAGTCTTGCTAATACGGGCACCAGGACGATTCCACAAAATGTAAGTTATGTCACCTGACTGCAATCACAGTGAGGAAATACTGTCTAAGAGAGATGTTTAGATACGTAAATATCACGACACCTTTGAAATTCTATACCCTTACTTTGATATAAGCTACCAAAACATGTATTGTTTTAAATAAATTCCTTTTTTATTTTATTTTTATTTTTTGATACTTTATTTACATTTCCAATGTATCCCCCTTTCTAGGTCTCCTCTTTGGAAATCCTCTATCCCCTCCCCCTCCCCCACCTCTATAAGGGAATTCTACCTCCCACCCACCTGCCCACCCATTCCCGTATTCCCACCTTGACATTCCCCTTTACTGGGGCCTCTAACACCCTCAGGCCCAAGGGCCTCTCCTCCCCCTGATGGCCAACAAGGCCCTCCTCTGCCACATATGTGGTCCAAGCCATGGGTCCCTTGATGTGTATTCTTTGTTGGTGGTCCAACTTCCAGGAGGATGAGGGGTCAGGCCAGTTGACACTGTTGCTCCCTCCATGGGACTGCAAACTCCCTCAGCTCCTTCAGTCCCTTCTCCAACTCCTCTATCTGGGACCTCACTCTCAGTCCAGTGGTTACTGTAAAGTGAAACTTGGGTATTCTGAACTTTTGGGATAATATCCACTTATCAGTGAGTACATACCATGTTCGTTCTTTTGTGACTGAGTTACCTCACTCAGGATGATATTTTCAAGTTCCATCTATTTGCCTGTAAATTTCATTAAGTCATTGTTTTTAATAGCTGAGTAGTACTCCATTGTGTAAATGTACCACATTTTCTGTATCCATTCCTCTGCTGAGGGACATCTGGGTTGTTTCCAGCTTCTGGCTATTATAAATATGGCTGCTGTGAACATAGTGGAGGATGTGTCTTTATTACATGTTGGGGCATCTTCTGGGTATATGCCCAGGAGTGGTATAGCTGGGTCCTCAGGTAGTATTATGTCCATTTTCCTGAGGGTCCACCGCACTGATTTCCAGAGTGGTTGTACCAGCTTGCAATCCCACCAGCAATGGAGGATTGTTCCTCTTTCTCTACATCCTC
>CM052713.1:61097103-61143773 GCA_028551405.1 Uromys caudimaculatus | reverse complement strand
AATTAAATAAATTCTTTTAAGCATGAGTTTTATAACAAGACACTGTACATGTCTGTTTACACTCATTGAGATTTATCATGTCATTGTAATGTCTAGTTCTTGGAGCAACTCTGATTAATACTCGGTGGGGATATCTCAATCCATTTGATCTGAGCTTCTATTTGAAAATAAGGCTATGTGAATAATATTATACAACTATTTTCTTCTTTCTTAGTTTTCTTTCACTTTTTAAGCCCCTCCTCTCTCTCTCTCACACACACACCTACAACAATGCCTTACTAAGTAGGTCTATTTGGCCTGGCAGTAATCATGTAGGCTTGCCTCAGACACATTGCAATCTTCATTACTTTGCATTCTGAAATCTAAGATTATAGGTATGTGGTATGCCTGACTTTCATATTGTTTAAAGAATATATTTTTGATGTATGTTTTTCAGTTTAATTTGCTCATTGAAATGTCCATTTCTTCTGAATTAAATAGTTTACCCCTTCGAAACAAGATAACTTGTCTTACATGAATGGTCAGTAAGTATATCAGGCACTTTATGTTATCATATTTTTTAGGTAATCTATTTTTCTCAGTTTATTACTATATAACTGAAAAAAATTCCTTATTTAATACCTATTGCATGTCTCATGGGTAGTGACTTTTGGTGACATTTTTGGTAACTTTTATGGCATGTATTTATTTCAAGTCTAACAGCTAACTGTTTTAGAATCCACCTACTAAAAGATATTTATCTATAACTCCAGAGCTCCGATATCTTTTAATGCTGATCAGCTATTCACTTTCCTACAGAAGGATTTGCTACACATTTACTAATTTGTGCGGTCTGCAAATATTATTTAACCATATAGTAAAGTGAAAAAATACTTTCAACCTGCTAAACTAAATAGAGAAAAAAAAGACAAAAGGAAGGTTGCTTCATGACTGCAAGGTCTTTAAAAGTCTAATAAGAAAAGTATTATTCCTCCCGATCATCCTTTACTTTTTTATTAGTAATCATTTTAATTGTTTATATTTTAGATGATATCCCCCTTCCACATTACCGCTCTACAATGCCCCCATCTAATCCCCACACCTCCTCCCCTTTGCCTCTATGAGGGTGCTCCTCCACCCGTTCACCCATTCTTGCCTCATGGTTCTATCATCCCCCTTCTCTGGGGCATCCAGCCTCCCCAGGACTAAGGCCCCCTCCCACTGATGTCAAATAAGACCATCCTCTGTTACATATGTATCTGGGGCGATGGATCCTTCCATGCATATATCCTATTTGATTGGTGGTTTGGTCTCTGGTTGCTCTGGGTAGTCTGATTAGTTGATACTGTTCTTCCCATGGGGTTACAATCCCCTTTAGCTACTTCAATCCTCCCCCCTAGCTCTTCCATTGGGATCCCCAGCCTGAGTCCGAGGGTTGGCTATATCTGCATCTGTATTGGTCAGGTGCTGGTAGAACCTCTCAGGAAATAGCCAGACCAAGCTGCTTGGTGTCTGCAGATGGGATCGATCCCTAGGTGATCCTCTGGGTGGCCTTTCCTTCAGTCTCTGTTCCATTGTTGGCCCCATTTTTCCTTTGGATGGTAACATTTCCAGGTTAACAATTTTGAGATGGGTGGGTGACCCCATTCCTCAACTGGGGACTGTGCCTATCTACTGGAGGTGGTATTTACAGGTTCTATTTGCCCTTTTTGGGTATAGAAAATAAGAACTATTATGAAAATATGCAGATAAAGTAGCATGTTTAAGTAGCAGATGTTTCCTTAATAACATGACGAATAGGTTTACTTATGTGGATAATATTTTTCCTTTCAACTATGTAAGATACCACTCATGGGATAAGTACTTGCGTAATGAAATACTAGAGTCTTATATAAACAATTCAGTCTAAATGTGAGAATTAAATATATTATAATTTTGGAATGTTTGGGATGATGTAAACAAGCATGGAGACAGACAGAACGTGGGTCCATGATAATATAGGAGTTTACAGGAGTTAAATTGGATATAAAGGAAGAGACAGAATGTACAAAAGAAGCATCCTACTAAAGTTGGGAATGAACCATGTTCTCAGGAGTGGCCTCTTGTGACAATACATATGAGACATGATGAACTTAGTAGGGACATGAACTAGAAGCTGAGGGAAGAATCTGGGAAGGAAACCAGAAGCTACCATTTGGTCTACATTAACATGCTTGGTTTCAGTGTAATTGGAAAATACCTGGGAGCAGACATTGAAGTAAGTATTCATGAAAACTTTGGATGGGGAGCCTAGTCTGCTGAGGATGGATCAGTGTAGAACTGAAGCAACGGAGGGGGATGGACGTAGTCAGCTTTAGCGGGAAGGGTATGTGCATCAAAACATGGGCTCTTGAAGATTCATGTTTTATCTGTAGCTCCGCACATGATCAGGTCACTACCATACTTGTTTAATTCTTCTACACATTTAAACAAGGAGCTATTCTAATTTCTATTTTGCAAATGAGATAATTGAGATTTTCAAAGGCTGATTATTTTTCCCTAAGTCTCATTACTATGACAATAGTGAAGACTGTCACCAAGCACAGTGCTTTGTGGTCTGACATACTAAGAATATTTAGAACAATTTAAAGGAGTGTTTTAATCATTCTTTTTTTCCTCTTTTATTGAGATGGTAATACGATCACATCATTTTCCCTTTGATCCCTCCAAACCCTTGCATATACCTTTTTGCTCCTTATTCGTTAAATTTGTGACTTCTTTTCCTTTGTTGTTGCATCAGTGTGTGTGTGTGTGTGTGTGTGTGTGTGTGTATTCTTATGTGTATAAAATCAAACTGCTCGGTCTGCATAATGCGTGTCTTATGAAAATGTTTTCAGGAATGAACGTCAGGCACTGAACCACCGCTCCTCTACCTCTTTTGCTTTCACAATCTCTCACTTGTTTGCTGTTCCCTGTGCAGGTGGGAGGTCCCCTGAGCCTTACTTCTCCATGATACCATTTCTACTGTTGTCTTTGGTTAGAAAGTCACTTTGGTGATACCTCATGTGTGGAGACTGACATTTCTAGAAGACACCATCCCTACATCTGATTCTTATAGCACTTCTTCCCTCTGCTCTGCAATAATGACTCCTGAGCCGTGGGTGCAGGAATCATGTGGGAGACATATTAGTGGGTACTGAACTCCGCATCTTTGCAATTTGATAAGTTGTGGTTTTCTTTAATGGTCTCCCTGTCTGCTGCAAAGAGAAGTCTCCTTGATGAGGGCTGAGAGCTACACTTACCCTGCCAGACGCTGGGTCTGCTTAATAGAGTTTTATAAGACAAATTTATATAATGACTTTCTGTGAATGTAGAACCTGTTTTGAAAATGTCCAATGAAAAGAATGCATTAGGCAGTATCTACACTGAAGGGGAGAGAAAGATGAGCTAAGGAAGGGACAGTACAAGATATAGAAAGATAATAAAGAGAACAAGTCATTTCAAGGAAAGTGTTACTGATAAACAAAAAATGTTCCAGAGCTGTAAAAGGAGAATAAATCTAATTCACAGGATCTGGGATTATTGTGGTTGGTTCTAATTATCCAGGGGCTGTAGAGGGAATAGAGAAGCAAATAAGTAATTTTTTGGTACAAGGAAGGAAAGAGAGAAAACGATTCTCCAGTCAGCTGTATTTCTCTTCACAAAATTTGGCAATGAGCAAGGAGGGAGAAATCCAGTAAGGGCCATGTAGCATACAATTCTAAGTGGTGGTCATGAGTCAAAACGGACTGTTAAACGTCTGAGTCTAAATACATATAAATTTTGTTTATATTACATAATTCAAAATCATGATATATCTGCTTGTTATTGCTTTGCACATTGCTTGATAATGTTGTATTTCAAAGATTGTACACAACACACATTTACTTTATTTCCACTGTTGTGTGTGTTCATGTGTGTGTGCATGTATGTGTGTCAATGGGTGTAGGCATAATTGTGTGTATGTGTGACAATGGAAGGCATCAGGTAAAGCATATCTAATGACATCTGGTAAATTTGGCATATCTGACATGCAGCAACAGCTAGGAGTTGAGATATTTTATACTGTACATGGGTCATGTATTATTGTATAATGGGATTACTCTGCAATTCTCTTAGAATAAACCTTCAATCTACAGGCCACAAATAAGAAGACGTGACCCTGAAAGTCGTCTACTTCATTTTGTGAACTCTGTGTAAGGTTGCAGAACTGACTGAGTTTTCTGAGTGTCAGGGAAATTTCTGTTTCAGAGTGTTCCCAGAGGAGAAGAGGTTTAAACTTAGACTTCACAATGACAGTGTCTACCACAGAACTGACAGATGTCAGAGCATGTGACAAGACAGGCCAGGCTGAGAGGCAGAAAAGCATCCCAGATAAGGCTCAGGGAGTGAATAGGTTATTTATTTACAGTGGACAGATTAAAAATAAATCTGCCGTGTTAATCAAGGGTACAGCATAAGTGCTTTCTTTGACAAATGCATAGTCATTTCCATTGGGATGGATAAATTGCACTGAGCAATTGCTCCCTTAAAGTAGTTCTCTTATAATCGTCACTAACACTGTTCATGTGTACAAAGTACATATGCATAAATAAACTATTTTTGAATTTGTTTGTCCAGTATGCTGGAATTCTCAGTAAATTCTGTAGAACCTGATTTGTGGGCAAGAAAAAGAATAGCTGGTCTACTGGGTATATGTTCACACCGAATTATCTAAGCCTTTGAGCCAACCCACTGATGTTTTGCAGTTTTGAGAATATTTAAGAAAAACAGAAAAACAAAAATGTTTGATCTATAAAATTGGTGACTCAAACAAAGGGGATTTTTCAATATTAAAAAAAAGGAGTTTAAATGTAGATGATTTTGTACTCTGCCTACATAAACAATGAATGGTGTTTAGAAATATACTTTATATAGTTTCGGTTTTTTAAAACATAAATTAATAAAATAAGAAGACTCATTGCAAATATTTGAGAATGGAGTTTTATTTTTTTATTTTATTTTTATTATTTTTTTAATACTTTATTTACATTTCCAATGTTTCCCCCTTTCCAGGTCTCCTCTTTGGAAACGCTCTATCCCCTCCCCCTCCCCCCGCCTCTATAAGGGTATTCCACCTCCCACCCACCAACCCACCCACTCCCATATTCCCACCTTGACATTCCCCTTTACTGGGACCTCTAACACCTTCAGGCCCAAGGGCCTCTCCTCCCCCTGATGGCCAGCAAGGCCGTCCTCTGCCACATATGTGGTCCAAGCCATGGGTCTCTAGATGTGTATTCTTTGGTTGGTAGTCCAGCCTCCAGGAGGACCAGGGAGGGTCAGGCCAGTTGACACTGTTGTTCCCTCCATGGGACTGCAGACTCCCTCAGCTCCTTCTGTCCCTTCTCCAACTCCTCTATCTGGGACCTCACTCTCAGTCCAGCGGTAACTGTAAAGTGAAACTTGGGTATTGTGAACTTTTGGGCTAATATCCACTTATCAGTGAGTACATACCATGTTCATTCTTGTGTGACTGAGTTACCTCG
This sequence comes from Uromys caudimaculatus, assembly GCA_028551405.1. NCBI lineage: Eukaryota > Metazoa > Chordata > Mammalia > Rodentia > Muridae > Uromys > Uromys caudimaculatus. Next base: position 61,138,248 of record CM052713.1, on the reverse strand, counting down.
CTCAGGATGATATTTTCAAGTTCCATCCATTTGCCTGCAAATTTCATTAAGTCATTGTTTTTAATAGCTGAGTAGTACTCCATTGTGTAAATGTACCACATTTTCTGTATCCATTCCTCTGCTGAGGGACATCTGGGTTGTTTCCAGCTTCTGGCTATCATTGTTGGTGGGATTGCAAGCTGGAACAACCACTCTGGAAATCAGTTTCGCGGGCCCTCAGAAAAATGGACATAATACTACCTGAGGACCCAGCTATACCACTCCTGGGCATATACCCAGAAGATGCTCCAACATGTAATAAAGACACATTCTCCAATATGATAGCCAGAAGAAGAATGGAGTTTTATACGACAATAGTTTGTGTACTATTCTTACGTAGCTGCCTGTACAACAAACTTAACCATGTTTAGAAGGATGGTGTTTGGAAGAAGCCGTCTGCACACATACTGTTGAGTCCCTTACCTTGCCTATCTTCATCCTCAGGACACACAATTCTGATAACATTTCTAGACATGTAATTTGACTGATGGATTTGAGGAGTCACCAACAAGCTGAGATACTTAGTCACATCCAAAACCAGAATTTGCATAAACACACAATTTTTAGGCTCAGGCTCCTTTTCAAAACTCTTCAACTTACACTCATTCATCGCGAATATTTTGTCTTTTCCTCACCCTAAGAACATTGTTGTCTTTCACTTTAATCACTCTAATTGGATTTTATTTGATTATGCAAATCACTTCTTTTCATATCAGAACAAAAGCAGAATGACCAGGTTAGAAAAAGAGAGTTTATTATCATATGTTTCTGTCTCTTAAGTGATGATTTCTACATTTTCTAGATTTTAAATGTACAGCAAGAGATTTATCAATATTTTTAAAGACCACATATTTAAGATACTATCACTTACATGGTAGAAAAGATTGAAAAGGAACTAAAAAGTCTATGATGCTTGATGAAATGATGACAGATATTTTGTATTTTTCTTCATGTATCAACGTGAGTACATCTTTAAACTTAACGTCTTTCCACTAAATAGAAATCTCACTAAAACCATCATATGTTTTAGTTTAACTTCAATTACAAATCATTACTATGCCTTAATATAATAGAGTGTAATTAATAATATAGTCAGATATTTTTTGGAAAGCACACCAGTATACAAAGCATGAAAGAAATTATGTTCCCACTGACTTGTATTCCTCATTAAAATGGTTTGTGTCAGTGTTTCTCAATCTGCGGTGACATAAAGGATATCCTGCATATCAGATATTTATATTGTGATTCATAACAGTGGCAAAATTAGAGTTATGATGTAGCAACAAAATAATTTTATGGTTGGGGTCATCATAAGATGAGGACCTAAATTAATGGGTCACAGTGTTAGCAAGGTTGAGAAGCACTGATCTATGTCTTTTAATGGCACTCTGTTTCAACTTTAAAAACTGCTGTATGCTATTTTTAGGTTGCCTGTTATTAGCTTTTCTAATTTAGTATAGGACAGTTTTTCTCATTGTTGACTGTGTAGTGGTAACAGATGTTAAGATAACTTTTCAAGTGTAACAGACTTTAAAGAATTGTTCAGTTCAAAGAGATAGACTAAATTACTACATGTTTTTATTAATTTATTTATTCAGTTTTTATTAATTTATTATTCAGTTTTACATTCTGATTGTAGCCCCTACTGCCTCCTCTCCTCTGAGTCTCACCCCCATAAGTCCCAAGCCCCAAACCCCCATTCTCTTCTCCTCGGGGAAGGGGACGCCCCCTTGGCTATTAGCCTGCCCTAAGATTTTAAGTCACAGCAGGACTAAAAGTATCCTTTCCCATTGCCCATTCAGGCCCAACTGGCAGTCCAGCCAGGGTAAGGGGATCCAATGGCAGGCAACAGAGACAAAGATGGTTCCTTTGCTCCAATTGTCAGGAGACCCAATAGGATGGGCATTTGGTATGTTTGTGTTGATTCTTTTAACAGGTATTTAAAGAGAATGCTCGGTCTTCCCCCAAAATATTGTGAGTAGTTAAAATTGGTGTATAGAACAGGACGGAAGATATTAGAGTGGTTTTGGTACTGAAAGAAACTCCCCAAACTGAGATATTTATGAATACTAAAGACTCAGAAACTGAGAAGGGTCAGATCAAGGTACCCACCCACATTTGGTGTCTGCAGAGTTCTGCCCTTCGAAGGTTGTGCCTTGTTGCTTTCTTCTTATAAACATGGATGAATGTAAAGGATGTTGCCTCTGGTCCAGCTTTACAAGCACAAGGTGGTTACTGAAATTTTCAGCCAAAAATAATCTCCTAAAAATTAGTATTGTTCTGGGAGCAATACAGCCTCACTGGAAATCAAGTTTCCATGTGGATTTTGAGGGGAACATATACTTCCAAACTCATAAGAGGGACTCACTTCGAAATACTGAAGGAGCTAGAGTCATTTCCTTGTAGCGAAATAATGGTTAAGCCAAGACTTAAAACTTCAAAATCACAGTATTTAATAGTTGTATTTAGTAGGATACATAAAAAACAGGATAATTTGTCTTTTATTTGCCCCCGTGTTTTAAATATCTTATGTTCCATGCTATGTATCATGGAAAATCTATAATTAATATGACAGGTTTCATGATAAGGGTTATCGATCATTTTCAAACTACAAAAAGAAATCCACAATGAAGCTGTTGTACATATTATCCCCATTCTGTCGATGAGAAAGCTATCATGGCGACTTAATGGACAAAGCTACAACAGAGGGCATGTACTAGGAAAATACAGCTTTGACAGACAATTAGTAAAACTTTGGGGACAAAAGAAGCAAGCATCATCACTTTCGTATATATGAGAAAGGTTTAACAATAATATGTGTGGAAGGCACGTGCAACTTAGCTTGAAATAATAGATGTTATCTTTAAGTTAAAACAAAGTCATATGAAAAACAACTAACACATATATGAAATAATGAAAATACCACCTAAGAAGTATTATCCTGGACATCAGATCTACATTCACATTATTGAAATACATTTTTCAGACAGAAAGTCCAGGTAACACTTCTTAAAGATACTGTGGCTTAAAGCCAATTTCTTCTGTCCTAAGGTTGGTGCAAGTCATCAAACCCCTCCTACCTTGGTTTGTAGCTTTCGCTTACACAAATAAAACTATTGCCATGTCTAAAAAAAAAACCATTTTAATAGCGCCACTGTAAATCCTGTTATAGTCAAGGCTGCAATGAGATCACTGTTCTCTTTAGGACCAAGTAACTCAGCATCATTTACAGTTCATTCTTTAGCTGTCTATGAGCTTGTGCAGTAAACACCACCTATGTCTGCAGACTGGTTACTCCCAGCATTATCGTACCACTGTGACATGAGTGGACATTTCTTACTTGACAGGGCAGTATAGTCCCTCCCAGAATTTTAAGATTATTTAAAATTTTCTCCCTTGCAGGTAGCCTATAATCTCTGGTGTTACAAAATATACTAAATGGGGTATAAGATTTCAATTTAGTTCTGGCTTTATTTGTCTGGTTTTTTTTTTTTAATTTTTTTTGATACTTTATTTACATTTCCAATGTTTCCCCTTTTCTGGGTCTCCTCTTTGGAAACCCCATATCCCCTCCCCAACCCGCCTCTATGAGGGAATTCCACCTCCCACCCACCCGCCCACCCATCCCCATATTCCCGCCTTGACATTCCCCTTTACTGGGGCCTCTAACATCCTCAGGCCCAAGGGTGTCTGTTGTTTTTTTTTTTAAATCAGGTTTTGCATGAAAGCTTCAGCAATACTGTCTTACTATCAGTTTCTTGTATGTAACCTAGAGAAATAAAATGGCTCACATTGTTTTGGAATATTCTAGGATTTGCCTGAACAACAACTCATAGGGAGATGTCCTAAACCTGATACTGGAATTTTCATTTAATAATTATGGAATAGTACATTTAACTTTTAAACAGGTAAAATATGTTAAAGCATGACATTAAATATTTAAATAGATTATATACAAAAATGTATGTTGTGCTAAGATTAGAAAATACAGGTTTAAGCTAGAACTTCATTGACATGCTATCTATGTTTCCTTTAAGTTTATCTTATCCATTGATTTTTGCAGTCGGTGCTTGATTTTCACAATAAGTTGGTATTGGCATATGCTATTCATTACTGGGGTAGTAGCTGATATTTCAAATATTTAATATCCACCATTAAAATCATTAGTATACCTTCAAAAGAAGAAACAGATAGTTTGTCTACTAATACTTAATAGCAGAGTTGAAACATTTATTTTTGTATCTCTAGATTAACATCAAGATAGGTCTCAGAAGTAGACTCACTGCCAGAAGAGTCAAACAGAAATAATTTATTGGCTCTGAACAGGAAATTTAAAAACAATAGTAAGATATGATCTTGGACTGTGATTTCTGGTTGTGATTCGTTTCTTCAGTATCATTCCAGCATGCAAACGCTTCAGCCTATAGGTTCTGAGTTTCTAAACCTTTGAGTGTCACTTATAAAAAAATGAATCCACGCAATGCTTCTCCTCTATATCTTCTTTTAATAAAGAGTGTATGTTATCAACGAAGACAAGGCTGTTTCATATTTGGTGGTAAGAGACCCAGACGAATAGAAGCAATGATGCAGCTTCTCGTCCAGTATCTTGTCAATTCACTTTTCCTTTGTCCCATGATACATACATTCATATTAAAACTGTTTCATCAATTACATATAGAGAACGAGTTTTAGCTTTTCAATTGATTTGACTTAAACACAGATCTAAGAGTCTGAAAAAACGTTTCTGGGTATCAGGTGGCATTGTGCCTTGGGAAATCATAGTTACAACAATTTGTAGCTTACCATTTTCAGTTGTATTCTGGAATAAAATCAACATCATTCTCTATAACTTAAACATCCCTTTGGCAATATGAATTATTAACCAATTCCCATTAATTTAATGTTTAAAATAATAATCATCTTTAGATAAGAACTATTTAAGTGTAGACATGATGCTAACGATATTTATTTAAACTATAACCTAAGAAATGAACAAATATAATAGCTCATCACTGTTGGGGATTGAAATTTTTCTTTACATATATGCGAACATGCACATGTGCACATGCACATGAATACGTGTTTGCCCACACAAACACATACACACAAGACAGAGGGGGGAAGAGGGAGGGGAGAGAGAGGGAGAGTGAGTTGCGGTTTTTATAAGCCTGTGCGTACAAGTATGCCATAAGTTGATGTCAGGTGTCTTCCTCAGTCACTCTCCACATTAATTATTTTAGGCAGGATCTCTTATTGAACTTGGAGCTCACTGACTGACTGCCATACTAGACAGCTGGAAACTTCAGAATCCACCGGTCCTTATGCTTCTGGTTTTGAACTTACAGCCATACCTTCCCATGAAGCGTTTCCACTGGATTGGTGAGGGGAGTGGCTTATGTTGGGCCCTTTTCTTTGTATAGCAAAGCACCTTATGAATTAACTCATCAGCTGACTCCTTGTATTTTGAATATCCTTATTTTTCTCCTCTCCTGTAAGTCTAAGTGTGAACCTTGGAGCTATTACTATTATTCTTACTATTTTTCTTCTTCAGTAAATGTTTATTTTATTGTCCTAAGAAAACACTCTTATTTACTTTTTATCTTTTTAATATATTATTACTAAATAACATATTCAAGTTATAATCACATAACCACAAGCAATAATTTTTATATCGGAATTAAAATTCCCATTAACAATGTTTTCTGTGTGACACTGGATAAATACACAATATTCACTGAAATCTAATATGAAGTTACTTCATTTCAATTGTCATTTCATTGATGTAGATGATACAAATTAATCATAAGGCTATTAAAATATATTAATGAAATTTGATTGACAAATCCATGCCAAACCTTTCGCATGAGGATTAGTAATAAGCAAGTGATAAATTAATAGTAATTATAATAACTAAAAGTGTTGTAAAATTCAGAATAATTTACTTCATTATAGATTCTGGTTTTTATATAGAATGTTTTGGCAGTAACCAGACATCATGATGTACATCTACCCATGTATTTCAATTCTTTATCATTTTCACAGTATGTGATAAAGTATAATGTTGATTTTATTTTCCTGAATATGGCTTTTAGATCACCTCTCAGTAGAACTTTGCCAAGTAATGGTCTCAGTAGGACTGTGTCAAGTAATGTATAAGAATACCTGTAATATTCAAAGGAATTGTGCATCAAATATTTATAAACCTGTAGAAAATAACTCTAACAATGAATAATATGACCTATTACAATACATTTTACATCTGCTTCAAGCTAGATGGATATAATAACAGGAAATTCCATAAATTATTCCTCCATTTCCTTGTTTATTTTAACAGATTACTTTAACAAACATTATGCTACAAGCATATTTTAATGTATGCTATGTTGAAAATAAGAACTAATGGGAAGACAAATGGAATAAAACTTATATTTCCCAAATTAAGTAATGTTGAAGAATTCTAATGATACACACATTTAAACATTCTTATCCAGGAGAATTTATATTACATGCTTTCTTTGCAAAGATTTTTAAACCTTACTCTATACCACAATATACACATTAACTAAGTTTTTATTTTGTAATATTAAAGCCTATTTGTCAATAGTTATTTGACAACCATGAAATCATTTTTAATTATAAGCTAGAATATTGCTGTGACCCTTGACTATAGGAACTTCTTTTGAAATAGGCACATTTAGCTAATGCTCCCAGATGTTCTGATTTCTGCTTTATTTGTTTACAGTTATTTTGTTCCCTGTAGTTCTGTGCTAAGTCTTATAACTTTTTGGTATCTGAAAATAGTGAATTTTAAAACTCATGAGTATGATGCTTCCAGATATCTATTTGCACTGTCTTACTAGAAAAGATAGTATGACATTAATCACTTCCTAATTAAACTCTAATTTACCCAAATTGACATGACTGTTACTTTTTATTACTTAACTCTTAAAAATGGGGTTTATGATTCAGTAGATACTGAATTGATTTTATGGTATCCATTAAATATTGCCTCCCTTGTTTTTTTCTCTCTTTTGCCATAAATGTACTTCTTTCTATTTGACTGACTTGAATAGTTTCTAAAAAAATATTAATCTTAAATATGGAAACAAATTTCAGTTTTCTTCTCTTCATGAGCAATAAAGAGGTAATTTTATGGACATGTTGCATATGTGAATACAATATTTTAGCATTTGATAAACTTCATATTGCCTAGATACAAATGAAATTAATCAAGTTTATTTTTATGTAGAGTTGAATATAAAACCACTTTGGCCTTCCTGTCTGGGCCAGTGCCCATGGCGTGAACTCCTCAGCCAATCCCACAACACCCAGAGGAAGCTCCATTCCCAGGCACTCTAATATGCCCAGGATCATAGAATCAGAGATGAGGAGGACTCAACATCTATCCCAACACCAGGAGTAACTGGGACCAGTGGGATCCAGGGACCCAGGAACCCTGCTGGACCACTGGCAGGGGTGCCTTCCAGTTGGAGCCAGTCCTCTGAGCATACCTTGGGCATGAAATCAGCCAGCCCCACAACACCCAGAGGAAACTCCACTCCCAGGTTCACAGGATTACAGGATCACAGGAGCTTGGTCACACCAAGAATGTAGGGGCACACAGACAGTTTGACTCCCAGGAGCTCTATCACACCCAGGATCTCAGGACCACAGGATCCTACAATCACAGGATCCCAGAGACAGCTGGTCTCTGAGGAGTTCTGACACAACTAGGATCACAGGAAGGACAGGCTCCAGGCAGACAAAGGGAGGGCAGGTAGCACTAGAGATAACCAGATAGCAGGAGGCAGGCACAGGAACATAAGCAACAGAAACCAAGGTTACCTGGCATCATCAGAACCCAATTCTCCCACCATAGCAAGTCCTGAATACACCATCTCACCGGAAGTTCAGGTCTAAAACCACTTCTTATGAAGAAGATAGAGGACTTTAAAAAGGACATAAATAACTCTCTTAAAGAAATACAGGAGAACACAGGTAAACAGCTAGTTGCCCTTAAAGAGGAAACACAAAAATCCCTTAAAGAAATACAGGAAAACACAACCAAACAGGTGAAGGAACTGAAAAAACCATCCAGGATCTAAAAATGGAAACAGAAAGAAGAAAGTAATCAGAAAGGGAGACAATCCTGGAGTTAGAAAATCTAGGAAAGCAATCAGGAGTCATAGATACAAGCATCACCAACAGAATACAAGAGATAGAAGAGAGAAACTCAGTTGGAGAAGATACCATAGAAAACATTGACACATCAGTCAAAGAAAATGCAAAATGCAAAAAGCTCCTATCACAAAATATCTAGGAAATCCAGGACACACTCAGAAGACCAAACCTAAGGATAATAGGTATAGAAGAGAGGGAAGATTCCCAACTTAAAGGGCCAGTAAATATCTTCAACAAAATTATAGAAGAAAACTTCCCTAACCTAATGAAAGAGATGCCCATGAACATACAAGAAGTCTACAGAACTCCAAATAGACTGGACCAGAAAAGAAATTCCTCCTGTCACATAATAATCAAAGCACCAAATGCACTAAATAAAGAAAAAATATAAAAAGCAGTAAGGGAAAAAGGTCAAGTAACATATAAAGGCAGACCTATCAGAATTACACCAGACTTCTCATGAGAGACTATGAAAGCTAGAAGATCCTGGACAGATCTCATACAAACCCTATGAGAACACAACTGCCATCCCAGGCTATACCCAGCAAAATTCTCAATTACCATAGATGGTGAAAACAAGATATTCCATGACAAAACCAAATTTACACAATATCTTTCCACAAACCCAGCCCTAGAAAGGGTAATAGATGGAAAACACCAACCCAAGGAGGGAAACTACACCCTAGAAAAGGCAAGTAATCTTTCAACAAACCCAAAAGAAGATAGCCACACAAACATAATAGAATCTATAACAACAAAAATAACAGGAAGCAACAATCACCTTTCCTTAATATCTCTTAATATCAATGGACTCAATTCCCCAATAAAAAGACATAGACTAAGAGACTGGACATGTAAACAGAACCCAGCATTTTGCTGCATACAGGAAACAAACCTCAGTAACAAAGACAGACACTACCTCAGAGTAAAAGGTTGGAAAACAATTTTCCAGGCAAATGGTCCCAAGACACAAGCTGGAGTAGCCATTCTAATATCGAATAAAATCAACTTTCAACCAGTAGTTATCAAAAAAGATAAGGGTCAAATAGAAATATTTAAGGGGTAACTTCAGCAAGTGTTATAGGTATCTGATGAATCTCAGTGTAATGGCCTTGGGAAATGCAAAGGAATGTTGCTCTTTGCTCTGAGTGAAACTAACATCTTCAAGGGAGAACATTGGAGGTATTTGAATTTTATGTTCACATTAGGGATGTGAGTCCTGTATATTTTAGAAGACTAGTATTTATTTTCTCTGAATTTAGTCAGGAGTTGTCAACTTATTTCTCATTGAGTGTAACAGTAGTAAGGTTTTCAAAGCCTACTGAAACAAGTATCATTAAACGTGTGCTTTATTAGATTAGGTTGTGTGCTATTTTGACTGAAGTCAACTTTCCTTTGTCATTTCAAAGGAGAAAAAATGAATGGCCTATAAAATTGTAAGAGTTGATCTGTCAGAAATAATTTCCAACTGCAAAATGTTCTTACAAAGTAATTTAATTTATTTTAATCATATCTATAATGTGAAAGTATAATATTAGCTTCTAAAGTTTTAGCCAAAATATTACATTTACATTATTATAGAAATGTCTACAAATATTTTCATAATTTTTTAATTCTGTATTTAATTTTGACATGTTTCTCATAATCCACCATTGTATATAATACTGTGATAGATATCCCACAATACATACATATTTTTATCAACATAGATTCCTAGAAATAAGTTTACTAGATAAAATTTTATGCATAATTTATACTTTGGTACTTGTTGGTAAACTGTTCATTAGAAGTACTGTATTGATTTGTACTGTTATATGGAACATTTCTCTAAAATTCTCTAACAATTAAATTTTATTATTAAAAAAATTAAAAATTTATCAAAACCACCCACTGTGTTGAATTTTAATAATAATTTGTGACTCAGTTATTATACTATAACAATATTTCTCACACTGTTTATTATTGAGTAATATTTATTTTACAGTTAAATGCAGTTAATTAGAGAAGTTAAGTTGGGTTTTGCAACACAAAGTTGTAAGCATGGAGGTTAGGACATAAAGATCATATATATATATATATATATATATATATATATATATATGATGTACAAGATTGTACAAGAGATGTACAAGAATCTCTGTATACAGAACCAAAAAGCACTTTGTATGTTAAGTAACTAAGATAGCTTGAAGTTATTTTCAAACTACTGTGTTGTGGATAGTCCTGGGGCTGTTGGTATTCTGCTAATTCTGCCCTCCCGGGAGAGACTTCAGACAAGGAGTGAGTTACACCTGTGACTTCTTGTGAACCAATCCCCGAATGAATAAAGGACCCAATCACTGGGCACGTGGGGGGAACTTCCAGATCAGAGAGAAGAGAGGAGGAGGAGGAGGAGGAGGAGGAGGAGGAGGAGGAGGAGGAGGAGGAGGAGGAGGAGGAGAAAGAAGAAGAGGAGAAGGAGGAGGAGGAAAGAGGTGAGAGGTGCCTTTTGGAACAGGGACAGCATGTAGGTAAAACGTAGCTACTAGAGTCTCCTGGTATGGCATATCAGAAAGGATTCACCACCAGAGGAATCGGACTTTCATAAGGTTTACAAGATTAGGTTTTAGTTGTTTCGCCCAGAGATTGAGTTACCATTGTTTTTGAACTAAGTTTGTCTTGCATTTTCCTTCACACGGTGGCTCATCTGGGTTCCCAGAGAAAAAGGTACAGCAGCAAAGTGGGTTTGTTTGATGTGCACCACAGAGGCCTTGGGGGTATTGAAGCTTGGGGCTGGTGTGGTAGCAACACACTAGTGGAAACTTAGTAAGCTGGGTGGAGAGATCATGGAGCTCTGAGTTAGAGCTCCATGAGATGAAAGCAGGTCAGTCATTGCCTGCCAGTGCATGGCTGGCCAGCCCACGGGATAGGAGAACCAGGGTAAAGCACAGGAACATGCTATGAACATTTGTTCTTTTTAATATTTACTGTAACACTACTGAAACAATCATTTTTGTGATTGAAGCAGGAAACTATCTTCTTCTTAAAATATACTCATGGTTTTCATAATTTTGACAGTGTTCTTTTTATTTTAAATGCAAAACCATCGGTGATATCTGTAGTTAAATATTTTGTGTATGTCTAATATGGATAAGAAGTTGAGGTAGACAGAATACCAAAAGAGGTTAAAAGTGTGGGGGGGAGGGAGGAAGAGGGAAAAGGAGAGAGGGAGAGAGTGGAGGGGGAAGTAAAGGAGGTGGGGAGGAAGGAAGAGAGGGAGAGAGGGAGGAGAGGAGTGAGAGACAAGAAGGAGACAGGAAGGGAAGAAAAGAAGGAAAGAAAACATTGTAGACTGTCTACACTCTAGTACATGTGATACTAAAACAAGAAGAGTAATAATTATGGGCATATTGCCAATGATTAAAGCTATGATCTGGTCATACATGTTACCAACAGGCTCTTATATTGGAACACTTGATCCCCAGTCAGTATTGCAGTTTGGAAGATTGAGGACATTTTGTAAATCTGGAGAAATTCTAACCGGAAACCTGCAAGTTTATGATCAGTCTCTACTCACTCTCTGGCCGATATCTGCTTTCTAATCTATGGAGTCTTCTCAAACACTTATGTCAATCATCTACCTCCTTGGAAACCATGACACCATGATGTACTGTGTCCTCTACAAATGAGCCAGAATAAATCTCTACATTATGTTGTTTTGCAGTGTATTTGGTTTGCAGTGATAGCAAAGTCATCTAATTCAATTATGAAGAACTTTATTAGAGTTTGAAACTTGTTTATCTTCATTATTAATTATGAATTGAGACCAACTTCTATTTAAATAGTGTTTTACAAGGTTAAGGAGAATTGAATAATACAATTTAACTTAATAAGAAAATAAGGAGGGAAAAATTGCCAGAAAGCCATGGGTCAGTTTATTCAGCAGTACTGAATAGGGATATATAGCCATAGCTAAGACTCATATCAATTTCTCAGTGTCAATCACATTGTGTTATGTTTTTCACCAAGTAAGTTGGCTTAAGTTGTCATTCATATTTTCATTATGCAACTGGATCAGGTGAAACTGAGTATACCTTTCTGGTAATTGTTAGTAAAGATCAGTGAGAGATATTTAGTAAAAGAATAATATAGGAAGGTAAAGGTATTTATATAACTTTAGAGATTTGACTTTAACAATTTTATAGAGGAATCAGAATATATATATATATATATATAATCTACTTGAGAAGAAAAAGCTGATATAAATATAGCAAATTAGAGTTAATATAGTGATATGATCACATTTGCACTGCATCTGAACCTGGCAGAATTTAAATGTGAGACAAATCAACGAAATGAGACTAGTGACCTGACTCTTGCTAATATTTAAATACATAAATTGTGAGTGCATTTAATAAAAGAGATAGAATTTCTAAGCAAAAAAAAAAAATGGAAATGTGACTAGTCTAGTATGCTTTCTGCTATCTGGAGGAGAAACTTGTTTATCTTTCTTGGAGACTTGGGAAAATTCTATGCAGCTTGCTTCTGAACATGGAACATAAGAATGAAGAAGTGACAGACAGACACACATACAGAATGGCTGGGATTGGATAGGCTCTGGTCACTGTCATGAGGAAAACCTACTATGCAACTTGGTAACTCAGGTTATTATTTGCAGCACAAGGTGGAAACTTAAAGAGTCTCGGTGCATGGTCTCTGTAGAGCAGTGTCAGATCTCCCAGGGATACTATAAAAGCAAGAATCACTTAATACTGGTTGTTATAAATGATTCACATCCTGGGAGATAGAGAACTAAATATTCTAAATCACTTAAAAATTAATAATACTTAATCTCTAATGATAAGCACTAATAAGTGTACTTTAATTTGAGCATGTATACATAATAAATAGTTGCTGGTAATATTTATAAATAATTATTTTTGTTAGACACCTAAATCAATTTTGTATTAATCCAAATTTTTAATAGCTCTATTACGTACCTTTTATTTTAATGTTGTAAAGAAATGTTCTCCAAAACAAGATATGTAAAAACAAATTTTCTATACTGCTACTTAATTTGAACTTGCTATATTTTAGAACCCAAACCAATAAAATAATTATGCTCACATCACATACTTTAATATTTTGAAATTCTCTATGTCGACCACACTGGCACAGGGTTTTACATTGCATTCCACTCAAAGATGGCTCTGCTATCTAAAGGTTGCATACTCTTCTGGATGGGCCACTTTCCTCTCTCATCACAAAGGAAGAAGAGGATCTACAAATATTAATTTTGCTTTCTCAGTGGCAGAAATGAAGGTTATTGAACCTTGATCATTTTTCTCCCGCTCAATAAATGTCTAGAAATCCTAGGATAGTTGATTTGATACATTTTTTATTCAGCTTTAAGTATCCCATTAGGTTTGTCAAGAGTAAAGTTATTGTTAACTATTAAGGTGCCACAGGTACCGGCTAGGCAGCAGAAAAAATAAAGTTTGCATTTAAGGTTTTCACTTCTGTTCAAGAATCCATGATTTTTGAAGATGTGTTTATAAATGGAATATAGAGGGTTAGTTATATGTCCAGATCTCTTAAATAAATAAGCAACATCTATTTCCACAGCTTATCTGAGTTTGGATGTGATGGTTGCATTTGACCTGCTCCAATGCCAATGTACAAGCAAGCATAACTTCATACTTATGATTTCTGGGGAGAACAAGGTAGGAGGGAGATCATGATGACTTCCAGACAGTCTGGGACAGAATGAATTTGAGGTCAACCTTCTTCTCCTCTGTTCTAATATCTGGGACCTTGTGTTTATCCTATATGTTGGGCTCAGCGATAAGATATGTATTTTCTACTTTCCATGTCTTAAAGCCAATGTTGCAAGCAGAAAATGAATACAATAGTTTATCTTCGTAACACACAGAGCTTCAGACTTGTTTGCTGTAACATTTTACCATTAGTGTGAGGAAGATCACATGGCCCAAAAAACCATTTGATACTTAAGGTTCCATACTGTGCATGCTAAGTTCTTGGAAAGTAAAGTCGAAATTTAAGTTTGTCATCACTAACGTCAGTATCTACTAAATGCTCAGATGGTAGAAGATTATTAGTTATTCAAAATACTGGATGAACAATTGGTTGTAATATGTCAAATATGTGGGTACCCTCATGAAAGAAGATTTTGAAATCATTTGTTAAAATTATTCACTTAACAGTGAATTCCAAAAATGAAAATGTGAAAGATGCTACAGTGGTTATGGGTGCTTACTACACATTCACAAAGAGAAACCCACATAACCAGCACGTGGCCTGTAAATGCCTATTATATTATCCCTGAGAGATCTGTTACTCTCTTTCAGCATCTCTATGCACAGACATGTAGACAAGTGTACATTCATTCCTACACACAAAATACATACATACATACACACACACACACACACATACATACATACATACAACATATACAACACACACATATGTACAATTCAGAGACATACACATCCACCATGTGTATACAACTACCCACACATGGAGACATACATGCACCACACACCCACACATGTGCACCCATATACACACAAACACACACATGCACCATACATAAACAAAATATTAAGAAAGTATTATAAAAATAGCAAGATCTATATGAACTAAAAATTAAATGGTGTTATATCAGATACTATTCTACATGTCTTCCATATATTCCCACAATTAATCCTCACAATGAATTAATGATATAAATGTTAATATCATCCTGATTTTATAGGTCAGACTGCAGTAAAACTATCTTAACTGGAACAAAGAATATGATATCATAAAGCGACTCAAAAATCATTGAAAATGCACAGAAATACTTTAAGAATCCATGTGTTCTAGAATTACTTGAGCCATCTCAGAACAGTTCATATATTCTAGATTAGACAATGTAATAAAACTACGAAAATCTGTTATGTATTAGAATAAAAGGTAAATTGTGCATGATAGTCCTTTGAGTTCCTAGCAGGCAGTCTCATCATTTGATCTCTGCATGTAGTATACTGAGGTTAATGATCAGAAGAAACAGGACTGATTGAACAAATGTGACCCTCAGCATGCCAAAAGAACACAGATCAGAGTGTGTCTAGGATCTGACGTAGAATGACTGTCCATATGCTGTGGTATTATTTAATCTTGCTATTTCATTTTACTTATTCACAATGCCTCAAGGTTTCAAGTCCATATCTACTTAATCCATGTTTGATCTTGAATTTAATTACTTTTTCAGCAATAGGAATTGAACCGTAGTTACTGCTCTCCTGTCCCCAGTGGTAAACACTGCTGTCCATATATTGATCTACACTCTGATCTTGGCAACTGCTAAAAGGTGATGCTTGGAGCCTTTTCTGCTGCCGTGCACTCAGAGGCGGCAGGGTGCTCCCCTTCCTGTTAATAATGCATGTACAGATTTTCTTCCCTTCGTTAAAGTGAGCAATTTTGCTCTTGTGTCACTGGTAGAATAAATGCCACTCACTTGGATGTTTATTCAACATTAATTAATTGTCACTGCTCTTGAGGATCAAAGGTCTGATGCAGGTCTCACTCAGCTGAAGTTCAGTTGTCAGCAAGTACACATCTTTCAGGGTTCCTAAGGAAGATTCCTTTGTCTGCTTATTGTTTTCTTCCACAGAAGCAAGTTTCTTAAGGATATGGGACTAACAAACTTTTCTCCTAGATTGTAATTTTGGAACTGTTCATTATTTTACAAAGCTGTGACATTCCTATGGTTTCTCTTTCTTTAAATTATGAGCCAGCAACTGCGGATTAAATGACTAGAATCATGGTCTTCTTATTTCAAACACCATGAATTCATGTTTCTTCCACCATACTTTCTTACCAGGAATTCTGCCCACACCCAGGCTTTCCTAAAAATATTTTGGTCTAATTCAGTTAAACTAGGAAATGTCTTACAATGTATAACATATTTAGAACTTGTGGAGATCCTGGCTAATTTGGTAGGGATGATAGTAGCTTGCAAGTGTTAGTTGGTTTCTCAGAAGTACTTCAACGCTTATGTTTCGTAGGATCTCAGGAGGGGATCATGCAGAGATAATTTTAGACAGCCCTTAAATTTGAAGTATTTGAAATTTAATTTGTTGTTGTTTTGTTGTTGTTGAAAGAGAGTATGGTAATGTGGCTCTTCCTTTAAAAGCTTTGATCCTCCAGAGAAACTGAGTTTGGTTCCTAGTACCTAACACAGAGAGCTCATAACCACATGTAATTTCAGCAAAGGCCTGATACCCCCTTCTGACCTAGATAGGGACCCAAAATACATTCATCATTAATACACACTACAACACTTAGACCTACACATTCATAAAGAATAATTTTTTTGAAAAATTTAAATGTCATGGAAAAAGCAAGCAAATAGCATTCAGTTTTATTTTCTCCACAATTCTGAACAATCTAGACAACCTTACAAGGTAAGTACTTGTGGAGGGGAGACAACCTAGCGTTGAGACTAATAGTAGCTGTGGTCTCTAATTGCTGTACCCAAATGATATTCTAGGGACTCTGAAAGCCCCCATGTGATAACTTCAAATGCTTTGCATAGCACATTTAGCTGTAGATTGCAATTAACTTCAAGGTTTGATTAGAGGACCATCAACAGCATGACTTCCGAAGGTTCAGTTAAGCAACATGCACCCACTAGACCAGATGCTTCACTGCACGTTAAGTAATAATTTGGAGAAATCTTGTGGGCGATAACACCTGTAAGACAGTTGCAATGCATACTGACTTTTGAGGGCTGTGACTCCTCCTTTTATCCAAAGACTTATATGTGAAAGAATGTAAATACACTGTGGTTATACTTTGGTACTTCAAATGTATGGTGTGTGAAGGTTGGTCTAAATACATTAGGCAGTTTGAAATGAAGATGTCTGAAGTAATAATTAAGAAGCATAGGCTTGAGTTCTCAGTCTGCTGCTACAGAGATTATAACTGGAATCACTATGTCTCTGGGATTCTACCATGTGAGTTTTAAGTGACATATTGTTCTTAATATGTTCACTGAATATATACCTAATGCGTTCTGCTCAGAATCAGAACTTTCTATCAAGATCATAACACATGTTTAGGAGTATTTGGGAGTACCCAAATAAAACATGGCATGCAAATAAAAAAACATCACAGAGCCAATTTTATGTTTAGTATTTTATTTATAAGTATAAATGGAGATTATAAAGGAAGTGATAATTGAGAAAAATAGGTTTGTAATCCTTTTCTAGGCTTTGAAATCTGTCTAGAATTTAGATGTTTGAGAGAGGAACAATTAATATTGGAGATGCACAAGAACTGAAATTTATATACAATGATATGCAGAGAAAAAAATTACCACCATGTTCCCTGGCACAGCAACACATTGATAAAAGCTAAGATGTAAAGAATTAGATAGCTTGAGAGATGAGGTATACTTGATATTTCAGGGCTCTACAAAATTAACAAGCTTAGGTTAAACCACATAGGTTAATTACAGAAAGCTAGTTTGATTTTAGTTTCCAAGCCAGAACTAGTCAGTTCTATGTATATATCATTCAATCAAGCAAAAGAGAGATTTAACAGTTCCAGACCTAGGTATAGTAATGCAGGTGTGTAGGTGGGAAGAGAGATTATCAAAGGTAAGGAATGGCAAAAAATAAATGGGTCATAAGGTCATAAGTTAAACCCCACACACACACACACAAATGAGATAATTGGAAAATCTGAAAAGCAATCCAGAATTTGAATGGTTTTGTTTTGAGCATATCAAGTCTAATATGACACTCATGAGTAAAGCACAAATACTATGTTTTCACTAAGAAATAATGTGATGTTCACAAGTCTCGTGGCATTCGGTATTCTCTATTCTGAGAGCTTTCACAGAGAGGGTCAGAGAGTGCTCATCAATTGCAGTTAATGACGACTGCCAAGGAAATCATAAGTAGAAAATAAGAATAAATATGAAAGTTACTTTAGAAGAATGAGTGAGCAAATCTCCTTGGAGGAGTTAATGACTGAATATAGAATTAAAATAAAAAAGCAATGGGGTGAAGCCTGGGGAATATTCTAGACCGAAGCTTAAACTGCTATGAGACAAGTTACTTGTTACAGGAAGAGCAAGGTCAATTTAGCTCAAGTACAAAGAATAATAAGGTGAAGATGAAGTCAGAGAGAAAGACTTGGATTTATAGACATTTGCTTTGTGAGTTAATACATGATTCATTGTGAATAGATACAGGACAGAATGTATAGCCAAAGTTTACTTTATTCAAATCCACTGGCTGTGCAGATGATTAATCTAAACCTCCAAAATCTAAAAGAAACACACACATTTACACATAGATAGTTGATTTTGAATATCTGGTAATTAATCCATAGTTCTTTCTATCACCTAGGGAAGTCCATAAATTATTTTACTTCTGTGCTCAAAGGTAAAGGTAGCCATGGCTGTCTCTCAGTCTTTGAATGAGCCATTAAGAACTATAATTGCCAATACTGAGAAAGAATTGATTTCTTGGCTCTAATCCATGTTTAACATTTCTATTTGTTCTTTTCTCTCTCTACAATTTTATAATGTCAAAAGCAACCTGGAAGAGGAACAAACTCACAGAGGTAGCCTGTGGTGAATGAGTTTTGGTGGTTGGGGAAAGCTTTTCCCCTTGCTTTGCTAGGTGATGCATATGGCCAAATTATATCTGGAAAATAATCATGCCTTTTGAAAATCACTTGCTTGTATATTTCTGTAATTCATTCGATATTCTTGGCATTATTTCTCAAAGTATTGTGTTTTCTTTCTTCTTCATGATTTATGTCTTCCTGTTATTATAGGCTTTTCAAAAAATGGATTATGACCATATTTTATCATCACATTCTCTCTTTTGATTTGGTACAGTATAAATTCCTGGCAAAGATATGTTTCATCAATTGCCAAGATGAACATTTATCAAGTAAGCAAGTAAGATATTACCATTGTAAATTACTAAGTATTATACATATCTTAGGAGAAATTTTTAGACTGATAGTTAATTTGTGAATTACATATTTTTTTGAGCCAACCTGTAGTAATAGTTGGAATGGATGCAAATGATAACTTTGTGGTATTTCTTTTTATTATTTATATATTTATTTATACTCCAGATTTTATCCCCCTCCTGGCCCACCCTCTAACTGTTCCACATCACATCCCTCCTTCCCACCCCCATGAGGATGTCCCCACCACTCACTACCCTCCCCTCAGACCTCTGAACTCCCTGGGGCCTCCAGTCTCTTGAGGGTTAGGTGGATGTAAATACTAACTTTCTGGAATTTCTAAGAAGTGAGGATACATCTGCTTCTCGTTCCTTTGAATTTCACTTGTTTTTTTATTCTCCCCTTAACAAAATAACACCTGAGAAGATGAGATGAAGAATAGGGCAAGGCGAAGGACAGCTTTTATAAAACTAACTCTCCAAGGTGATCCAATGGAACACACTAGTTTTCCGATTACTCTATAGACCCTTCAGAGTAGAGATATGTTCAAGGTGATAAGGTAAATAGTAAATCCTAATATTGGTCTTTTGGTTTTTACCCTAATATTGGCTTCCTAAATCTCCTACTTGGTGATGAGAATCATTTACATACATTTTGTATACAACTTGTAATCCAGAAGTGATTTGTGGGGAAATAAAGAGCTTAATTATTTTTATTGTTGTTAAGTAGAATTTGTAAACATTATAAATGATTTCTCTCAGTTCTGCTATGAGTCGCCCGAATTTCCTTAGCATATATATTTTTCATCTGTGCAGTATGCTCCAGATCTTCCACATGCTTTGTTATTGTGCCTTAAGTAATCCTGTTTGAATCTGACACAGAAGCCAATACGGAATCAAATGAAATCAGCCTTTCCTCTAGTTTAGCTTTTAATGTTGAGGTCCTATTCCCTACACACCTTGCTTTTTGCCACACTATGTTTCTTATGTTCCTGAGGATTTTACATAACATCTTCTTTTATTATCTACTCCACCTTGACCTTTATTTACAGGGTCTACAAGTTCTTGAGATTCATGTCACAGTTTGCACCTTTTGATGTAGAACAAGCTTGAAGCAAGGCTCATGCAGCTGAGGTTGGCTAAGATACAAGATTATAAATGCACTTAAACCATGCTAAGATTATTTTGTGTTGCTCGTCTGGTTTTTATTGTGTAACACAGTTACTCAGTTCAGCATGTGAACTTTGGACATGGGAACACCATGCGTCAGTGCTTCAGCATCAAAGACTGAACATGCCTACAGGGAGCCTTTCTTTTCTATAATTTTGTTTTGGGACATAGTCTCATAGAGCCAGGCTTGCTTCAGAATCACTCTTTAACTAAGGATAACCTTGAATTCCTAATCATTGTACCTCCACCTCCCAAGTAACAAAATTATAGGACCTAGCAGCACACCTGGTGAGGGACCTCCCTTCACCACATTAGATCACTCTTTATTCACTCCGTGCCAGCACAGCTTGCTTTCCTGCTGGTGTTTCTCTGCTATTTGCTCATCATATCCTATGCCTATGAGGGGGTTTTATTAAATTATATCCTATTTCTACATAATAAAAACCGATTCTGTGTTTCAAAGCAAACTGAGTAGTGAAAGTGACATAAGGTTAGAAGGAAAATGACATTGAATGTAACCAAAGGATGTGTGGCCCCATTGCTACCAGTCCTTCTGATAAGATACATGTCAACAGCCTGATAAATGCACTTGTGTCACACTGAGTACTATGAGGTGAAACTAACAGAACATAAACACATAATTATTCTTAGTCTTTCCTCAAAAGAATTGTGTATTACTGTTTCCTTCTCTTTTTTTATTTTTATTTTTATTTTTTGATACTTTATTTACATTTTCAATGTTTCCCCTTTTCTAGGTCTCCTCTTTGGAAACCCCCTATCCCCTCCCCCTCCCCCACCTCTATGAGGGAATTCCACCTCCCACCCACCCGCCCACCCACTCCCGTATTCCCACCTTGACATTCCCCTTTACTGGGGCCTCTAACACCCTCAGGCCCAAGGGCCTCTCCTTCTTTATACACAAATATATGTCCATTATATTTCAAATATTTAAAAAATAAAGCATGTTCTGCATTTTATTACCAACAGAGACCATTTAAAACAAAGTATAAGAAAAAAAGAGTAAAATTGATGGCTAGATATTTTATTATTATAAATATAATAAATAATAAACATTCATATTATGGAAATCAATGTTTAGTCAAAATTTATAGGAATCAACATTTTGCTTGATTCAGAGATTGGTACTGATCTCTCCTGATAAGGTCTCTCCTGGTAACTTTTGTAAGTAATCAAAAAATGTGGCATCAATTGGCATGGGTAACAACTCTGAAGCCATATTGTATTTTGTCATTAAATTCATAGGAAGAATTCTGTTTTATCTGCTCTCATC
Source organism: Uromys caudimaculatus (assembly GCA_028551405.1). Lineage (NCBI taxonomy): Eukaryota > Metazoa > Chordata > Mammalia > Rodentia > Muridae > Uromys > Uromys caudimaculatus. The sequence goes on along the minus strand of CM052713.1, from coordinate 61,116,591 downwards.
AGTTTTCTGTGTTTTGGTCCAGATGCACATAGCTCCCCAAAGTTTCATCTTTTCTCAAGCCTATGAAATACCGTGGTTTTTTTTTTTAAATAGTGATAGACACAAATCTTTTTAATTTATCTTAGTATTTTCCTTGCAAAGACAATTTGTTTTATGTAGCTACAAAAATAAACATTGAAGCAAAATTCATTTCAATAAGTCAAAAAACTAGAATATAACAGAAAACATATGTTTCTGCATACATCAGTGTACAAATGCATTTGACAAGTATATCTCAGGCATAATATATTGTTGATTAATTAATTGAACAGCATTTCAGGAAGATAAGATGTCATAGAAAGATAAGATCATTGACATGAAGTTGTTACTAATTTCCATTATATTTTCTGTATTTAATGCAAATTACTGATAAAAGATGAATATTAGCTTCATAGATATTTCTGAATACTTATTATATTTGTCATAAAATCTTTCAATTATTTTCAATTTTTCTTTCACCTTTAGTCATTAACTGTTATGGAACATTTTTTTTATGGACAAAATTTGAGAAGACACAGACTTCTGCTTAAGTTCTTCTATGCTAAGCTAATGTGTAGATCATCCTTAATTAATCACTTAAGTGCTAATACATTTTTCTGGAAAGTTCTTATTTCTTTTTTTAAAATTTTGGGGTTTTTGTTGTTGTTGTTGTTGTTTTTTGTTTTGGTTTTTCAAGACAGGGTTTCTCTGTGTAGCCCTGCCTGTCCTGGAACTCACTCTGTAGACCAGTCTGGCCTCAAACTTAGAAATCCACCTGCCTCTGCCTCCCAAGTGCTGGGATTAAAGGCGTGCACCACCACTGTCCGGCTAAAATATGTTTTAATGATTGGAGTAAATTGGAGTTTTATTATCACAACGATTTTAAAAATGAAATCATTTACATTTTAAATTTAATTAATAAGCTAATTGGCATCTTTTGGTTCTCAGGGATTTGTTACAGGAAGTTATGTTTGATAGCAAAGCTCCTTTGTTCATTCAGCCATTACATTAGCTGGCCCAGTTTTAAAATTTTAAAGGGTTTTTTTTTTTTAATTGTTAGTGTAGAAATGGTCAAACTTTTAGTATACAAGAAACTGAATGCACACCAAAAAAAAAAAAAAAAAAAAAAAGCTTCTAAAGACCCAGAACATTATATATGTTCACAACGAGAAACAAAGCGACAGGTATCAAAAATTGTTCTGAAATTCACATTCGTGTTTGTGTGAAGAGATTACCAGAATTATATTTTTTTAAAAAATCAAACAGAACAGAACAGATATTTGGCACAGTACTGGATAACCCTAAAATAAGTGAAACATATTGTTATTATTTTACAAATTCTTGGATTTCAGCAGAGGCATATGACAGAGCTCAGATCTATGTTGAACAAATTATTGTTTCTTACTCTGTGTGTTCATGGCATTCAGTTATAAAATTGCTCATTTCATATCAACCCCTAAGAGAAGTGTCCTGCTTTATTTATACAGAAAAGTGGACAAAACACACTAAGTTTGTTTTCGTGCAATGCTTTTCCTTTCTCTAGGCAAATCATTAGCTCAGTATGCCCCCACCCCAGGCTTCCCTGTTTATTCTTGAAATGCACTAGGCAAACAAAATGAGCTTGGTGATTCTGAGTTTGTTCTCTTGTCTGCCTGTCAAGGGGGTCCTTACGGTTTAGATTCCTGTTATACCAGCATTTCTACTTCTTTTAATTTACATGAAGGTCCGGTCCTTGGCCAGATCCAGTTATTAGTGTTTAAATGGGAACGAGCATAGGGCAGATGTCTGAGGAACAAGGCCAAATTATAAAGATTATGGCTACTCAATATACACCTTTCTGCACTTATTGATAAAAGTAAATAATTAACCTGTGGCAATATGAAACCACATTAATTTTAGTTGGACCAAACATTGGGAAATTGATGCAGAAATGCTTGACAGACCTCATTGACTCTGCAGATTCATTCCCTGTGTTGTCCTCCAGCCTCAGACTACACATATCACTTCTTGTCTTGTTCTTTTTCTTTCTGAAGTGCCACGTTGCGTTCTGGCTATGCACACACTAGGCATGTGATCTGCCCTGAACTGTAGCTTTCACTTGTCCCTCAAATTTTCCGTATTCTATTTTGCCATCCAAACTGCTCTTAGTATCCAGCATCTTATGTTTGAGCAGTTGATAGCATAAAAATAAAGTCGATATTTTCTGATGCTTGGAGAGGATTTATTTGCAAGTTAATTTTAAACCACTAGATAAGCTATAGTAAGTCCCACTATATACTATGGTAACTATTTTTCTGTGGTCTTTTGGTACTGGGTTTACTTTTTATTTGCCCATTGATTAGTTAATCATATAATAAAAGCATTGTGTATATATGTATATGTATATGTATGCCAGATATAATTGACTTTATGAATTATCTACTGAAGTATCATAGAGAATATGAATAACCTGACTCTAAGACCTGATGCTTCAATTGAATCTTATATGACTATTTTTCTTGTTAAGTTTCTGGGTGTTACTTGTTCATCTTTGAAAATACTGTTTTTGGATGGAGTTAATACATGTTGTAGGCTAATAAGTAAAGGAAATGTAGTTGTTAAATGAAATGATGTAGGTAGATTAATGTATTGGAACTTGTGCTGAAAAATTTTAATTCATAAAATGCTGTTGATTTCAGGTAAAATCTGTTGGATGTACATATTGCTGAAGTTACTTTATAATAACAATGTTTTAAGAGTATGGTACTGAAGATTAAACTCAAGAATTCACGCGTGTTGGGAGTACACACTGATGCTGAGATTCATACATTGGCTTTAAGCAGACAATTTTTTAAGCCATAAAAATTCTTATTTCTATTGTTTTGATAAATCTTGTGCTAGGTCTATAAACATCTCCATAGCTGGCACAATGGTTTGTAGATTTTTCTCTCTATCATAGGTTCTTTCAATATTCACTTAAAGTAAAATATTCGTGACCTCTTCTTTTAAAGTAGTTCAGTGCAAATTATCTTTATGACATTGCTAAGATATGTTCCCTCTGCAACCTTTCTCTGATTTGTGTCTTCCATTTCACATTAAATTTAACTTCACTATTTATAGCTATGTTATTTCATGGTCCAATACTATTTTCCTTCATTTATGAAATATATGCTCATACTCGCCCTTGCTATTGAATATATTTGCTTCATACTTAAAGCTATTTTTTAACCAATTAATGAGTTTTCACAAATAAATCATTATTATGTTATGGGAACAGAAGTTATGCTTATCTACAATAAGACGTAAAGAATAGGAAGATTTCTATTATTTTTTAATCTCTGAACATATAAGAATATTCTAAAACCTAGGTTCTGCATTTATTCGGGGAGATTTTCAGAATGTTGTTTACTGAACTATATTCCAAATTTATTTAGTACAATGTGTCTAATTATAAATAAATTAAAATATGAATGCTTTTATTCAAATAAATATGTCATTGAAATTTCATTGTGGAAGTTGTTCAGGGCAATTCTAGCAAAGTTGCATTAATATGAGGTAGTGTCTCAGGCTAACAATAGAAAAATGTACAGTCAGGATTAAGGTAATAAATATTTTTTGATGGAAGACAAGCTGTAAAATATTCTCTAGTTCATGAACTTAGGTGTTTCGTAAACAATAGTGATACTATAATAAAGAATCAGACTTATCAGTATGCCATTAAATTGTGTCAAGATATTTGGTTTGATGACCAAGTCGAATGTCCATGACCAATTTTTGGCACACTTTAAATCTAAGAACAGCCAAAATTATTTATATATATTTATGGAGGATGCCATGATCAGACAATGTACCAACATGAATGAAAAGTTGTGGCTTTCTAGGAGCATATGACCTAATTACAGAGACCCACATGTAAGTAGAAAGTAAAGGCAAAATTAAATAACAGAGGCATAATATAGAAACTGTCCCTTCCCTGTGTTGCTTTTTGTTATATTTTATCACAGCAAAAGAAGTGAAACCAGAACAGAAATTGGTACCAGGAACATGGTTGTTGTTATGATGAACCTGATGGTGTTAGTTTAGGAGGAAAAGAATACAAAAAATTCTGTAATTTCAGGGCAGAAAAGCCATTAGTGTCTGGAGCAAAACTTAAAGGGTCACTCTAGGCGATTCTTTGAAGTCAATAATGATGAAAAATATGGACTATATCTGTCCATCTCATGAGGTTTTAGATGGCCACAAGGACTTTATCAGGAATTGTACTAAGGGCCACTCACATGTGTGTCTTAGTGTGTGTGTGTGTGTGTGTGTGTGTGTGTGTGTGTGTGTGTGTGTGTGTGTGTGTGTGCGCTGATTTACTATGGCTAAATAATCAGATATAACTAATAAAAGATTAATGCCACTGAAAGGACTGCATTTATACTGTTGGGGTTTTTCATTGGCTTCAGTGTGATTGCTTTATCTCTCAGTTATGTCCTTCAGAAACGACCATATTTAAGTAATTTTGTTGTTGCTAATTTTACACAAGCATAGACTTAAGAAACTTCAAACATTTAAATAGAATTTGAACTGTTCAATATTGAAATTTTTGAAGTCTTGTGTTCTTCTTGGAGTTAGAGAATACATTACATTATGGCATTAAAATGCCTTGAGACTTTGGGGAAAATGGATGCAAATTACAGATTAATGTGACATGTTGATGTGTGTAGTTGACAGGGGGTGGATGACTTGTACTGGTTAGTTTTAACAGCCAACTTGACAGAACCTTAAATGAGTAGAGAATATCTGGGTCAGGTTAGCCTGTGGGTATGTCTTCAGGGGATGGTCTTAATCGTTAATTTATCTAAGATGATCAACTCTGAATGTGAGTGGCACCATTTCAATGGTTTGGCCCCGAAGTGTATTATAGTGGCGAGGGCGAGCTACATAAGCAAATAACCCGAAGCACTGGAAAATTCATTTCTCTCTGCTCTTCACTCTGAATGTGATATGACCAGCTGGCTCAAGCTACTGCTTCTCTGACTTCCCTGTAATGAAAGTTTGTTATGGGAAATTGTAGACCAAACCCCTTTCTCCTCATTTGGCTTTTTGTAAGGGTATTTTATTATACCTATAGAACTGAAACTGGAGCATCAGGTAACAGAAATGACAGCTGATTGTGAATTATGGGATGTAGCATGAACAATATGTTTTGTTCTATTTCCAGCACTGATGATGCTTAAAAATGCTATGGCATAGACTGTATAGATGTACTGTGAGTGAGCTAAAAGATAATGGGTTTATTAAAGCTGCTGTAGTTTTGCCTGCCATAATCACTATCAGGAAATCATCTATCCCTTCCCTTCTTTTCCCTTCCCTTTTCTCTCCTCCCCTAAAAGTATATTTTCTCTATAGTTGTCTATATTCTCATCTACACCCATTTTGTATCTATGCTATTAAATGGGTGATTTTTCACATCTCAAGAATAGTATAAAATCAAAATGCATGCTATTAATTTTCAAATTATATATTATAGATTTGTATTGGCTACTGGGGTAAGGTATATGAGCAATATAGCTACTAGATGGATTTTTGAAGTGCCTCAGACAAAATGCTCAAATGTCCTGGAAAATCGTATCTTAATTAAAGAGGCTATGGATACAGACAGCATAAAGGAACCATGTCATTATGTGAGCTATAGAGATACTGAATACAGCTAGCTCCCTTGGAGTTCAATATGGTTATGGATCATGGCTTTATGACATCATGATTGCAGTGTTGAGGATACATAGGTACAAGATTCTAAGGAACATGAAATTTCCTTCTTCAGGTAACCAGCTTTCCTACCAATAATAAGAAACAAAGCATTATATCTTTGATAATTGTAAAATAACCAAAACCAAAGATGAAATAAACCCAAAAAAGTGAGTGTAAATCTCTAGTCCTTCTTGCGGGGCATGGTGGAATGATTATAATGGTATCAGCATAATTTGGCCATGTGCCAATTTAACATTCACAGGTTCCACAAGTTGACTATAGGGATGCAACAAGACCTTGGACAAATACTACATTTGAGAATGTCTACCTCAATAGGACCTGTTATGGCTTAGATCATGTTATGTCCTGAACTTGATAAGCAGCCTTTTCACATTACTGAAAAGTTGAAGAACCTGTAGGAGGATGACTTACTAGAATAAAGATATGGTACCTGGGCTGTGCCCTTGAAGGTGATGTTGAGATCATGCACACCTTTCACTCTTGTATCTGTCCTTTCTTATAATGATGAAAATGCATTGTTATACCATACATATAATTTCATGAAGTTTAACCCTACTCCAAAGTGCAAATGAACAAGGCCAAAGGACCACGAATTCAAAACCTCTACACTTAAGTTGCTATACAACTGTTCTATATTTTAACTAATTTCTCATGTATTTGTCATAAAATGGAAATAGGTCATAGAATTATGATCTTCAATATATAGGTATAATGTCATAAGAGTTGTTACCTAACCAATTCTCATTTTTCTATTCTTACCTCAAAAATATTAAATAATGTAATAAATAATATGAAATACCCTACAAATTGGGAGACAAACTTTAAAGCCTAATCGGGCCTTTGTCAATTACTAAGAAAATATATTCCTACATAGTTTTTAAAATCTCATATGTGTGGTCATGAATGTAAAATATTAAAACAGCAGTAGAACAATAACATCTGGTAAAGAATTGACTGTCTCAATATTTTACAGTTTTTGTTCTTAGAAATATACATAGTATATTTCTCAAATAAACTCAAATGTTAATTCATTTTATACCAACTTCATCAGTGTTTGATCTAGTTATAAAAAATTAATAAAAATAGGCACAAAGAGCCACGAACTTGTAATAAGTATCAACCACAGCCTGAGTTCATCTTCAAGCATCACAAGTGAAATTGGAAATTTCTAGATCACTTTAAATTAAATTGATTAATAATACATCATGTTAAAATGAATTTTTCATGATTTGGAAGCTAATGTTCTCAATTATTTAGCAATGCAAAATGTAGAAAACTCACAAACAGTATGCAGGAGCTGATCCGTGAACTTTCTCCTAAAACAAGATGATAAATGGCCCATTTTCTACCACATTGAAGTGATATGGTAATATTTTCTACTCAAATATTTCTTGTATAGTAAACCAAATGGGAGCATGTACAATAGGTAAAAGAAAACAGAAAATATGAGTTATTATCCCAAAGTTGAATATGCATATCCAAAAGGTATATAAATAAATTAATACATTTTTAAGCGTATGATTTTGTTCATACCCAAGTCAGAGAATGTTTAGGTTTTATTTTTTTTGTAACCTAAGGTATATGAAGATCGTGATACTATTTTCCTCCCAATGATCTACTTCAACATACTTCCATGTTACTTCGGTTTGCTTTTACAGTAGTTGTATCTATATGGTGATTTAATCTTAGCGTTGTCTGTTCCTACAGAATTTTATGAGAAGCAATATAAAATGTACACTGCATTACATTGCAAAGATCATGCCATTACTGAAAGGAAAGCTATTTCAAAGACCTCAACACTAGCACATTATGGGCATGGAGTTAAAAGATGAGTTACCCGATTAGAATCATTCTTGCCACCATGACAATGTACTTATCACGGCCCCATCATCATAAACACTCAGTGCCATCTAAAGGAGTTGTGTTCTTTTACATAATGACTGTGGTTGTTGAAATCAAATCCCTGGGGGACTAAAACCCTGGGTTACCTACAATGAATGTAAGTAAGACACTACTGCATGCTATAAAATATTATCATCAAAAATGTGCCTGAGAAATTATCTAACTCCATTTCCTCCTATTGCATCTAAGCCAAGTCTGACTTTAGACTGTTGAGCTGCCTTGCCTCAGGCTGTGTTGTTAGAGAAGCCAAGCACAAAAGGGAGATTTAGTGACGTCCTTTAAAATGCTCACCGCAGGACATAACAATTCCATTCTTACACTCTCTGGATGTACCAGTGAACAAGAAATAAGACAGCAAGACAATACCCTGCAAAAGGATAAGCAGAAACATTTGAGCAGGGATTTACTCAGCCCTTTGAAGAGGTAGAGTGGAATAGATAGCTCTGACGTCAGGTGCTTCATACACTTCCTTTCATAAGGTATTTGATTAAAAAAACTTAGAGTTAAAAATAAACAGCTTTATTCGGCTGACATAGGACAATTGTATGTCATGACCACACCATTAGTGGCCAGTCTTGGTAGTATAAGACATTTCTACAAAGATATAACATTTTGTACATTCAAATAAAAAAAGAAAAGAGAAAATTAAGGCGAATTCAGTAATTTCAGAAGGATCAAAATGTAAGATACACTCTGTCTCATCTCCCACTACCACCTACATCTGCAGCATCTGGTGCTGCTGTGCGCTCCTTCAGGATGGTATCTCTTTTGCAAAGCAGCAACTGAGGAAACTCCATGGCTTCTCATAACCTAGGAGAAACCCAAAGACGTTCCTTGAATATGTTGTCTTAATTAAAGAGCCCCACACTGGCTCCAGCACATCAGGACTAGCACATGTATATTCTTTTCTTTCATTTCATCGTCCCCATTTATTTATAGGATATAATCTAACTGGTGTTTTACACAAGCTATGACTTCTGTCTGTCTGTCTTTTTGTCTTTCTTCCTTTCTTCATCCTTCCTTCCTTCCTTCCTTCCTTCCTTCCTTCCTTCCTTCCTTCCTTCCTTCCTTCCTTCCTTCCTTCCTTCCTTCCTTCTAAATGACAATGCTCAATTTTGGTTTATCACCAATGGACTGAGACACTGCTGGATCTGTGAATGAATCCTTTCCTCCAGTAGTGGCACGGTCATTTAGCTCTTATCTTTAGATTCTAGCAAGTTATTTTTCACTCGTTTTAACTAAAGAACCCAACAACATAAAATCCCTTGCATTTCTTATTCTCGTGGAGAATTTTAATACTTTTTAATTTATCACTATAAAAATATGGACAGCGTTTGATTATTTGTGTGTGTGTGTGTGTTTGTACGTAGCAGATGCCACATGCAGGGCGACTTGTCCTTGAGTATGTGTAAATTCCTCTTGAAAAAAATGAATCTAGATAGTTTCCTTCAAGCCAAATATTATGTTGTTTGAATAAAGTTCTTGTTAAAATAGTCACATATATAATTTATGAAATATATGTAAATTTTTTCAAGTAGTTTTGTCCATTGTTTATGAATAAAATAAGACCATATTAGTTCTATAGCTCACATAAGAAAAGTCAGAATGCAATTGTTAATTTTCATGATCGGTGTAACATTATTCAATACAAGAATCTTTACTAATGATATTAAATGTCTTCTCAGTGATAGATTAAAAGGCTCAGAGGGTATAGAAGCTGACTGCCAAGACTGATGGCCTGAATTCAATCCCTAGTACCCACAATAGTGAAGGAGAGAACTGACTCTTCCAAGTGGTCCTCCGATCTACACACATGTACCATGAGATTCCTCTGCCCATTCTCCCCCGACATGCAGTATATATTCTCACAGAAATCAATGTAATGTGAATTTAAAAGAAATGTCTATCAAAATACATTTGATCCCATGTTCCTCTTCTGCTTTCTGCAGTCAATCCAGCCTGTTTGCTCATATCTAAAGATTCAGAAGCAAGGAACACACCAGTTACCTATCCATACCAAAAAGTCTGTCCTGAAAACATACATGAGTAACATTAGACTGACAGAGCAGGCTTTATTTAGTAATATATGAATATATTCATACATATATGCATATAATAACAAACAATGAAAAAACACATGAATTTGAAGGAGAGGAAAGAGGGCTATAGAGAAGTTTTGAAGGGCAAAAAGTGAAGGGAGAAATGTTATAATTATGTTTTAATATTTAAAAATGTTCATTTGATATAGACCATTATATTTGGAGGGAAAGAGAAAGAGAGAGAGAGAGAGAGAATTAGTTTTCTTTCCTTTTTATTTCCCAACTGTATATAATTGATATTTTATATTTTACTGAAAGCAAACTTAATAGGACCATTAATCACCACAGATTTAAGACTAAATCAGAGGGAATATCATGTGACAGTAAGCAAGATGTACGTCAAGGCAAGTTGATTACATTTTTCCTGAGTTTGACTCCTAGCCACAAAAAATAAGGCTCCTACCACACAAATTTTGTAGAGAAGAAAGGAAAAAATTAACAAATTAACATAAGCAGAAAGTTGAAGAATGAATAACCACCATAGCAACACTAAAACTTCACTCATAATATCTATGTGAGGAGAGCAGAACTTTGGATTAATAAATAGGAACATATATATGCATAATTTTATAAATTTTATTTAATATATATGTTCAAGTCGCTGCAAATATTTGTGAGGTTGAGTTGACAACAGTTCCTTTTATATTTAATCCTGCCTCCCTCTTAAATATGTAGGATGATTATTATTATTATATTTATTATTATTAATTATTAAACTTTGCTTTTTTATATTCTGACCAATCACTATCTATGTAAATATTTTTAAATTGGATAGAATTATATGGCTTTCCTCTCTTCAGCTCCTACCTTTTTTTATGTTCGCAAATGCCTCCATCTCAGTTAAATAGTTTCCTTCTCTTTATCATTGTTACATACATGTATAGCATCTATGTATACATCTGTGCATATACACAGTATATCTGTTATATGTGTTTGTGTGTGTGTGTGTGTGTGTGTGTGTGTGTGTGTGTGTGTGTGTGTTTTGTTTGTACATATGTGATTTTAGGGACATTTCTGCATTGGACAACCAATAGTGAGACTTACATATTACCCACCCACACATCCCCGTCAGTAATTACTTGCCTGTAATATTTTTGTCTAAGGTAAAACCCTGGGAAAATCTGTCCTTTTCTTGGTTCACAAATTCATTGATATTGCCATTGTTCGTGTCTTTTTTTATGCAGTCATTTCTAGGAGACACTGTTCCACCGCAGACTTCCTGGTATTCTGGCTGTTTCTGACCCCATTTCATGATGGTCCCTGAGCCATAGATATTGTGCAGTGGTGTAGATCTACCCTCCTCCCGCCTCTCCTCACCACCTATTAGTTACGCATTATGTCCATTGCGGTTTTCAGTAAAAGTCTCCATTTGCTGTGAAGGTTGCAGGTATACCTACTGTCTGTGGATAGAAGGATATGATGTAGAATGCAGTAAGGACTTAAGCTGACCTGGCTAAGTGGTGGTAGTGGACCGTAACCTCTACGGTCCATGATCTCACTAGCCCTAGGAAGATGTCTAAGTCCTGAGTAGCAGGCTTAGTTGGGTTTCTTCTGTTTGGTTATTTATTTTTTTTATTCTGTTTTTATTTCATTTTTTAAATTTTTTTTTTATTTTTTGATACTTTATTTACATTTCCAATGTTTCCCCCTTTCTAGGTCTCCTCTTTGGAGACCACCTATCCCCTCCCCCTCCTCCATCTCTATGAGGGAATTCCACCTCCCACCCACCCGCCCGCCCACTCCCATATTCCCACCTTGACATTCGCCTTTATTGGGACCTCTCCTCCCCCTGATGGGCAACAAGGTCCTCCTCTGCCACATATGTGGTCCGAACCATGGGTCCCTCCATGTGTATTCTTTGGTTGGTGGTCCAGCCTCCAGGAGGACAGGGAGGGGGGGTCAGGCCAGTTGACACTGTTGCTCCCTCCATGGGCCTGCAGACTCCCTCAGCTCCTTCAGTCCCTTCTCCAACTCCTACATCTGGGACCTCACTCTCAGTCCAGCGGTTACTGTAAAGTGAAACTTGGGTATTCCAAACGTTTCAGCTAATATCCACTTATCAGTGAGTTTTGGTTATTTTTAATTGTGTATAAGTGGGGGAGTCGGGGCCTCTGTGTGTATATCAGTTTGTGCATATGTGTAAATGAATGTAAGTCCAGCGGAAGCCAGAGGCTTTACAGTAACAGAAGGCTGCTACTCCACATGGATGCTGGGAACTGAGCTTGGGCGCTGTGCAAAATCTTAGATACTCTGAAGTACTTTCTTAAGTTAACTTTCCAGTTCCACAATTAATATTATACAGTACTTTACTCAAAATTAATTGTGTGCATGTGTGTGTGTGTGTGTGTGTGTGTGTGTGTTGGCTTGCCGAGGACAGAAGTTGTTGCTTCCTCTTGAGCTGAAGTTACAACAGCTTTGTGATTTCAACATTAAATTCATTTAACTGAATTCTGCTCCTCGGCAAGAGCAGCAAACCTGTCAACTTGAGGCAGATTTCAGGGACCTCAAGACCTCTTAAATCAACTACCTGTGTACTATTTTTCTTTTGACAAGGGACAATAAAAACTAGATAACACTGTGTTATACTGATAAGAACTTATTATTCGCTGTAGGAATAAAAAGAAATACATTATTATGGCTGTTTTATCTTTGAAAATGGAATTCATGATGTTGTTTGGGTCAAATGTTTCAAGGCTATTTAGCCTCATATTTTATTAATGGTAATGGGGATCATGTAGCTAAATCCTGGAAAATTGTACCAAATAGCTACATCAAACGTTCAATGATAGTCACGATGGTTGTTCATTTGATAGTCAATATGGAATAGCTAATCCTAATATGTTTGTTTTAGGGAAAATAATTTATCACTGGGTAGAAAATCACGACATTTCCAATCAAGAAAAGACGCTAGTCAGTGGTTAGTTAATTTTTTCTCTATTTTCTTATCTGCAATTATTTGGATAGTATATAATTTTACTTTACATTATTCATAATGTAAAAAATAATGAGAGTTTTCCAACGATGTTGCTTCTCTACCAACCTCATTTAGGGAACATGATTTGTTAAGAAATTAATATGTTTATTGTACCAATGAAAAACGCATTGTAAAGGACATGTAGTTTAGAAAGGACTTTGTTTAGAACTTAATATCTAAAGTCTTTCAATAATGAGATCAATACATTAATCTAAACTGTTCAACTTCTGTGTGTATTTTTAGTATTAGATGCTCAAAATAAAGTCTGCTTCACAGATGCTTTTGATTAAATATATTTGAACTCACATTTAACAAAAAAAATTCTGCAAAGATGATTATGCTTATCAAAAATTAATAAATGCATAAATATATGTATGATTTCATAAGAAACTTTTGGTGCTGTCTAAATTTTATACTAATAAAAATCAGAATTATGCTTAATTAGGATTTTATAAGCAATCATTTACTTCTAAGTCATCCTAAGTAATTTAAAATTAAATTAAGGTTTTAAAATTAAATTAATATTTTGTAGTGTCTGCACATTTTTCTCAAGAAAATTCTCATAAAAAATATTTTTAAAGGTTGAATTGAAAATATTTTTATTCTCCACAGAAAACTTCCATTTAAATGTATTTGCTTAAATAAGATCTATCACTAATAGGTAAAAAGGTGCTCTCTATATGTAAGAAGTAACAATTTGTCAAGAAATAGTTTCTGTCAACCTGTGGAGCTGGGCTAGGGATCCATGCTGATATTTAATAGCTCAAAACAGCAGGAATGCAAAGAGATTATGTGGGTCATATCTAGTCACGCAGTGAAGGTAAGAAAAATGTCTTTTAAACAGTTGAAAATCTTCCAAAGATGTGGATAAGTATTAAACTTAATAAAATGATGCAAAAATATACAATTTTTACTTTTCAACTCTACCCATACACTGAGATTTATTTACACCTTTGTCAAAACAATAAATGAATCCTGTGTTTCCAAGGGCAAACAGTGTTTATATAGTTAGTAGCGCTTTCTTTACACAACCTATTCAACTCAAATGTTATATCTGATAATAAGTCAAAAGAAGGCTCATTGTCATTATTTCATAAGTTAACTATTTTAAACTAATTTTGGATCATATTTTTCCCTGTGATATTGTGTTTTCCCCTTCCATTAGTGTCATGAATGATTGAAATTGGAATGAAAGTCATCAGTAAGGATAGGATGCTGGGTCTATTAAAATGTTGATGACATTTATATATCATTTATTAAACCGTCAATAACATCATATTAGAACTTGTTAGACATATACACTTAAATGATGTCTACTTTAATGAAACCAGGATTAGGACCCCTTAGATCTCTCAAACACTAGACCACCAACCAGCAGCATACACCAGCTGATATGAAGCCCCCAACACATAGACAGCAGAGGACTGCCGGGTCTGTGTTCAATCAGAGATGATGCACCTAACCCTCAAGAGACTGAGGCACCAGGGAGTTTAGAGGTCAGGTGACATGGGGGATATGGGTGGGGATATCCTTGTAGAGACAGGGTAGGGGGGAAGAGATATGGGATGTGGAATAGTCAGAGGGTGGATGGGGGGATAAAATCTGGAGTGAAATAAATAAATAAATAAATAAATAAATAAATAAATAAATAAGAAAAAGAGAAAACACAGGTAAGTGTATCTCATCCCTATTTAGTCGGTAGAGTGTGGATTATTTGAGCATCAATATTTTTTAAGAGTTCTATACTGGATATCATATTTCCAAGTAAAAGATGAAATGGCAAAACCTGATTGGTGTTGGTATCCCAATAATAGTTAACTGAAGAAAATTTGGCAAGTTATTTAAATAAATTTTTTCAAGGACAGATAATTTGTTTGTGAAACATTTTAAAATAAAAATAGAGATGAGACTGGGCCAAGAATATTATAGTCCCAAATAAAAACGTTTATCTGATGTTGCCTTTAGAGAAACATATTTAATTCCCTGTATTCTAGTAGCTTTGAACTTTGTATTCTATTAAGATTCATTTTGTTTTATTTTCTACTAGTTTCCCTATTTCTACATCTAATTCTTGCTCACTGATACACACACACATACACACACACACACACACACACACACACACACACACACACACACAATATGTATTAGATAGAGATATAGATAGAATCCTTAAATTCAATTTCCTTCACACTAATGTCTGTTGATATCTATGGTGGTTTGAATATGCTTTGCTTAGGGATTGGTACTGTTCGTTGTGTCCTTGTTGGAGGAAGTGTGTCACTGTGGTGGTTGGCTTTGAGACACAGCCATGCTGCTCACCATGCTGAAAATGGAATGAACATCAGAACCAGTAAGCCAGTCAAATGTTTTCCTTTATTAGAGTAGCCTTGGTCATGGTGTCTCTTTTCAGCAATAGAAATCCTAACTAAGACAATAGGATACCATTATGCTTACATATTTATAACATATATGTTATTTTAATATTTTATTCATATGCATTTGCAGAGATAAAAAATGGCAAGAAATTTTATAAGTTTCCTTCTTTCGTACTGCAAACACAAATGACTTCCTGTCTTCTTCCACATAACAATTCCAGGGTAGTTCTTATCAAGGGCTTATATGCTTGGTTTCAATCCCTCAGTTGAACTAAAACTTAACTTAAGAGCAATGAAGGAACATGTAGATGAGCTTCCATATTTCTTCATGAACAGTTGGCCCTATGGCTGATGGAGGTTACCACAGTTACTCTGGTTGATTCACTTTACAGTGAATCAAGTTCTCAACACAGATTAAAATGACTTGCATTCTTGATCTGTATTAACCTCTCAGGTCAATGGAGCACCATTTAGTAAATTGCATTGTCTTTTCACAAATGAGATCAAGGCTACATGAGAATTGTTTCGTATAATGCAGGAAATAAATTTACTTCCGTGCATTTTTTCTTACTATCATAACTCTTTAAACTCTTTAAAAGCAACGTGATGATGGACTTTTTATAAAATGATTTTTTTCATATGCTTAGAATCCATTAGAAAGTAAAACAGAAGTGAGTGAGAGGTGTTTTAAAAAATAGAAAAGGTATCTATAGCCAAGCCATACATGAAATATAACGAGGATGACAGCTTTGTAATAAAAGACTAAAATTATTAAAATCTAAGATGGTTTATTTGTGTTTTCTTTTTTCTGCAGAAGAAAGTAATTTTAATTTAAACTAAGGGGCCATAATTAGAAACAAGAAAAGAGCACAAAGTAAGAGACACAAGAATGCATGTAGAAAGAAATAAAAAAAATGACTCTGCCCCTATCTGAAGGAAATTCTCCTTTTGCAATATGACATTCGAGCTCTTCATTGCTGTAGAAGAGTAGAAACAAATAGAAACACTTGTTTAGGGAATGGAGTTGCTTTCAAATTGCCTGTTTATTTTCTTGTATAAACCTAAGGCTATTTGAGAAAAGTAGAAAGGAACAGATGTGTGTGTGTGTGTGTGTGTGTGTGTGTGTGTGTGTGTGTGTGTTTGGTTGTGTGTGTCTGTGTGTGTATGTGTCTGTGTGTGTGTTTGGTTGTGTGTGTCTGTGTCTGTGTGTGTATGTGTCTGTGTGTGTGTCTGTGTGTATATGTGCACACACACACGTATGTGCATGTGCAAATACTAGGGCGTGGATGAAAGGGACATTTGGAGAAAACAGAAAAGGGCACTGTTGGGGAAATTGTAGAGGAACGATCCAGCTCCAATCCATAACTCATACCTTTCAATGAGAGTTCAAATGAGAGACCTTTCTCATAGGGCATTTTTGTTTATTTTCCATCACTCCAGTACCAGAATGTCCTTTGGGAAAGGTACGTAGCTTATCTCATTTTCACACCTGATCACTTGAGTAGAAAATAGAATGCAAAGGAAAGTTTCAGGCTGTTTAAATGGCAGTGGCTGAATCTAAATGAATAGAGAGGTGAGATATGTATTTATGCTGTTAGCTTGAAAAAGACTCCTTGGACCTGATGTATATGTAACAGATATACAGGGACTTGTAAAATAAATTGAACACTGGATTTGGCAAACAGGTGATTAAAGGTTCAAAATGAAAATATTCACAACCATATTCAGACTACAAGGTATAGTTGTAAGAAAGCGTCAAGAAGAGAAAGACTAGGGTAGAAATACAGTCCACTCTTCACAAGACCATAGGGGCAATAAGTGTGGATTATAGCAGTTCATACATGGACATGTATGAAGTATTCTAAAGTGATGCCATTATAAAATATGGAAAAGTCTATTGTGAGCTACATACTAAAACACCATGCAGGAAAAGGATATGTCTTGAAGTTCAAAAGACAATGCTGAGTCATTTGGAAATGAGAGATTAGGTACACATTATTCTCATTAAAGGAGTAGAGCTCTTCTTCAGGAGTCTGAATTTGAATAGTCTTTAAGGACTATTATTTAATTTTGAAAGGGATTATCTTTCAGTCTCTCCAATCTGTAAAACAGATGGGATACCATAACCTTTAAAGAAGGGTACAAAAAAATGTGGCTAGTCATTTTTTTTTTTTTTGTACCTCCTTTGTCTTCTCTAGGTTCTCTCAGTCTTACATACCACTCAATTCAACAGCTCTTCAGTCTCTCCTTATAAAACAAACAGACCTCAAAATGTAATAATTAAAATGTAATAATAAAAATAAAATTAGATTAGGAAACTAGATTAGGAGGAAGGGGCCAAAGAAAAAGAGCAAGAAACACATATAGACACAGAAATACATATTTCACACACAAGAATCCCAAAAAACACAAACCCACAAATCTGAAGCAACAATATATATATAGAAAGGTCCTGCAGAATCTGAAGGTACAGGAATGCTCTATGTAGGCACCAGCCCAATATATCCATGTTCAATGAGTTATGTTGGCGTTGACTTCAACAATGGGGTGTTGCTGACAATTTGTGAAGAACACGCTATAATCTTGTAAGCACCTTGGATTGTTTGGGAATTTTCATGGTCACTTTTAGCCACAATTTAATTAGATGTAATCCCATCCCAGTATTGGAAGCTTTGTTTGGTGATAAGAGATGAATAGTTGGAATATATGTGAGGGCAGAGTTGGAACAAAGCTTCATGGACTAAACCAAAAATTACTCATCTTACTTTAGGCCCATTCCAAAGAGGGAAGCTAAAACCAACACTTGCGTGACCAGGAACCTGAGACTAGATTATCCAGGGACCTAGGAGAAAAACAAATAATACTGATCTAAAATTAAGAGGTAAAAATAAACTAGCAATACAATGACTCCTAGTGGCATTCTTATATACTCATTGATCAGTGCCTTGCTCAGCCATCATCAGAGAAGCTTCCTCCTCTGGCAGATGGGAACAAACACAGAGACCCACACGCAGACATTATGAAGAGAGTGAGAGACCTTGGAACTCTCAGCCCAAAATGAAATGTCTCCATCAAATTCCTCCCTTTAGAGCTCTGGGAACTAAGGAGTCAGAAAGAGTATAAGAGCCAAAAGGGACGGAGGACACCAAGAAAATAAAACTCTATACATCAACATGAGCAAAGCTCATATGAACATGCGGAGTCTTACAAAGCATTCACAAGGCGCGCCTGCGTCTGCACCAATTCCTCTGCTTCCGGTTTAGTGGTTCTATGGGAGTCTTGAGTGTGCAAACAAGCATGACTCTGATTCTTGGGCTCTTTTCATTATATTGGTTTATCTTGTCTAACTTCAATGTGATAGCATTTGTTTTATCTAATTATATTTTATTTTAATATATTTTTAAATGAATGATAAATAAAGAATGAAAACTTAGCCACTAGGATAAAGATTAATTACTGAACTGTCATTTATACCTTCTGGGAGAGGGAAAAATCAGATTTTTCCAATGGAGCATCATAGAGCATATTAGCCTCTCCTGAGCAGATCTCATGTTCACATGTAGTGACCAGCATATTATAGACTCCATAGGTTTTTGCATGCTTTTATTCATTCATATTTACGTAGTGATTTTTGGTTTTATTTTTAGCATTTTGCAAGGTGTTTATTTTGTTTTCTTGTATTGGGTCAGTCTGTATGTGTGTACAAACATACATATACATATATGTGTGTGTGTGTACATATGCATATACATAATATATATTATTCAGCATAACATCTATTCTTCACCACTATATATTCAATTATAAATGTGTTAAATATTTGGTATTTTCTGTGGTTTTCTCCAGTGCTACTGCTAAGGGTTTAGTAGTAACTAATAAATTTTGTGTGAGTCCATAAATGTTATTTATGCATAAAACATCTATTAATGATTCTGGCTTTACTTGCAGACTCTGAGTTACTTAAAGATATAAATCTTTGTGAGTACAAAGCCAAGTACTAGTCCCTATAAACACATAATAAACGAGCTATTCAAGACCAAATATCCCCTTGTAGCTCCCTAAAGGCCACTGAAATCTGAATTGTGTTCTTATGGGGGTCAAATTACTTCTATAGAGATTAATAGTTGCATTAAGGCTAGATAGCATAACACAAAGAATTTTGAACAGTTATCATGTACTGTTTTGATGAAATTAAAATATCTGACTTTCTTTGATTTAACCCAAAAAGATGCTTAAAAATATAAAACCTTTCAAATCTTTATTTATTTTTTTTTATTTATTTTTTGATATTTTATTTACATTTCCGATGATTCCCCTTTTCTTTAGAAACTCCGTGTCCCCTCCCCCTCCCCGCCTCTGTGAGGGAATTCCTCCTCCCACC
>CM052713.1:60978740-61096603 GCA_028551405.1 Uromys caudimaculatus | reverse complement strand
GGCGGTCAGTCTCTGTGGTCTGGTGAGCTGTGGGGCGTGTCTTTGGCCCTCCGCTGGGTCTTGCGATCTCCGGCGAGGGATCTTTGTCCCGGCGCTGATCAGCTGTGGGGCCCTGTGGCCCAAGCTGAGGTCTCCGGCCGTCGCCCTCAAATCTTTATATGTATAGTGTAATAATTACCTCTCAAACAAATATTTCATGACTGATGAGAAATAATGAACAATGAAGAGAAATAATGAAGAATCGGATTTCTGAAAGGTTTTGAAGGACCATATTAGTTGCAAGCTCCCCAAGATTTATCCTGCACATGTTCTTACATTACGTGGCTGATGCATTAACCCATTTTACACTAATAGAGTGAGCACCCGAAACACTTAACCTATAACAAATTACTAAACATTTGGACTAAAGTTTTCACTTAAAACTGGATGGGCTCACATTGGAGAGAGACTTCTAATGAGATTCAGGGTAGCTATTTTGAGTTTATGAGAGAGCAAATGCTTACCTCATGGTCAGACAACAAAGAGAAAAATGATGAAGCTGGTACCTCAACATCTCCTTCAATAATGCCCAAAATGGCCTGAGTATCATACAAAGGTCTTTGGACCTACTCCCAAAGATCCCTTCATGTTCACCTAGCACTAAAAGGAGACCAGAGTTTGACCATACTGCTCTTTTTAGGACATGCATCCAGTCTGTAACATAAGATAACATTTCAAAGATCTCTTCCTAGAGTTCTGATGTCACATGGACCTTCTTCTTTAAAGCACAGAATGGCTCAAATGTGAAATATACCACTGTAGAGCAGGCACAGGGAGGGCAGTCCAGGAAGCAAGCACGGAATTCTTTTATTTATTCTTATAGAGTTGGAAATCTGAGGGAAAATAGAAAGAATGTAGAAGTAGTTGAAAGAGAAAGTTTCCAGAAGAGTTCATGAACACTAATAAAGAAATAACTACCAGATCAAAAAAACAAAAAAAAAAAGAAACAGTAATACTATATTTTAGAGAGATTTGGAGCAGTCTTGTTGGCAGCAGAAGTAGACCATAACTCAGTACAAAAGAAACCCAGTGGAAGGCATGTTCGGCAATGGGGTTAATTTTGTTGTTTATTTTTCTTCTATTCTTTAAGATTGAACTTATCATGCTTCTGTATAGAACATGGTTATTCAAATGAAAAGAAAAAGAAACCATGGAATGTAAGAACAGTTGAGAAAAATTGGGAAAAAATAAGAAAAGATGAATGTGGTTGTTTTCAGGGACTTGATTTTAGCCAGGTAGGAAGAAATGTCCCTGAGATTTTACTGAATAGGGGGAGAAACCATGGTTACTGATGTGTGGGGCTAAAAGGAAGGTTGATGTTACCGGGAGAAACAGAAGCTTGGTGAAAAGAAGAAGGATTATGCTTTATCAAGGAGTTACACAAAGAGTACTTAGCTGGTTATTTAACAGCACTCACTGGGACGTGCCTGTGCAGTAATATTGATGCTGTTCCCATAGCTGTTTTTCTTCATCTGGTAGGTACTGTGGACACACAGTTTGCCTGCTGTTTAATTACCACCAGTGAGTGCTAGTGCTCCAAAACTTAAAGGCTGTTACCAGTGATTGTTCTATATAGCAGTCAGCTCTGTGCTTCATAAAAGAGGACATTTTAAATCCCAGGGTCTTGTTTTCTGACATCCAAAATGCATTCTGGGAACAATGTTGACCTTTAAGACTTAAAAAAAAGCGAGGCAATGGTGGTGCACGCCTTTAATCCCAGCACTTGGGAGGCAGAGGCAGGCGGATTTCTGAGTTTGAGGCCAGCCTGGTCTACAGAGTGAGTTCCAGGACAGCCAGCCAGGGCTATACAGAGAAACCCTGTCTCGAAAAACCAAAAAAAAAAAAAAAAAAAAAAAAGACTTAAAAAATATGTTCATCTGAGAGCACAAGACACCACAAGAAGTTGAGACAAAGGAAAGGATATTCTGTTGGATTTAAAAACAATAAGGATAATGTGAAGATGCCAAGAGAGAAACCTTCAAAACTATGATACTAAAAAGACAATGAAGTCTTACTAGATGTACCCTAAAAATAAGAAAAATCTTTCTACAAATGTAAGAATGTCAAAGAAGACCTTCTAGAAGATAACAAGGCAGAACACTATACATGTGTTTATGTATATTTATTTTCATAAATAAATATATTTATTTATACATATATTTGCTGTATATGCTCATATAGGCACATATCCATGTATTTATGTATGTATACATTCTTAGTCATTTTATAATTTAAGGGGATTTGAATAAGATCCAGAGCAATTCCTGCAGTTATATCAGAAGAATATTTCTCATCTATCATAAATTCACTAAAAGAGTCATGTGTTATTTAATGTCATCTACATGATTATCATGAAACAATGATTCTTATTTAAAAATACATTTCACCACCCACGTGATTTAAGATGGGTACTTATCAAAGTTGTTTAGTTATTGCAATTATACTTACCACAAAGAAATCAGACTTTAAAGAACTGATTAAAATGAGTGGAAACAATTCCACATTCCTTCCAATTCTGTTTTTTTCAGTAAACACCTTAACCTAAACAGCAGATTCTGACACCTTTCAGCGTGTAACTCTCATCTCTAGTTTTAGATGCTATAAGACCCTACTAAATGATTTCATATTTAAGTAAATCTACATACTCCATTGTCAGATACATATGCAAGATATATATTACATTTTCAATTACAAATGGCATTAATGCTATGAGGTTGATGATTTGTTCTGAGTTTATATTTAATGCTATAAAATAAAGAACAAAGGTGCCAGGTGGCATTTCTGCTTGAGCAATCTGTGCCTATTCAGTAGAAACATTAAAATATAAAAGACCTTATAAGCTCCATCTGCCCAGATACCTGGTTTTCCATCTTCCTGGAGATACCAGATATTTACATTAAAACTCCTGCTGAAGAGTCCATAATTTAAGATAAGTATATAATGAGCTTATTTAACTAGGTAGAATCCACTATAGAAATGGTGGGGAACCGGGCAGTGGTGGCGCACGCCTTTAATCCCAGCACTTGGGAAGCAGTGACAGGCGGATTTCTGAGTTTGAGACCAGTCTGGTCTACAGAGTGAGTTCCAGGACAGCCACGGCTATACAGAGAAACCCTGTCTCTAAATAAATAAATAAATAAATAAATAAATAAATAAATAAATAAATAAATAAAAACAAAAAAAAGAAATGGTGGGGAAAGGGACATTGTATTGCATATTTTATGATGCAGTGAAAACATAATTTCAAAAAGATTTCTAAAGAAGTTCTTTGGAGTTCCAAAGGAAAAAAAAAAACTATTGAAGCCACTTTTGACAAAATGTAAAAAGAACATCATCAACTTGGGTATATTTGGAGCATTTAAGGTGACATCAGATTTCTTTGACAACTGAAAGCATTAGACTTATGACATTATTAGTATGAGATATTTCCTGTGTGTCCTGTAAAGATCTGGATGAAACCTCATAACTGATATGTGCACAAGTTGATACACTGGCAGAGATACAAAGAAACTGTCACCTTGTGATACTTGCTGTGTATGACTTCTCAGTTGTCAGTCGTGATCTATACCACATTGGTGCTGATCCTCTGACTCCAGAACACTCAGTCTTCAGGGTTTTCTTTTTTGCCATCTGTTAACATGGCTTCTTGTTCATTTGGAACATATTCAAATTATATGGGATAAAGTTACTGTTTTCCCTTGGTACACTTGACTTAAGACTGACCCAATTACTTTTAAAGACTATAAGGACACAGAGACCAATCAATACAACATTGACCTATTTGATTCCTAAACAACCTATCCTGGACATTGAGACACAGAAGCATTCTATAACACACCCCAAAGTCTTAACTAGTAGAAAAAGTGAGACAATGATTCTATATGTTACGTTACTGAAGATGTTACTTCTGTTTAGCAGCTTGGCAGAAGGTGTTTATTCTATGATCACAAATACTATGCATTCTTTTGAACAAACATCTGTTTTTATTTTGCACCATCTACAGGGACACACTTCTGAGAAACCAAATGAGGAGCTGCCATTCCATTACTTTATGTCAATATAAAATGCAAATTTTGTACAGAAGGAAGGGTATATTTACTGTTAAACCATGTAGACCTTTAGTGATCACGACTATTTAAGTGGTCATTCCCTGTACTCCAAAATATCTCAAGAGATGCTTTGTGCAGCTGTGATAAACAGGTTTGTTGCTCCTCCTTGCTTTTGCAATTTTTGTTGAAATCCTACTATTCCTTTCGCTGCTTATCTCTAAATATTTGCATTATATACACAATCCTTCTCAAAACCAAGAGATTTTTAACACATTAGAATTTAAACTAAGATAAGGAACTGATGAGCTAGGCTTAAGGAAAATTCTATAATAACTAAAATTGTGTGGTAGCTTCTGTCCTATATATTGATGTTTGATTACCATATGTATGCATGCAATCACATACTAACTTCACGACTCTAATTCATGTTTAGGTGCAATTCAGTATATTAAGAAGCTCACCTAAATTCAAACTAGAAATTATTTCAAATCAGGTTATTATGCTCTAGCTAATGAACATTGTCTAAGTGACCATTCTCTAATGTCAGCTGCATTTTGATTTTATACCCAGTAAATGATATGCTTCACTGAACTTCATAGTTTTTAATGATCACAGAAATATTTACATTTATACATAACCAAACATGTTATAATTATTTTATCACTCACCATATAAAAGGTCTCTGAATCACAAGATGTTATACAGTCAATAGTATCATTGATGAGCAGATTTCTAAAGTTCCATTCAAATTTATATAAGAATTATGGCTGCTGCATATTCACTCATTCATCTTACATTAACTATAGATGTACTATGAAAACACACATATAGATGAGTAACATTTTTATTATGGCAATTGTAAGTTAGCCAGGATGTTTAATTTAAAAAAAAAAAAAACTTATACTGCATGTGTTTAACCAATATTGATTATATATAAGAAAATATAACTTAGAGTTTTTAGAATTCTAACTATGAATTAAGAAACCATCATTTCTCAAGGATATTTTTTTTTACTATATATCCCATGTTATCCTTGGAATTATTACACAGCCTGGGTTAGTCTCAAATTCACAACAAACCCCCTGTCTCTATCTCCCAAGTGCTGGGATTAGAGATGTGTCATACCCAGCTCCCCAGTTTGCATTTCTATTACTTTGCATATATACAAGTTTATAACACTGGTGAGTGAAGCTTTGTAGGTTTTAAATCATCTGTGAAATTTACTCTTCGGGAACAACTACTAATCTTGTAAGCTTGTGTTTTTGATACTAAAATATTAAATCGACTGATGAATGGATCATCATATCCTTGAATGGAGTTGATAGTTTGGGACATTTTCACTCAGACCCTCTTTCCCAACGCTTTAGCTACAGAGACCATTTTTATTGTGTTCTTGATCCTAACACTTAGCTCAGCATCCTAATCTGAGAGTATTCACTAGGTGTTTGGAGAGGAAAATAAACCACCTCAAATAGCTTGTGTGTTTTCCTCAAAAAGTAAAATGCTTAGAAAGTCTTGAAGGCTTAAAAAATATTTATGTGTATATACAAGCTTGGGGAATTTTTATTAGTGAAGTGATAATATTTTTTACAATTTGTGATTTTCTTAAATTCACAAAATAATAATTACTTACTAATAATTTTTGAGTTGGAGCAATTCTTATATATAACCTGATTACAGAGATTGCTGTCCACTACATACTTCAAAAGAACTGTATTCTAGATTCCTTGGGACAAAAGTCACATTGCAAAGGAAATTTGATGCAGATATAATTCCATTGTTCCAAAGATACATTGTTTAAACACAAATACATGTTGGCTGTATAAAAGTATAAGACAATCACCCTTTTTTTTTTTTTTTAGTGCTAAGTGTATTCAAAATGCATTAATGAAAGTTATTTGTGCTTTCAGTAATTTTATATTTCTGTAATATTTCCAGACATCATCCTATATAGTGGTTTCTAAGCATTTCATAATGAATAAATTGTAGTTGTAGAATAGCAGAAAATATTTTATGTGTTTAAAATAAGATTAATTATAAATGTAGTGAGGTTTTAAATTTAGAAGAAAGCAATAACTTCCCATGTAATGTGGCTGTGTAAAACATGGCTGATAAAGTAAATCTGTGACCTCAATATTTATTACCATACTTTGTAAACATTAGTGCCAGTGGACAACGCTTAGTAGGGCAGAATAATGTGAGTAAGTGATCCCCAGATAGTGGTATGGATAAATAAATAGAAACATTAAGCAGAGAAAGTAATACTTTGCAAAATAGAAGTATCAATAAAGGAAAAGTAATGTTGCTATTTGCAAAAGAGCATTTCTGATATCACATGATAAGGAGAAAAAGAAGTCATGTATTAGTCTAGTAACCATCATAACAAAGCAAAATTTGTTTAGATTGTCTGCTGTTTATTACTTAAATTTAATGACTGTGAATGTGTTCCAAGAGCCATCAAGGAAGAATTACATGTCCCACCTCTTGTATGAACAATATCAGTTTTTATACTTGGAAACATTCAAAGCTCGGGACTTGGAAACCTCATGTGACAATCAGGGCAAAGCTGGCCATACTATTGAACCTCAGGAGATTACTAGTAGAGTACAGACTTAGTACATGGGAGACCTTGATTCAACTGTCAGCCCATAATAGAAACGAAACGGGAAAGGAAAGTTAGAGAAATCCCTTCTTGGCACAGATGCTGAAAGCTAGGATTCAGATTCATTAGAATTCACAACTTAGCTAGGGAAACAGCTAAGTCATTAGGGACCTTGTCCTGCACACATGAGGGCCTGAATTCAATGCCTAGAACCTATCTCAACTAACACACACCCAAATTAAGCAAACAAACAAACAAACAAAAAGACAGGCATGGTCTCACGCTTGCAATCTTAGCATTCGAGGAAGCATAGACTACAGACCAGCCTAGTCTAGTTGAGGAGCTCCAGGCCTATGATACATTTTCTCAGGTCTGAGAGTGCCTTTGTAGTGACACTTGAGGCTGTCTTCTGGCCTCCAAAAACATGCACATAGAGTTTAAAACACAAATATACACATGTACACACACACACACACACACACACACGCACACACATTGAAAATGATTAGAAACATTAAATAAAATGATTCCTGTGACAAATTCTAAGTGTCAAAGTTAGTGGGTTTTCTCTGCTGTGTGGAATTCAGTTTGCTACGAAGTGTTGTTTCAATTGATATATAAAGTGCAGGTACTTGCACAGATGAGAGTAGGCAATGTTATAGATTTTGCATAAATAATAAACACCTTATTATAGTGATCCATACTCTCCATGGTACTAAGATAGAGACAAATGTTTTGTATGAAATTTTTTAATATTTTAAAATATATCTCTTAAACAAGGTTTCCTGAGTACATAGTTTCGTTTTGCCTTGTAAATTTTCACTCTGAACAGAGTGAAACATTCTTTTCTTTTTCTTTTTCTTTTTCTTTTTTTTTTTTTTTTTTTTTTGGTTTTTCGAGACAGGGTTTCTCTGTGTAGCCCTGGCTGTCCTGGAACTCACTCTGTAGACCAGGCTGACCTCGAACTCAGAAATCTGCCTGCCTCTGCCTGCCAAGCTGGGATTAAAGGCGTGCGCCACCACTGTAACATTCTCACCCTTAAATTGCCTTAGGTTTGTGCCTGTGGCTCAGGGTTGTTCAGGAAGCCATACGGTAGTCCATATGTCAGTCTAAGTTTCTGAGGACTTGCTCTGGAAAGCTAAGGATTTCTTACTAAGCTAGCTCCTCTGTATGGCTATGAAAAGTGATATGGTTCAGGTTGTGAGTGAGTCTTAGGGAGAAGTTACTCATCATGTAAACCCCTCCTGCCATGTCTGCTGTGTTCTCCAGAAACAGAGGCCAACAGAGAATATGGCATAAGCAACAATGCCTTCCAAGGCCACAGCATAGAGGGAAAATGTGTCAACATAGCTGTTATAGTCCAGTGAACACAGCCACCAGCAGTATATTTTGGGATCAATTTATAAAAGTATTCAAATAAATGAACACAAAGGTGTTGGAGTGGTCTTCAAGGCACTTAGTCAAAGTTAGCAACAAGGTTAAGGAAAGAAGGAATGAGAAATGAAGGAGAAAAGGGAGGAGAGAAGAGAGGATGGGGAGAGGGAGGAAGGGTCTTACTGCTAGTCACTGCTTTCTGTTTGACACCAGGCATTTCAAATATGAGGACACTCCCCTAAAAGTTCAATGTACTTATTAAATATATCAGAGCTTTGACAGCTTTTTCACATTTAGTCAAATAGTTGCAACATTCTAATGCTCCCTAACTTCATAATTCATTTTCAAAATGTTTTATTTGTCATCACAGTATAGTTTCAAAAGTCAGCAATTGTTTCATTACGAATGTCTTAATATAAAATTTAATGGTGCTCTTTTTTATTATTCTAAAGATGCAGTGCTAAACATGGATTGAGACCATCTAAGATATACCAAAGAAAAACTCAGTTTCTGAAGAATCCAAGTGGTAGATGAATGATAAAATATATATTACTAGTATGCATAAAGTACATATATTTAGTTTATACATTATTGACAGTATGATGGTTAGTATAGGTACATCCCATGCAAGGAACAATTTTGTTAACTCTAATTTTAGGTAATTGTCCAGAACTTCTTCTGGAACACTGTATGTGTTTCTCAAACTATATGTTAATTACCTATCACAAAATATTTAGTTATGTGGATGCATCCATTTTTATATTTATTGTATACTCTTGCATTTTAAACGGCATAGAGACATAAATGAAATTAAAGTAGATCCAATCCAGAAAAATTGTTGTTAAATGTGCTTGCATGTGTGTCTATCCAAAGACATGAACAAGATTACTTCACATTTAGACTCACATGTAGACATTTGCGTATTTATTGTCTAATTGTCAAGGTATGACTACTTATTGTCTATTTGTCAAGAATGAGCAGGAGAATCTTTAGGCTGTTTTTCTACTCCAGTAAGAATTAGAAGTGGTTTAAATACTCTAAATATTTCAATTCTGTGAACATTTCTAAAGTTTAAAACATGTGAGTTCTCACCTCTTTCTCTCCCTCTCTCTCTTTTCCTCTTTCTTTCTCTCTGTCTCTTTCTGTCTCTGTTTCTCTGTCTCTCTCCCTTTCCTGGTCTCCTGTGCATGTATACTTACTAGCTGTTTTTCTCATTTATTTTATAACTCCAAATATATCCATCATGGAATGAGATTTGTAAAGCTGCTATAATACAATGTAAAAGAAAATCAAGAGGATTCCTAGAGATACCATAGAAATAATAATGCAATATACTTTACATACCCAAATATGCTCTACCTATTTTGTTTATATAGTTAACATTTACTCAATTTGTAAACTTAGTACAAAAGAATACAGTCAGGGTCGATGTGTTTGCTCTGCCAAACTAGCTCAGAATTTACTGACTTTTTTTTTTTTCTCAAGAGAATGTTATAGAGCTAGAGAAAAAATGGGAATGTTACAGAGATAGACACTCAGACATTGCCATATTCCTATGACATATAGGCATACAAAGACACATGTGCTGATCCTCATGCATGCAAAATTATACTCAGAAATTGCATACATGATAAGAGAGATAGGGTTAATAGAGACAAAGTCAGAGAAATACAGAGAGAGAGAGGCAGCCTAGGATGCTGTACTCTAATCAGAATTATAAAGTATGATCTTATGTTTTAAGATGAAAAGTACGATATTTGTCTCCCAAAATAGTGCGAAGCAGGACAGAGAAAATGTACCAAAAGGGGAAGAAATCAGCAGATGGCTTGTAAGAAAAATCCAGTGATGATTTCAAACACTGCCCCCAATGCTGCCAATGGTTTGTAAAGTATTTTCAGTTCATTTAATTAAAATGCCACATGTGGCTTTTAAATCAAGATTAAAAAAAAAAAACTAGTAGTTTTCTGTGTTCTGAATAAATAGACAGATGGTTTAATTGTATACAAATTGAGGTTGTTTTAACATTAGTATGCATTAAAACTTAAGAAGTTTTCAGAATGCTTTTCATTTCTGCTACTCTACGCCCCATAGCAAACACTCCTGAATAAGAACAACTGATTCAAAGGGATGGAATTACATCCACACTTTGCCCACCTCTCTCAGGCTTCTGCCCCTTTCTGTGTCATAAGATGTCATTTAATAATACTGCCTTACTCTTGCTTGGTGGATCCCTAATTATGCTAGTTAGCTTTCCCTAAGAATGCAGAAGGCAGAATGCACAGAGAAGATATAAGAAAGTTACTGCTGCTCTCTGAACCTTTGTGTGCTCCCTAGTGAGCTGCCTTCTCTCAAGGATGCGAGGCCACCTGCAAAAGGTTAAACACGTACCATCCTGGGGTTGAAATGACAAATTTATATCTGCTAGGAGTTAAAACTTTGTTGAATTTGCAAGATTTTGTGCAAGCCACAGCATTTACAGGACAGGCAATATTCTTCCTTGAGTAAGAATTTATATTCTATGACAAACACTGAGCAAAGGTTTGTTAGGAGAGCCTGCTCATTGAAAACTCTGTAAATATTGTGTGCTCGGGCTTCCACTAAAATACATTGCCTTTGCTGGAATTTTTAAAATGGAGTGCTAGAAAGCCATGCATGGTAGAGCAGGTACAATCTAACTTGTGCTGTGTTTTGAAAGCTATATATGGATTTTATCTACATATGCATATATGTTTACATGTATATGTACAATGTATATTTGCATATACTCATATATATTTTAAAAGTCATCTGAACTTTTCAAGTTATAAAAGGAACTACTATTTATGAATGTATGTATGTATGTATACATATGTATGTGAGATATATATATATACAGTACATATTTTTCTAAATTAAATCTATAAAAGTTATTTCTATTTCACTCACATAGCTAATTGTGTGTCATCATGGGCTTCACAAGTTGCACAAATCAAATATAGTTAAACCAGTAAAAAAAAATCAGACATAGAAACAAATTTGATAGGTTAGCTGCCAAACTCTATCAGTAAGCCAAAAGCAAGTTAAGGTTTATGCCACATAGGAAAAATCAGAAATCAAATTATAAACTTTCAAAATTAAAATAAAACATCTTGAACAATTGTTGTCTTAGTTAAATGACCATCTATAATTTACTTAAATATGTACATCTAGTAATTAAATACATAGCTAAATTGTACCTGGAATACATGGAATATACTGTGTAGATGCAGAAATGGGGCTCAGAGAAGAAAAAAAAGAAAGAAATGATAAGAGATATAAAAATTTGTAGATCGTGGCTGAAGAACTGGCTCAGTGCTTAAGAGTTTTTGTGGATCTTGCAGGACTCCTTAGATGGCTCATAACTACCTATAACTCCACCTTCAGGGTATGCAGTACAGTCTATGACCTTCAAGGACATCTGTATACACACACACACACACACACACACACACACACACACACACACACAGATACACACAGAGGGAGAGAGGATAGGAGGGAGGGAGAGAGAGAGAGAGAGAGAACATCATGCAGATAGATACATAAAAAATAAAATAAAAATTTAAAATCTAGATTATTAACTTCAGTTTTTCAGTTGCTTTTATCTCTTGACTATTGAGTAGTGTATGTATGATTTTTAGGAAATGGTAATGGATAAAAGATAAAATTTAACATTTTTCCAAAAAATATGCATGTAGAAATAGCAAACTCGGATACTGGGACCACTCCTTTGTCATATCTTCTCATCTTTTCAGTCATTAATTAATTTTGTTAATTTTTACTGAATCGCTGGTGAGACAGGTGGTATGCTTGGTGACAGAAGACAGTGAGTCAGAAGAAATAATCATCCATTACAGTTAGGAGTTTAAAACAAGAGGAAACTCATCTCTAAATAGTGATGCAGAGACCATGGAGTCAAGGACATCACAAAAGGTAGCTGGAACAAAGTTTTATATACAAGGGGAGAAAGAGTTAACAGAGAATCAAAAACCTGAGGGCTTTGGACGCAAACAAAAGGTAGAATGGGGACCAAATACGATGCAATTCCAAGCACAGGGAACAGTAAAGACCTCCAACAGCACCTAACAAACTCAGGGCACAAATGGTATGCACCATCATTTCTTATAAGAGAACTAAAGAACAGATTAGAGAGTGACAGATAATTACCCTTGGTCTATTTTAATATCTACCTGTCAATGAGTGATGGAATAGTTAGTTAAATTGTATGCTAACTATTACAATTTCCTCCTACCTTTTCCTAACACTGTTGACTGGGTAGGTGTTCTCATCACATACCCACAATGGGTACTTCATCACACTGGTGGCCCCAAGGAACCTTAGCTCCTCATACTCATTCTCTTGTACCAGCTCTTCTGACCAGGCACTATAGATTGCTGCCTCTAATAGAAAGTTGAAAGAAAGAGACTTTCTCCGTGGTTGCTTTTGAAGGTATAAGGAATGGCAGTTTAGGTCTTTGTAGTTTTGGGAAATTTGGACTGCCATGGGCAAAGTTAGGTTTCCTGTGGAGAATGCTTAAGGAGGAAGAGAAGGGGTGATAACTGAAAAGGACCTGAGAAATCCATCTGACAGCAGGAGTTGGAGCTTTAAATAATTCCAACGCAGCCCTAAGGAAGGGTTTCACTCAAAGTTCTTTACTTGGAAAAGTTACTTAGATACCGTGGACAGGGGAGTGAAGTGGGTAAGAAAGAAAGATAACTATCAATGTGCTTTACTGAGTTTAGAAAATACAATGCTGAGACAAGTCCCCTTCAGACATGCTGTCTTATTCAGGATTTCTATTCCTTCACAAACATCATGACCAAGAAGGAAGTTGGGGAGGAAAGGGTTTATTCACCTTACTCTTCCACATCGCAGTTCATCATGAAAGGAAGTCAGGACTGGAACTCAAGCAGGAGCTGATGCAGAGGCCATGGAGCGATGTAACTTACTGGCTTGCTTGCTTCTCCTGGCTTGCTCAGCCTGCTTTCTTATAGAACCCAAGACTACCAGCCCACAGATGGTACCACCTACAAGGAGGCCTCCCCACTTGATCACTAATTGAGAAGATGCCTTACACCTGGATCTCACGGAGGCATTTTCTCAACTGAAGCTCCTTTCTCTGTGATAACTCCAGCTTGTGTCAAGTTGACACAAAAGCAGCCAGTACACATGTGATCGCAGCATTGAACAAGCCATCATGTCTTACAAGGATGTCAAATTATTCATTCTTTTTAGAATGTTACACTAAGAAGCAATAACTTTCCAGCTCTTCTAGTTTGCTTCCAACAAGGTGGCACTCACCCTCATTGCAGGACAGTCCCTGTAGGCAGATGTAGAGGTGTGGTGTGAGCAGCGGCTGGACAGACTGAGCTTAGAACACGATGCCTCCTTTCACAGAGCAAGAGCCTCTCAGGCTTGTAGCAATGTGGCTTTGTATTTTATCCAGTCTCTAGTCTAATGCTGAGCACTTGCAACTGAAAATATTGGTATTAGAATTTTAATTTTACCTGGTTAAATAGTTTAATGTTATATTCAAGAGAATTGATAAGAATTCATTATTAGATTGTGCTGGGCTAGAAATGAAAATATTTTCTAATTTTAGTCTATCCCAAGAGAAACAATCAAGGTACCTATATTCTACTGGAACTAAAAATTATACTGTGCAGTTATCTTGACAAATTTGGTGTTATACACGATATAATCATGTGGCTCGAATGACTTCTATGAAGACGGGGTAGATAAAAATTCTTCAGAAATCTAGCATGCTGGGTTTTGGGGTTTTGTTTGCTTGTTTGTTTTGCTTTGTCCTATCCTGATTTTTCCATAGCAAACTTATGATGATATATAACAGACATGAACAAGTCAAATGGAAGTGACAGGTTTAAGAAAAGCATTTCCTGTTTCTGAATTCAGAAGTTATAAAAATACTAATCAAAAGAAAACTAGATATTTAGGAGAAAGAGACCCAGTCCTTTTTTTTTTTTTTTTTTTTTTTTTTTTTTTTTTTTTTTTTTTTTTTTTTTTTTTTTTTTTTTTGAGAATGTTTGCATTAAAAACCAAAAGGGCAGAAGCATGGTTTCCAAGAGAAAGAACTTGACAAAGTAAGAGGTCAAAAAGCACAGAATCTGCTCAGAGTGGTGTTGAGCTACTCTGAATTCTCACCGTGCTCTGAATGTCTATGTTTACCTTATCTAATCATGGGATGGTGTGGCACATGGGAGTAGTGCTAGTCGTGTACATCCCCCAAGGGAGAGCAAAGGACCACATTTTAATCTGGCTACAGTCTTCCTCTGCTACTTTTAGCTAGATGAAAACAAAGTGTAGAAAATTAAAATCAAGCCAATTCTGTGTTAGTGATGAAGGTACAAACCCAAAACATCTGGCTATGGGTTCAGTCCTGCTATGCTCTTGACAGCTCCTGGACTGTTCTTCCTCCATGCAGTCTATTGCTTCCTTTGAACCTAGAGACTTTAATTTCAGAATCTAAATTGAATGTAATAAGTGCACTATATTTAAAGAGAAGAGAGGCAGGGAGGGGGGAAGGAGAAAGAGAAATGAGGAAAGAAATGGAGAGAGAGAGAGAGAGAGACTTTGACAGTATCTATTTAAAACTTGTTTTTCAAGATAATCAGACAGATTTTTAAGAGGTATACTAAGAAAGTATATTTATGATACAGTTCAAGTACATTAGAAAAATCATGTTACAAAATGAAGTTTACATAATGTAATTGTCCAGTGAAGGTAAATATGAAAATGCAAAAAGCCTAAAACTTGCCCAAATTAATCAAAGGAGTATATGAGCGTCTTCAGATATGAGAGTCATTTGAAATTTTTTTAAAAATGAACAAATGAAACTTTAAGAAAAATGAGGACAAATAATCTGCATCTGACTCTTTCAGCTGCTTGTTGGGTCTTTCAGAGGACAGGCAGGATAGGTCCCTTTTTTGTGAGCTCCATAGCCTCCATAATAGTGTCAGGTATTGGAGCCTCTTTGCGCCCAACCAATGGACAAAAGCTGCTGACCCCTGTGGTTGAATTAGAGGAAAGCTGGAAGAAGCTGAGGAGGAGGGCAGTCCTGTAGGAGGACCAGCAGTCTCAATTTACCTGGACCCCGGAGATCTCTCAGTTACTGGAACACTGACCAGACTGATATGGGGCCCCCGGCACATTATGCAACAGAGGACTGCCAGGTCTTGACTTTAGTCAGAGAAGATGCACCTAACCCTCAAGAGACTGGAGGCTCAGGGAGTTCAGAGGTCTGGTGGGGTGGGGTGGGGGCCATCCTCGTGGAGCCAGGGGAGCCAGGGAGGAGATATGGGATGTGGACAGTCGGAGGGTAGACCTGGAGGGGAATACAATCTGAAATTTAAAGTTAATTAATTAATTAAAGAAAAACTGAGGACAAAATATATTAATCTCATCAGTAGATATTCTTGATTGGCTCCAAGGAAAGTCAGCTATCAATGTGCTGTATTTTTATAATTTCTCCATTTATTTTATGTAGATGGATACGCTGTCTTCAGTACACCAGAAAAGAGCATCAGACTCCATTACAGATGGTTGTGAGCCACCATGTGGTTGCTGAGCCTCGAACTCAGGACATTTAGGAAGAGCAGCCAGTGCTCTTACCCTTTGAGCCATCTTTCCAGTCCCCAAAGCGCTGTATTGTAAAGAGATAATTTAGAAATAAGAGTTTTGAATGTATGTTTTCCAATAGAGCTATTTTTTTCACCAGAAAATTCTCATGTGTACCCAAATATAAGGTAGCACACTTGAAATACATCTGCTTTTAGCTTGAGTACATGCACTAAGTTTGTATTGAGAAATCTCTGAAGAAACCTGAGTTCTATTTTGACTGTAGTAAATTTTACTGAAAGTATTGCTCCTCTGTGCTCACAACTTCACAACCGCATAGATCTGACAGAATAAGTTCCAAGAGCGACTCAAGAACAGGCAGCACACGTTTAGTTCTGCCTGCTTCAAAACTTGTGGAATACACCAAGATTGTCTTCTTGAAAGATTTTCCTTTTTATAATGTTCTACATTTAATTATGATTCCTATAATTTTCTATAAATTGAGAATAGTTAACATCTCCATAGCACAAATACAACTCCATATTAAAGAATTCTTCCAAACATTTCTAAAGAGCGACACTTGGAATCGTTGGAACCAACTACACATTTCTTATAGCTGAGATTTCTTTGGCATTTGTTCTAAATAGGCTTTACATATAGTAATGCACTTATTTCTCACAAACACTCAAAGAAATTAAACCTAATTATCTGCCGTTTGCACATGAGAAACTTGCCTTTACACTAGCTAAGGCACCTAAGGTCAAATACTTTGCAGTCTGTATATCAATAATGAGACGAAATGCTGAATTCTATGTCTTGCTTGCTCCTTGTTATGTCATAGATCCCTGAGCAATCAGCTAATGTGATAAAATGGGCTCTATGCTAACAATATATACTTTCAAATGAAACATATGTTTTAAAGAATAATGAAAATGTATTTTATTGTGGTTCACCTTTAAATAATGTTACTCACAAAAAAGGAGAATATTTTGATTTTTTGTATTCAGGTAATAGAAGTAACACCAAAATCCACTAAACACCATCCCATGCTAGTAAAGCTAAATCATCCTCGCCAGTTCTTCTCTTTATAAGTATGTGTACATTCTGAACGTGATATGCTAAACATGGATTCTAAGTTGTATGTCTAAATCAATATGTCAATTTTTCTTATTTTCTCTCATCCTATCACTGCATATCTTTCCACTGTAGACCATAAGACATCTTCCTTCCCATTAATCTCAATATTTCGAATAGGAAATGCCCACTACTTTCAGTCCTAGGCTTAGATACACTGTATTTATAAATCTGAAACTAACTCTTGTAGTCTTATAAAGGGGAAACATATTTCTGCTACTAAGAACTGTCATCTATACTTGATTTACCTGATTTGTCGGGTTTCCTAAAATGGATGAGAGCTCACAGCTAGTTGACAACTCTCTAGTTGTAACCGTTGTAGCTTGAATCACATGGATATTGAAAATCTGTTCTGTTTGTTTTCTCCAGAATAGGGCTTAATTGTTGTGTACAATGCTGTGATATGATTCTCAAATTTTACTTCTGGATCAGTGAAGCTAAATTAGGTACCAGTGTTCAGAGTACTCACACTGAAGAGAATTATTAAAGGCTGGTTCAGCATCATTAGGCTGCTCATAAAGCAATTGCCAATAAACATTTTGGAAAAGATGAATTTATTACATGTATACATTTGTTATTCACAACCTGGTAACTATACCACCTGCTCACACAGGCTTCAAGTACAGAGATGGAAAAATGTTTTAGACCGTGGAATAACAAAGCAATAAAAAGCATTCCACTGCATTAAGTGTTAAAGGTGAATTTGAAGAGTCTCATAACTGGAAAAGTCATTTGCTGTAATAATCTTCACCATCATGAATACTGTGTCTATTAGAATTCCAGATAATGGAAACACAGATACATCAACATGTTTAGAGAAAGAATTGGACCCCTTTATTCTCCTGAGAAGGGTGAGCTTTGTTCTTTACTTGGTAGAGGTGTGGAGAATGGAAAAGAAAGAAATTTTTCATGTAAAATAATGTTGAAATTATCAACACTGAGAAATCTCAGAAATGTATAATATTTCATAAAATGTACTCTTTTATAACATTTTATATAAAGGACTCTGAATTGTAATTTTTATTAGTTCATAATCACAAAATGTAACATCTACTGTTTCAATTAGCTTAGTTTACTTCTTAGCATCTCATCTGAATTTCGTATAGGGTAAGAATTTGAATCTGTCAGAAAATATAAAAAGTGTTAACAAATGTTTCTATGATAAAACAATTTAATATCAAATTTTACTGAAACTCTATCACAGTATTGATCAGATATATCAGTATGAGTCATTCCACTCACAAAATCTTATAAATACCATGAAATATCAAAGTTATATCACACTAAAATCTTGATCCTAGGATTATATCTTTATTTTCAATATATTTTTAAAAGGTATATATTCAATTGCATAATTCTATCTGAAAAAGACTTAAGAGGATATAAAAAAGCATTTTGAAATATATGTGGGGCATATTTTTCATAGAGATACATTAAAAAAACCTCTAAAATATCTGAAATAACATCCACAGAGCCTAGATAATGCTATGAACGTAGTCAACCACAAAATTTGAATGGCTTAAGATCACAAAGGTTAATTTAGCACAAAGTAAAATTTTCAGTGTCCACAAATATCTTTCCAGGGAGATAGCTCTTCATATAGTTACACAGGGTCCCAGGCTCATTTAATGGGTCAGGTAAAAAGTTGGAACACTTAAGAAATAGAGAAAGTTTTACAGCATTTCATCCTGAAAATAGCACGTCAGCTCTGGATTTCCAATTTGATCTGTCACGTGGGTTTGTCACATGACTGTTCTTACTGCAAAGGGGTTAAGCAAGAGGTAATCCTGGTGCTTATAAAGAAAAAAAAAAGTGATTATTGGTAAACATCCATGAGATCTGCTTCCCTATAAGCAACAAGATTTATTCCAGCATCCATAGTGGGTTAAAAAGAAACACACAAATCTCTAAATATGGTTTTGTTTAAAAAAATTAAAAATATTAGGTGCTGTAGATATGTCTTTTATACCAAATGGGCTGTCACAGGATTGATTTATTAGGTAATCATGAATAATCAAAGTGACATGAAGACATTGATTGGCTCCTTGCAACAACAAATCTTATGATAGCTATTCAATCATTAACTTATAACAATATCCCACACATATCTACTACAGTGGATTTCATAACAGCAGAACATAAAATGAGTGCAGAGGCTAAGATTCTGTCTTTGTCATCATTTATCATTTTATATTTGGTATAACCAACTTCTTTTTCTCTACCATCAGCACCTCCAAAGAGGACATAGATCAGATTTCTAGTGATATAAGAATTTCACTATCCCTTTACAGACATTGAATCCAGCATACTACATCCTATAAATCAACAAATCACGATGAGACAATACATATTTGAACACTTGAAATCATTAGATTCAATATTGAATTTTCAAAAGTCAAAACAATGAGGACAAAGTAGAGAAAAGCATGTGTGAATGAACAGATTCTTTCCTCTAGGAGCTAAGAGACGAAAATGACTAGAGGAGACTGGAATGTTTCACAGTTTCAGAGGTCTGTCAACTGCAGCAAGGTGGCCCAGCTTATTAATTACTTTTGATGCTATAGCAAGACACCATGGACAATACAATTTAATAAATTAAGGGTATATTTTGGCTCATATTTCCAGGGGGAAATTCCATAATGCCAAAGGAAGGCAACATGTAGCCAAAGCAGAAAGCTGTGAGATCACAGCTTTAGACACATAAATACAGTGGAAAGAATAAAGCAGAAGTGGAATGAGGCTGTGAGCCTTTAAAGCCTACACTAGTGGTATACTTCATCTTTCAAGGCCCCACTTGCTAAAAGTTCCACAATTTCCTCTAATAGAACCATCACCAGGGGATCAACCTTTGAAATCTATGAACCCATGGGGGATATTTCTCATCCAACTTACCATATCCCCTGTTCATTAAGGAAGAGAGTGCTCGAAATTTTCCTTTGAATTCATCAGTTCAAATTATACATCTGTCCTTCTATCAGATATATCTTATAAAGTGAGTTATATAAACATTATTATGAAAGGTTTTTTTTGTTTGTTTGGAGCTTTTTGATAACA
This sequence comes from Uromys caudimaculatus, assembly GCA_028551405.1. NCBI lineage: Eukaryota > Metazoa > Chordata > Mammalia > Rodentia > Muridae > Uromys > Uromys caudimaculatus. Next base: position 61,076,758 of record CM052713.1, on the reverse strand, counting down.
AATTGGACATTGAAGCATTTAATAGGATAAATCAAAATTGATGAACTCAGGCTTATTAGTGATTTTCCTTAGGTTTCTTGTCCATTTGGAAGAACATATTTTTGTTACTCCTTTAAACTGAAGAAATCTTTATATGATATTACCATCTTCTTTTCAAAACTCAAATACATATTTTATTGTAAATGGATCTTTTATTTGTCTGATATAATTGTCATCTCAGCAGCTTACTGCTAAATAAGTTCTCCCTGTCTAGTTCTTGCTGAACTCTGGCTGGCTGCTTCAACTCAGCTGTTCTGGCTCAAATTCCTCTCCAAGCTGACTGAATCAATGTGGCTTCTCTCAGCTTCTGACCAAATTGCTATGCTCAGCCTCAAAGTAACTCTGGCATATTTTTCTAATCTTCTGGCTCCTTATTCTCTGGCCCCAACTGCCTCTGCTGACAAGCACTGAACTATGTGAACTCACTAACAAATTCCACTCTTCTGCACTGCACTCACTGCATTGAAATGAACTCCGCTGAACTGAATTTAACTGAACTCCACTGTATTGCCTGAACTCAAATGAACTGCTATCTCTTTCTTGTCTGTTCTCATGAGAGTTCCTGTATAGTACTCTGATTCTTTCTGTCAAATCTTTCTCTGATTAGTCACTTTGTCTGCCCCTCAATTAGATGTCACTTTCAAACAATACTCCTTCCTACTACAAACTAACCTTAACTTCATCACTTGCGATTAAAGGAGTGTACAAAGGATGTATCTGTATTGCACCTTGAGTGATTTGAATTCCTCTACCTGTGGGCCTGAGGGTGTTAGAGGCCCCAGTAAAGGGGAATGTCAAGGTGGGAATATGGGAATGGGTGGGCGGGTGAGTGGGAGGTGGAATTCCCTCATAGAGGCGGGGATGGAGAGAGGATAGGGGGTTTCCAAAGAGGAGACCAAGAAAAGGGGAAACATTGAAAATGTAAATAAAGTATCAAAAATAAAAAAAAAAAAAGATGACCTTCCAAGTAACCCTAGTCTATGCAACTATGCATCTTTGAATTAACCAAAGGAGAGAATTATTATAATTATTATTTTAGAACATAAATTTTTATCTTACACCACCTGGTTTGGTAGTCAGTATTCAAAGAGGTACTCGGTAGAAAATAACTCTTCAATTAAAGCTTGATTGCTGAAAAGAATGAATATATTAATATATCAATATATGACTTGTTGATACTGTGTAGCAAGTAAGGCACAGAGACCATTTATAAATTTGCAGAGCCTGTTGATGCTTGTTTATACGCTTATAACACCTGGATCTAAAAACATTTTCTTACATTTTATGCATAGATGCAATGGTTCTTTGAAAATGTTAAAGATCCAAAGGAAGAAAGCCTTTCATTGAATGTGATTCCCTTTTATCTATTAATTCTAACCCAGGCATCAACTTAAGAAACATGTTTATTATTTCATTGGAATCATTCTAGAAATCCTTATTTGTCGATTTCATTGTCACTACTAAGGAGATCTGAAATTATAATAGAGACAAAACAAATGAGAAATTCTAATATCAGAATTTAATGCAAGTTAGATGATACAGGTTTAGAAGAATTATTTGATCATAGCTTGCTTAAGGAACTGGAGTAGAACTGACTGACAGAAGACAGAGAAAGCACTGTAGTCCAGGTTGAGATTATTGTGGTCAGAATATGTGAGCAGTTAGTCACCTAAAGAACATTACTACTATCTAAGTTCTGTGAAGTAATGGTGGATAGATGCCAGTGGAGTATGGAAATTACAGCTGGAGGTAAGATGTATTGGGTATTAGTTTAAGCTTCTGCAACTGCTTGATATGAGAAATTTTAGGCATACATATTAAAATCTTCACCAGAGACAGAGATCTTGATGTGGTATTCTTTTTGAGAGTTTACTTAAATAAAATAATAGAGAATGTAATACAACGACTGGTATTCTCAAAGAACAGGTAACATTCTGAAGAATGCAAGGCCCCTTCACATTGTGATGAGAACTGGTCAACAACTTAATTATATTCACAGAATAATGTATCTATGTGGTGGTTTTATGTTCTTTAGAAATACATGGAAGTATCAGTAATTCTGACTTTTTGCAATAATCTACATATCAGAATACAGTTGTCCAAAGTGAAGAAAAGCTTTGTATACAGAATGACTTATAGTGATCTTTAAGAAAGTAATACTATATGAAATACTTTACAAATATATTTCCATATGGAATGCTTTTATTATTGGAGAGCTCATGGTGTCATAATTGTTCAGCATTTTGGAATGTATTACAAACTGAGATTTACCTAGCTTTGTCACTATCCCTAGTGACAATTGAATGAATCTGGTCCAGAGTTAGTTTCCTTACATGGTTCAATTTACTCAGTGGCTGTACACCATTGGCCAACACAGACTGTAGCCACTAGAGAAAAAAGAATGTTCAATTAACTTGTTGTTTTGTTACTGAGTATTTTTCATTTGATATTAGAATTGTCTTTTCCATTAAACCCATGCTATGCTATGTTAATTTTTAAGCTATTTATACAGAAAGAAATAATGAAACTATGATATTTATTTAGATGGTGATCTTCATTTTTAAGAACCATGAATTACTAATCACAGTTTGTAAATTAAAAATGAATTATATATATAATATATTTATTTAGCCATCCCAAAATTTAGAAGCTAGACAAAGTTTATTATCTTTTCTCTACAGTCATTCCAGCAAATATTATACATTAGTATAATCCTGTAAGGAGATTTAAGATGTATCCGTTTTTATTGACTAACTTTTCTTTCCATTTCTTTCATTAAAAAAGTAAATAAGTAAAAGAAAGAAAGTATATAGCAAGCATGTAGGAGAATGAACTAATTCTAATATGCAAATGTCCACATTGATTCATAAGTTCAGTAAAGAAGCAATTTTTGGATTTATTTGCCTATCTGCTGCATCTCTCTGTGACACATATTATTCCAATGCTATTTTGGATTGATTGCTAACACTGGTGTCATTCATTATGCATGTAAGAAATGAAGCCTGAGGAATAGGATTTTTTCAGTTTGATTCCATGAATACTCAGGAAGGCAAGCACTCTTTGTGCTGATAATCAGACAATAAATGTCTCATTATCATGTTTAAACCACAAACAAGTTAAAAAATTGTATTACATTGATAGTTATCAACACTTCCTTTTGAAGTTTAGTGATGAAAAAATTTATTCAAAAGTGAATAAGTCCTATTTGATAACCACAGCAATTTCAGTATTGACAGATCTAATGTAAGAATTATTCTACTATTATTCTGCTTAGGTATAAACATTGCAAATGCAAAGAAGAAAAAAATGGAGTACTAAATGTCACAGGTACCAAGTAGCACTTCGACATTAAACTGTCAAAAGATACAAAGATACAAAAGATAAGTGATGCGGTATGATTCCCACATACTCTACAGTCTTTAAAAACAATCTCAAGTAGCCAAAACTAAGTAATTACCTGTATGATTAATAACTGGGTGATATCTCAGACAAACTGTTGGGAACCACAAGCATTGGTCTATTTCACAGAATTATTATAAAGGGTTCTGAATCAGCTATACTTGTTCTTTAGTCATATAGCTTTCTCATCTAGAAATAGAAGAATGGTAATCTATACAGAGAAACTGAAAAAACATGTTCCATCAAATTATATTTTACAGAAACATACTTGAATATAAGATTAATACTAAAAGTAATGTAAAGTCTATAAAAAGATAACTTTAGTCTCTTAATAACATAAGAAAAAATGTGTAATCTTTTTACGTTTCTGTTGAACTTAGGTTTAGTATGCATTGAGTGATCTATTGAGAAACAGCAGGTAACTAATAAGCAATAAAAATATGCTAAAATCTAGTGATTAACATTTGTGTAACAGGATAGAATATGCCAGCACTGTGTGTTGATGCAGTGTTACCTTGATACTTTGTATTATTCATATATGTTAGAAATATATCCCTTGAAAAAAACATAAAAAACTAAGAATCACAAGACATTAATATGTAAGAAGTTTAATAATTTAAGGCTAAATATAAAAGTTAAATACTGTAAGAAAAGTGCAGAGAATGTTTATAGCTTTGATATACAGCTAAATATAAGTACATCACATATTTTAACCATTTTACCAAAATCTATCCCTTCCCCTGGGTCTTTTTATCATTTCCCCTCTGGCTAGTTGACCTCCTTCTCCCAGCATCCCTTCTGTTTTCATGTCATTTACATAAAAATAGTTTCCTAGTGTTTCCAGCTGCTGTGATAAAATACATGACTCAATCAACATTTAGAGAGCAATGGTTTATTAGGCTACAATTCCAGGTTACAGTTCATCATTGCTCAGTAATCAAAGCAGCAGGAATTTGAAGGAGTTATCCACATCTCCTCAAGAGCAGAGAGAATATAAAGGTGCTGATGTTCACACATGATCATCACCCTCTCTACACATACACAGTACAGGATCTCTTGCCTAAGGAATAATGCCGCCCAACGTGAACTGGGTTCTGTCATATCCTTGTACATAATCAGGACAGTACTTCCCAGAGTTGACTGTAGGATAACTTGATTTAAGCAATCCCTTAATGAGACTTTCTTTCCAGATGTTCTATATTATGGCAAATTGTCAAGTAAAACTAACAACCTTATATATCAACAAAGAATCCCGAATCCTACAAGTAAGAGAAACTATGATATTTGTCTTTCTCTAGCTGGCTTACTTCATTTAACATGATGACCTCTACTTACATTTATTTTGCAGCAAATGACATAAAAACATTTTGGTTAAGTGTCTCGGTATGTGCATGTGTGTATGTGCCTCTGTGTGTGTGTGTGTGTGTGTGTGTGTGTGTGTGTGTGTGAACATGATGTGGTGTGTGTGTACATTTTCTGTAGTTTTTCAGGTGTTAACAGTCACCTACACTGAGCTATTGTGAATTATTTTTCAGTAGTCATGGTTGTGAAAGAATCATTAATGGACATTTAATGTGTGAAAAAGTATAAAAATTTCATTATTCATAATTTTCAGACTATATTCAAATTTAGTATTAATATTATTTGGGAGAAAGGTGGATATGGATAAAGGAGAAAAATACAAACATAAAAATATAAATTGACAATTATCAAAATCCCAAGTCTTTATTTTTAAAAATATTTTATTTCCTTATGCCCTCGGGTGTGTTTGTGCTATCTCCTGTTGGCTAGGGGGCTTGCTGTTTAAAACTAACAACAAAGAGAATAAGAGCAAACCACTCATGTAAGGATTGAAAAAGTCAGCCTTAATCCCTTCATATTTTCACTTCTTTATTAATGCTCTTCTCTTTCCACATCCTTACCACCAGCAACTTCAAACATATCCAGGCTCCTGAGTGAGTACACACACATCCTATCTAGTCCTTCCTGGGACTCTAGGCTGTGACCCAAAGAATACTGTTTGCTTTCTAGAGATGTAGCCATTTGGGATTTCTGAAAGTGACATTTTTAAGGCTATTGGAGGAAATCAGAACTGGTCAGATAAGTACAAGGCAAAATCGAAATAATAAATATCTTCAAAGTATCAAACTTCCATTCAACTATGTTGTATTATGCCTTCAAATGAACAGTCTCTCTTTTCAGCTTACTAAGCTGGGTTCTTTCATTTTATTCCTAATTTGAATTTCCAAAGTCTAGAGAAAGTGCATTTGACCTAGTTTTTTATACTTAATGACACTTGGAATTGAACAGATCATTAAAACTAAATATTCATAAAATGGTGTTGATTCATTGTTATGAGAAATGTAGGAATATTTTAAAAATGTTATCCTAAAATGTAATAAATTAATTTTATGATACACTGTGATTTCAAAATAATCAGTTTACTTGAAGTAGAATAAATGGATATAGAAGGAAAATATCAAAGTATATCACAAATTGGAGGGTAAATACTTATACTATTTTAGACTTATATTGTCCAAAATACATTTAACTATGTATAGATTCATTATATAATTATACAAAAGCATGATATAATTCCATTTATTTGCATTAATTACAAACAAAACATCAAAGCCATTTCTTACGTTTCATTCTAAAGAAACACCTTGCTCTTCATCCTATCAGTTTTGATGATTTGTTTAGGTTTTGCTTTTTGGCCATTTTCTCTTTCAGTAAAGTTTGTTTACTAGTATTCAAGAAAATTGGGGACTTCAAATTCTCCTTTTATTTTTGCCTAAGCAACTGCAGGTACAATCTGGCCATCTCCCATTTGCAGCACATATGAGTGGATTTATGATGACTGAGACAGTTGCTTAGGGTTTATTATGGGAATTAAATGACTCTTTTCATATATTTCATCCAGATAGGAAGTCAGGGAAATCAACTGATGCCCAAGGGCCCAGTCAGGGCAAGTATCATGGGGTAACATACAATCTGGAATGATACTGTCCGCCGCTGTCACTCATACCTAAGTCTATCCTTTTAAGGTAATTTACATTTTATATAAGAACATACCCTGACTTTCTTAAAACACAAATTAGAGTATTAATCTTTATATGTGGATGTCATGCAAATTATTCAACAATGGCATATGGAGGTAGCACAGACAGTAAGATTTGCCTTGTGAGCATGAGGACCTGAGTTATATCCCCAGGACACACTTCTTAAAAGTATGGTAGCATGTTCTTGTAACGTCTCCTCTGGAGATCCAGAACTCTCCACAGATTACTTAGACTAACTATCCACCCAACCTCAATGACAGGGAAAGTTCCAGGTCAGAGAGAGATTATATACTTAAAAAAAGAAAGGATCTGGGATGATTTACAATGGACAGCTCATAAGCGTTTGAGATGAAATCTTCCATATAAAAATGCCTGGTAGATCCTGACAAATACAGAAGCGGATGCTCGCAGCCAACCATCGGACTGAGTGTGGGGTCCTGGATCGAGGAGTCGGAGAGGGGACTGAAGGAGCTGAGGGGGTTTGCAGCCCCATGGAGGGGGCAACAGTGTCAACTGGCCAGACTCCCTCGGAGCTCCCGGAGGCTGGACCACCAACCAAAGAATACACATGGAGGAACCCATGGTGCTGGCCGCATATGGCAGAGGAGGGCCTTATTGGCCATCAGTGGGAGGAGAGGCCCTTGGACCCGAGGGTGTTCGATGCCCCAGTGTAGGGGAATGCCATGGAGGAAAGATAGGAGTGGGTGGAGAGTTTCTGAAGGGGAAATCTGGAAAATAATTTTTTTAAAAATAAAAATAATAATAATAATAATAAAAAAAAGGCATGGTATCATTGCACATACATATAACCTGGTGACTGGGGAGAAGTGTCAGGCTGATTCTTAGATCCACTTGCCAGTCAATCAATCTGAGTGAAATGGTTAGCTTCTGGTTCAATGAGAGATGAAGAACATCATACTTTGGTTCTCTATGTTTGTATATAGGCATTAAAACACACATTCATGTGTCTACACTATACATACACATGTACACATGAGAGAGAGAGAGGGAGAGAGAGAGAGAGAGACAGAGAGAGACAGAGAGAGACAGAGGCAGAGAGACAGAGAGACACAGAGAAGCAGAGAGGCAGACAGAGACAGAGAGACAGAGAGACAGAGAAAGAGACAGAGACAGAGAAAGCAAGGGGATACTGGGAATGTTGCTCACACAGAATTTCCAAGAAGGCAAAAGCACTTCTAAAACAATCTCCAGCTATTGTGATATGGCTAATCCTGGGCTGCTTACCAGTTATAGTCACTCTGCCTCAGCATCAGCATCCATTGCAGTGCCCTTGAAGCTTCTGTAGGCTGCACTGGTGATTTAGATGTGCTGCAGGGCATCCATGATCAATTCTTCTATTTCTGTGGGAGTCAGAAATCAGTTTCTTTTTCTACATTGGGCTATTGTTGTCAACCTTGCTTTCTTATTGTTTATTCCTGGTCACAAAGGCACCAGAATTACAACGTTGCATAACCTAGGTCCTTGGTAGATGTCTCTGTATCACATTGTGATGTCATAGATCATTAAGGTTATGGATGTCAATCACTTCCCTCACCTTAGTAACTCTTTTTCCTATCTTAACCTCCAACAGCATGAGAAATGCCAGATACATAGGTGGTAGTTGCAGTTTTCTAACCAATAAAAACCTTTCTATGTGCCTAGTTGCAGTATCCACTCAGTAAGAGCCTGCCCAACTTGATCTGGTCAGGCGAATAAGCTGATTCACGATCATTTGTTAACACTGAAGCAAAGAAGTGAAGAGAAGCTCAGATGAGGTGAAGAGAGAGGCAGAGGAGAAAAGAATGGGAGTTAACCACACAATGGAAAGGGAGCCATGCTCATATGTAAAATGCATCTTACAATCTGCCGCATCTCACAGATAATGGATTGTGAACGTATGCCCTATTTACTAAGCAGTCTTCCATCCAGATTCCTGATGTTAATAACACTGTGACTAAAGAGCAAGGAGCAGAGTCTAAGAAGCATTAGTGTGGCAATACCTCCTCACTGAAGATGTGTAAGTAGCCTAAAACCATTTCTGGTTCTTTTGGCCTTGGCATTTTAAAAGGAAAGAACAAAAACAGCTGAAGGGTCATGACACACTGGCGTGTTCACAGGACTGACTTTTTTAGTTTCTTACAACTCTACTCTAAAGATCCATTTTCTCTCTAGGAACCTTTCCCAGTGCCACTGGAAAATGCTGGAAAATGCCTGATTTATTTCTATCCTCATCTGAAGGCTTAGCTCTCCATTAGGCTAATCTCAAAAGGAAATTTGGCCTTAAGATCCTTTACCCTTTTATTGTTATGAATTGACTTGAAAGACTGGGAACAAAGGAAAGTTTGCTACACCCTAATACACACACACACACAGAGAGAGAGAGAGAGAGAGAGAGAGAGAGAGAGAGAGAGAGAGAGAGAAACAGAGACAAAGAGATAATTTGTATAAAATATTTCAAATTTTGTTGTGGTTATTATTGTTCAGATAGTTTGCTACACCTCCTTGTTTCCTTTATCTATTGGGGTATTAGGGGTTTTTACCCTACTTTGATCATATTATTCCCAAATAAAGACACAAAAGTCTTTAGATTTATAATAAGCATAATAGCACTGGAAGTGGGCAAATATCAATCCTCTATCCTTTTTTGTCTATTTCCCTGTCAATAACCCCAGGCTATCACTTGCCATGTTCCTCCTGGGCAGCTCCTACTCCAATAGGCTAGCCCTCATGGCCATGCACTCAGGATCCAACTACCCCATGGCTATTATCTTTCTTCTTCCCCTCTCTCACTTCATGGTCCCTGCCTATGACCCCTAACCTTCATTCTACCCCCTCTTCTGCACAGTCCAGGCTGTAGGCATCTTTCTTATCCAATCAGGGATAATTTGGGAGGCAAAATTTACACAACCAAAGCTGGAACCTGTGAAGATTTCCTTGTCAGGGCAAACAGATCCCAGGGGCCAGTACGATCATTTGAATACATAGCAATACCAGACGAACCCCTACAAAATTTGTTGCCCTGACATGGGATTACTTCCAATCTTCAAGTATTATGAACTTTATTCTCTTACCAAGAAACACTGGAAGTATTTCAGTTGTGTGTGTATGGCTGGCCAATTAGTGTAAAGAGGTTCATTTAATTGGAAAATAAAGAAAATCATCAATAAAAACTCCATCCCACAATCACAGCGCCACTGTCTCTTAAAGTTCGTACTTTACCTTTGCCTTTCAGTATGCTCTCCACCCTGTACCCATAAAATACAAAGATTTGTTTTCATACTTTAAAAATTTTATTCTCTCATATATAAGTCCAGACCTCAGATTCCCCTCTTCTACTCCTCCCAGTACCCCTATATCTCTACTTCCCCAAATCCACCCTCCCCAGAAAACCTCCCACAGATGTAAATAGTTGCATAATGAGGCATGCACTAGCTGTTGGATGTCAGACTCTACAGCTCTATGTGAGTCTACATTGTTCGTGTAAGTCTACTTTGTGATCTTAGCCTTAGAGAAAATAGTATTCATGATAATAATTCACATCTTGCCAGGATGAAGAACAAATGCCCAAGTTTAGCCATGTTCATCATTTTATTTTTTAAATAATATAGATTATTAATATAAATGTTGGTAATGAGTACATTAATTTTATTGCAAGTAGTGTGTTCCACTTGCAAAGCAAAGTGATCCTTCTGTGAGATAGGGAAGGTTTTTCTGGAAGATCACATACATTAAGATTTGATATAAAAATCACAAACAATATTATTTAGGTTTTAACCTTTTTTAGTTTTATGGAAACTGATTTTAAACACAAAATAGTTCAAAGCAAAATTCACCTCATTCATAAATATTTCATAGCAAATCGTTCTATTGATGTTCCTCGCGGTGAGTTTCATGTCAAAGTGCATTTAGTGATGCTTCTTTTCCTGGTAGAAAGATATGGCTGGCTCTTTACTTGCTCCATATCTGGATGAATTCAGATGTACAGGTCATCTGCTAATTATGAGTTTTGTACAGTCAGAGTATTGGGACCATATGCCACAGCTAATAGATATCTTTCCCACTTATACATCAACTACTAAATTCAGAATAGCATACACTTACCAGAACAAAATAAAGGTCTCTGTAATATTAGGCCTTAGAAATGTAATTTTTATTAATAAAACAGGCATATGCTGATAACATTTTAAAAGATAAAAGGAGAGTTATGAGCAGAATTTATTATATATGAGAAACAATGTAATTACCTATTCATTCATGGGAAATAAATAGAAGCAAATGCAAAGCATATTTCATATAATCATCTTATGATATATAAGTATATAAGTATATCACATATATATGATATATATCATATATAAGTATATATAATCATCTTATGATATATATATATCATATATAAGCATATTATAAATAAGTAGTTGGTATTATAAGCCTACATAGTACCTTTAAATTTATTTTTTCCATTAAATTATATATTTATTAATTTAGCATCTTGATCACAGCCAAACCAAACTCTTGTAAAAGTAAAGTTGAAATGCAATGTTCTCTCATTTTTTTCAGTTACTTAATGATTTAGCCATTATTATATATCAATTATGTCATCTGATAAGCAAATAATTATTACTTGAAAAGACCCCAAGATTACAAAATAGTGTTAGAGAAAGTTGAAGTGAAGTAAGATTTATATATTCACAATTTAACTCAATATCTCTCAGACGTTTTTCCTCATCTGTTTAGAATGGTGTCAAACCATTAAAAGCACATATTTAAAATGTGACTGAAATATATGTGCTCACAATATATGTACCCCCTTTCCCCAATCCTGCTTTGTAATAAGGTCAGAGCCATGTGACCAGAGCCGCCTGATAGACCATTAGTGTACATGTGCTATTTTGTGACTAGACGGGCTAATGACTATTGTGTTCTTCATTCCTCTGTTCTTGCCACAGTGACCCTGAAAGCCACATGTTCACGTAGTTAGTATCATTATAAGAAGAAAGGACATCTGATGTATATATTGGAATTTCTGTGAATTGAAAGCTCATATTGTGGTAGTAAAAGTACACTATTTTAATGAATACTAGACACATTTTTAAAGGATTATTCTTGGTAACGAATGTTCAAAGAAGAGTTTATACAACCTAGGTTTAATAAATCTGTGAATGTCTATGCCAATACATATAAGAATCATTCATGTAAAATCTTAATTCAAAGGTATGTGTTTGAGCATGAGTTTAATGTAGTGGAACAATGGACTCTGTCACAGAGTTCTGCAGGAAAAATACCAATCATTTACAAAACCCCCTCACATGCCAAGCTGTACACGAAAGCCACTATTAGAATAACTTCTGTTAGTCCTTCAAATATGTCATATGTTTCAGAAATGGCTGTTGTGCCTCCTGTAGACATACAGAGTGGAGGCCGCAGAAGGCCTCCCCATCACTTTGAGTCTCTATGCTGTGTCTGCATTTAGCTTTGGATGCAGGAAGACTGTCCTTTTTTCCAGATCTTTACCTTGGCTTAATTTCTCTCTCTCTCTACATCAGAGCTTCATTTCCATTTGATGTTTTATCTGACAACTTTTTGATGCACTCTTCCTTGTTGGAAACAAGCAACACACACACACACACACACACACACACACACACACACACACACACACACAAACATACACACACACCAAACCCCAGCTTCTATTTGTGCAGCCACTTTTCTATCCTTCATTCGAACCCAAAGATCTAAAAACTCCACAGTACTTCCTGGTTTTTGTTCTTCCCATCTTGGGGCTCCATCTTTGTCCTCATTATTTAGCCTACACTGTACTCTTGTCCTCAACAAAACTCATGTCGCCTGTTCCTCAGAAACGTTTGCAGTGCAGGTCTCTCCTACTCTGAAAACATCTTCTGTTCTCTGACAATCTATGTCTGTGTTTTCACTAGCATACTTCTTTTTCCAGGATCTGTGGTTTAACTTGCTGTGTTTTTCCACTTAGTAGTGGACGCTTAACAGGTCCATCTACTTGGACAGTTGTATCACATCTGCAGTTTCCATTGACATCACACATGTCTCTCATTAGCTATGTTCCATCCTTTTCAACATTTGAATTCTTCCATGATATGTATTCATGTCTAGAATGATTCTCTGGACTACAATGCCCCAAATTCAGTCATTAGTATCTTCTCTTACCAATGGATATTATTATTGTTGTTGTTGTTGTTGTTGTTGTTGTTGTTGTTGTTTTGGGTGTATGAGTGTTTTACCTGCATGCAAATAACTTGAACGTATATATACTGTGTCTTGAGATGCCACAAGTGGTGTTGGATCTAAGGGTGTTGGATCCCTTAGAACTTGAAATCCATGTGGGTGTGAGATTCTATTTTGCTCCTGAAAAAGAAGCCCAGGTCACCCAGAAGAGCACAGGAACGTTTCTTTACAGCTTTTCCTTCATACAGTGGACTTTATCTTTAATCCTATTTGTGTACCTTAAACCCAGCTGTCTGATTTCTTTGTTGTTGAAATAACTGAAGTTCACTTCTTCCTTAGCTTGCTCCTTTAGACTTAAATCCCCATCATTTATGTACCTCACAGAATGTTTCTTTTGAATTACACGCTCTCAGTTTCCATCTCTCCAGAAGTAGATTATCATAACCATGAAGGTTCCGATAGTGATAGCTAGTATTTCTTGACAATCTTAGTATTTAACAGCTAATAAATGATAAGCATTTTTCCCACAGTGAACTATTACCTGTTCTCTTCAGATATCCTCTATTTATTTCTCAGTGACACATTTTAAACCACAAAATAAGTTTGTTAAGACGCAATGATATCCCACTACCTACCAAGTCCATTTCATGAATTCCAATCACTACTATAGTATTGTTTGGCATTAGGATCAAGCCAGTGGACTTTCACCGCGCCTCCTGTATTGATTTCCATGCCAAAAGTCCTTCCATTTCCATTGCAACCTCTGTCTTTTTTTCTTCTGTGATTCCATAAATGTGTAATTAGTTTTTGTGTTTGCCATTCTTTCCAAGTCATAGAATGGCTGTCTTCACAGAACCAACATTATTAACTAGTGTCGTTTGGATCTTCAAACTCAGCCAAAGAGTCTTACATTTTATATTTCTCTATCTTTGTTTAGTTTCAAAGTTTCTGCTGGCATCATGTCATCTACAGTAGCTGCTTCATTGGTTTGCCAAGACTGTATGATTAACATTCAATCACCTGTCCCGAGATTTTAAGATTTATGAGGGTAGAAAGAAAGATTGAATAAATAACTAATATATTGCCTTGTTCTTTACCTACCTCTTTCTTTGTACGTGTATCTACTGAGAGGAAGGACTTCATGTCCTGCAGAATATGTCTTTCATTACATCTTAGATATGATATAGTACATTATTTCATTTTCAAACCCTCTGTGTCCATTGCTGCAATGACTAATTTAGCTGATTTAGATTTTTTTGTCTGCCTTATCACACCATATTTTCTTTTTTACATTGTCCTAAAACTAAATCTTTAAATATACCCTACCTCAGTAGTCTATGCCTATGTACTAAATCTCTCTAAAACATAGCAAATTAGCATAAATATTTAGAATCCTGAGAATATATGGTCTAGAAGACTAGAAAGATTCTTGTCATTTCTTGCTTTGTAATTGATGAAGCTACGGAGAAATGAGCGTAAGGCTAAAAGTGATCTGAAGACTCTTGCATGCGTACAGTCTATGAAAGCTCCAACTTTGAAAGTCTTGCCTGTGCTATCATGATTACTGTGTAGTAAACACTTTATCAACCTCCATTTTCATCTATAAACCCATCCTCAGAAGAAATAAAGAAACATTTTCACTGTATTACCTTTGTGAAAAATTGAATCACCAAATCAGCTCATGCTTAATAGAAATGGACACTGAAGAATGTGACTACTGAGAGTTGAGGTGCTGAGGGCCACATTGGTACTCCCACAGTTCCACGCACTGTGCGTCAGGAGCACTTCCTAATCTTGCCTTCTATCCTCTCAGTTTTCCTGTAACCTTCTCTCAACCCAATGTATTTATCTATATGTTTTATAGATTCAATTTATGACCATCAATATAATAATCATGCTATTTTATGACACTAAGTAATCTGATAAGCTTTTCCCTCAATTTATTATGCTGAAAAAAGTTATATCCTTTATCAGAAGATGCATGTGCATTTCTTCACGTGTGATTTCTGCCTATTGCCTTAGGATTGCTCACATCGCTATACACTGTGAACATTTCAAGTTTCGTGGAAGCAGCTTTCACTTACTGTTCATCTTTATTTGAAATAGGACACGAATTAAGGCCATCTGGAATAAATGAATAAGTGGGGGAATTTATTTTGCTCTTATGATTTTTTAATTAAGCTCTATTTAAAGATGTAGATTCCATTCTTTCTATGTGCAAGTAACTTACTTGTATGAGCTTATTCTCTGAATTTTTCAATAAGATGAGGATGATACAGAAAATGCAAAGGAAGTCAGAAGCTAACAAACAAGATGATGAACTTGTTACATGATTCCAATTATAACATCCATGATTAAATCCTGTGACCTTTTATATTACCTGTGCCCTTACATGAAAAAAAATGAAAGTCTTGTGTTCCATTCAAAAATTATTAAGACAAATCTGTCTTTTTTTAAGATGATATGCTGCTGTTTCTCAAAAAAAAATATTGACTGCCTGAAAAATATCACTTCTCTGTGGTTTGATACAATGCAAGTTTGTTTTGTCTCTTCCATAAAACTTTGAACATACTTCAGTTACTCAAAGTTGATAGAAAATACATTTGTTTTCTATTCAGCAAAATTGACAATTATCATTTTTCCGCTTAGTTTAATTGTAATCATTAAGGAAAATTCCATATTCTTAAGAATAGAAAGAGAAACTTTTTAAACCTTAATCTAAATGTAATAGCTCTTAAATATTGTTAATGTACTATCATTTATAGAACTATATAATAAATTTAAACATAAACAATGTTATTCTAAGGAAGAGATATAGAGATTAAAAGAGATGTTATATAAAATGAAATACATTATATAATTTATATTCTATTTTCTTACCTAACATATTAACAAGTAAAAGTTGGAATTGTGTACCCCACTAGCTATTATATTTGTTTTGAATATTGTAGCTAGGTGGCCAGAATTAATCACTTTTATTATGGCATTGTTGAAGGATTCATAATATTTCTTTTGAATAAATATCTGTAATGTTTACCTTATATAAGAAATACTTAACTTTAAATGATATATCATTTCTTCAAAAACTTAAAATTAATTGATCTTATATGAAAAAATATAAAACCTTAAGCAGAATGACATTAAGGTTACAGATCACTGTTCAAGCAAAATAGAGCTGGATCACCCAATGTTTTCCTGTTATTAAGATGATAAATCAAAGGCATGTTGACAGATATAAGCTCTGGAACAATATGTTCATCTCATAAAAAAAATTGTTGATGAATGCTGTCAATGTCCCAAGAATAAAAATTTTAAGAATGTTTATTTTTATTACTTTTATATTTTTACACTCCAGGTCTTTCCCCCTACCCAGTCCCCCTGCCACAGTTTCTCAGCCCATACCTCCTCATCCTGTCTCCAACAGAATTCCTCCTCCTACTGGACAGGCCTCCCCACTCCCTGGGGCCTCATCTCTCAAGGGTTAGGCAAGTCTTCTCCCACTGAGGCCAGACCAGACAGTCCTCTGTGTCTGGGGTCTTAGACCAGTTCATGTATGCTGCCTGGTTGGTGGCTCAGTATCAGAGAGATCTCAGCGGTCCAAGTTAGTTGAGACTGCTGGTCTTTCTATGTGGTTGCCCTCCTCCTCAGCTTCTTCCACCCTTTCCCTAATTCAACCACAGGGGTCTATAACATCAGTCCTGTTGTAGGGTGTAAATATCTATGTCTGTCTCAGCTGCTTGTTGAGCCTCTCAGAGGACACCATACCATCAATAATAGTGTCACGCCTTGGAGCCTCAGCTTGAAATGGATCCCAAGTTGGACTAGTCACTGGACCACCTTTCCCTCAGTCTCTTCTCTACTTTTTGTCCCAGCAGTTCCTTTAGATGGGAGTAATTCTGGGCCAGAGTATTTGACTATGGGATGGCAACTCCGTTTATCCACTTGAAACCCTGTCTTTCTGCTGGAGGTGAGCACTACAAGTTCCCTCTCCCCACTGTAGGGCATTTCCTCTAAGGTCCCTCCCTTTGAATCCTGAGAGTCTCTCACCTCCCAGGTCTCTTGTATTTTTTTAGGGGGTCCCCCCTCACATCCCACCTCCCAAAGTTGCATGTTTTCATTCATCCTGCTAGAACTCAGGGCTTCTCTCCTTTCTCCCCCCACCCATACCTGATCATGTTCCCCTTTCCCCCCTCCCATCTCCCATACTCCCTCTGCCTCCCTTGATTATTTTCTTTTCCCTCCCAAGTAGGTTTGAAGCATCCTCCCTTGGTGTCTTTCTGGTTAACCTTAACCTTCTTGAGTTTTGTCAATTATATCCTAGATATTCTGTATTTTTTGGACTAATCTCCACTTATTACTAAGCACATACATTGGGTCTGAGTTACCTCATTCAGGAAGATATTTTCTAGTTCTGGATAATCCATTTGCCTGCAAAACTCATGATGTTCTCATTTTTAATGGATGAATAGTATTCCATTGTGTAAATGAACCACATTTTCTGTATCCTTTCTTCGTTTGTGGGATATTTGTGTTGAAAAACCTTAAAAAGACTATCAGTAATATTTATACATCCCAAAATTGCATATTGCACATGACTTAACTTGCAAGGAAGCTTCATGAGATCTCATGATAGCTACTACTGAAGAATTTTCATAGCAGAAGCAAGTTATTTTAGTGAAACACACATCAACATTTCTCATAAACTCAGACTTACTCTTTCAGACTTTGCAGATGCCGAAGATTTCGGCGTCTCTTCTGTGAAGAAATATGAAAAAGAGCAACCCATTTAGGATACTTAGAAACTTTGGTATGGGGCAGCAGAGTTATATAGATTTCCATGGCAGGCATATTCTCTGTGTTCCTCATTTTTCTGTAACTTCTCAAATTCTATCTCTGAATCTCATCTTGCCTTTCTTAAGTTCTGCATGACTTTAATGCATATCTCAACCTTAATTCAAGAAGCTTCCACTTGCAGTTGTCATGGATCTACAACTGATCAAGTTGCAGAGAATAAGAGATTGCAAGACACTTAGTCCTAAATGTGACATCTATATTAGATCCCCTCCCACTAAGGCTCATAGAATAGCGCTGAAGAGAAGGCCACATGGCTGGAAGAGCCAGAGGCCAGTAGATATGTACAATGAAACTGTCCTCATGAGGCCACCGGCCAGGAGCATATATGCACTCACAGAGATCAGAAGAGCATTCACAAGTCCCAGGCATGCTCAATTAGAACTTATCCTACTATCGAGTGGGGAAATGTACATGGATTCCCATTCTCCAGTAGCACTGGAGCTATTGACAACCTGGGCTCCTGGGAAAGGGAGAATTAGAATTTTTTTTTTAAAACTGCCCAACCTGGGGATACATCCCATATATAGCCACCAAACCTGGACGTTCTTGTGGATGCTGGGGAGTGCTTGCTGATGGAAGCATGATAAGTTGTCTAAAGAGAGGCTCAGGCAGAGCCTGACAAATGCAGATGCAGATATGCTCACAGCCAACCGTTGGACTGAGTGTGGGGTCCTGGATGGAGGAGTTGGAGAAGGAACTGAAAGAACTAAGGGGATTTGCAGCTTCATGGAGGGAGCAACAGTGTCAACTGGCCTGACCCCACCAGAGCTCCTGGAGACTGGACCACCAACCAAAGAATACACATGGAGGGACCCATGGTGCTGGCCACATGTGGCAGAGGAGGGCCTTGTTCGCCATCAGTGGGAGGAGAGGCCCTTGGGCCTGTAGGTGTTAGATGCCCCAGTGCAGAGGAAGCTAGGGAGGGAAGACAGGAGTGGGTGGGTGGGTGGGGGAGCATCCTTATAGAGGCAGGGGGAGGGGGAATGGAATAGGGGATTGCCAAAGGGGAAAACATTTGAAATGTATATAAAGTAAATATCCAAAAATAAAAATTAAAAAAAAAAAAACCCTACATCCCCCATGGCATGTCAACAGCATTCCTATGAAAGAGTAGATTTTAAAGAATGTATTAACAGCCCAAACAGAGCTTAAGAAAAACAAAACACCCACATCAAAACGATGGAGCTTACAGATTCTTAGGGAAGAAAAGGAAAGGAGTCAACTAACTTGGACCCCTGGGGCTCTCAGAGTCTGAACCACCAACCAAAGAACATACACAGGCTAGACCTAGGCCTCTGTCCACATATATAGTAGATGTGCAGCTTGTTTTTCTTTTCTTTTTATTATTATTTATTCTTTAATCTTTTTTTTTTTTTACAGTATAGTCTTTATCCTCCTCCCAGTCCACCCTTTGTCCCACATCTCATACCTCCTACCCTTGTCTCCAAGAGTATGTCACCATCCCCCATCCCCACCCCGCCAGACCTCCCAACTCCCTGGGGCCTCAAGTCTCTTGAGGGTTAGGTGCATCTTCTCTGACTCAGTCCAGAGTCCTCTGCTGTATATGTGTTGGGGGCCTCATCCGCTGGTATATGCTGCCTGGTTGTTGGCTCAGTATAGTTTTCATGTGGGTCCTGAACAACTAGAGCGGGGCTATCCCAAAAGCTTGTAAGAAGGATATGTTCTGGCTGGGCTGTCGTGTGGCCTCAATGGGAGAGGAAGCACCTAGCCTCAAGGAGATTTGGGGTGCCAGGGTGGGGAACTGTCCAGGGGCCCTGCCCCCTTGAGGAGGCAGGGAAGAGGTATGGGGGAAGAATTGTGGAAGGAGGTGACCTGGAGTGAGTGTGATGTAAAGTGAATACGTAAAAAAAAATTAAATTAAAAAAATGCAAAAAAGAGAAAACAAACAGGGTGAGTTGGGAACGGATATGGCAGGAGTAATGGGCACGATGAAAATGATCAAAATATACTACATAACATTTTAAAGAATAAAACATTTTAAAAAATAATTTCAAACAATATGCTCTAAAAGTATGCAATTTTAAGTCTTTTAATTGTGTTAAAAATTTCTGAAATATTTATATGTCTATACATTTTGGAAATCACATTTTTATTGAGAATCTGCTTGAAATAAGATAATAGCTACTTTTACAAGAAAGGAAAAAACTTCTGTAAAAGGCAAATAAATTCATATGTATAGACCATCATGAATGTTCTGAAATAACACTAATAATGGTTTTATGAAATAAACACTGTCTTCCCAATTGAAGATATATTGGGTAGTTTTCTGAAGAGACAAAAAAATAGTATAGAAAAAACAAAGAACCATGAAAAAACACCAGAAAGTTGTGTAAGAAATGTTAGAACTGTCATTGGGACCACTGAGTGTTATAAACTTCACTTGCATGAGTGAGTTGGATAGCACACAAACTTACTAGCTAAATCACTTGAAGAGATAGGGAGGTAGATATTTATGTTTTAAAAAAAATCATTTTTCTTCCACATATTTATGTAACTTGATGCACCTCCTGCATAATAATTCTGCAAATTATGCATGTTTAACTGATAGTTGACAAAGAGAGAACCATAGGAAGGGAAAGGATATTATATAGTCAATCTACAGAGTTAGGAAAAGATAAAGAGTGCTGGACCACAAATGTTACAGCTGATTCTTCCTGTATTTAAGTGCTTTTAGTAGCAAGACAGAATTTAATTGATATTTTGTTGCTATATTTCTCCACTTTTTAACCCAGGCTCAGTTGGCATGAGTTTAGAAGCCTAGGCTTCAAAGGTCTACTTCCTGATGAACACAGGACAAACAGGAAGACCTGAAAATAAAATTTAGGAATGGCTTGCTGTATCAAAGATCAGAGCTCCCATGGCATATGTACCAAGGGAGATTTGTTTCATACCTAGTATAATGAATACTCTTGAAAAATGCTTTCAAACAGTTCAGGAGGAAGCCAACTCCAGGGAATATCTAATGCAGCTAAATGGTATATGCTGGTACTGTGTGGTATGCCATCTCAAATTATATCATGCAACACTGGGTTGAAGTTGGGAACTCATGTCGTATTAGAAATATGACCTTCATCACACAGCTCTTCCTCTTCTATGAGTACATCTACTTCCTCATAAAGTGTATGGAAAATCAACTATTATATCAATGAGCATATCTCTCTGACAGAAGTTCTCCATCAAGATAAATATTTTTTTATTAATTAATCTCATATCACAAAACTTAGTAAATGTAACTGTAGGGTATTGTTGTTGTTTGACACAGGGCTCTCACATTGTACAAACTGCCCCAAAATTCAAGGAGCCAGGACAACCTAAATTCCTGATCATCCTTTATCCACTTCCAAGATGATACAATTACAGAGTTGTACCCGCAGCCACCAACCAACCCAAAGACTGCTTTTAAAATGGGTGATAGGTAGCACTTCAGATACTTTGACCTCTAATTAGAGCAATAAATTAAGAGATATAAGTATCATTCTTTCCAAATAACTAAGTCAGAGATAGCTTAAGGCTTTGTGATCAAGGCACAGGCTATCCCTCTATAAATAGTTTACAAAACAATGCCAAATAAATTAGAATATGGAAGTGGCAATGACATAAAAGTGACAGACGTGAGGTTTTACAATCACATATTTAGATAATACAGAGAAAACCAGCTGTATTGGATAGGACCAAATTCAAATTTCTATCATTAGGTCATCATGCCTTTCACATCTTTGATGAGATAATTTATTTGGGCCACTTTACCATTGTGTTTGTCCTTCCTTCATTTGGAGGTAGCTTCCATCACTCAATTTCTTTTACAATTACAGTCTCTCATTTCTTGTTTTGTCCACATTCTCCACAGACACTATGTTCTGATTCTCTTCATCCACAATTACTGCACCTACTCAGTTTAATCAAACATCACTGTTCTGTTTTTCTTCGTCTTCGTGCTACAGAATGTCGCCATTGGCTTAAGAAAGCTTTTTCCTCAAATGTCTTTAATCTCCTTTATATCTCATTTGATGGAAATTGAAAAGAGAATTTATAAATACAAAGGATAGCATAGATCCTTTAGCAATTTTATACTCATATTAAACATCACTTCTCCATCCAAAGGACTTCTTAACCTCTCCCTGAGTGCATCTCCCCATTGAGATGAGCAGCTGCAAACTCAAAAAGAGCCTGTGGCAGCCGTGAGTTAGGAGTAGATACGAATTGTTTAAAGGTGTTTAAAAAGTTATGGATCATCGTAAACAAAGTTCATAACTCATTTACTTTAGAAAGTTTCCGCAAAGCAGAAATAAATACAGTAACTTCAACAGCAGTGTCTTCATAGTATGGCAAAATGATCTCTGGTTTCACAATGACCTGATTCTTACCTGTCTTCAGAGGCATCAGGAAACCTCTCCTGACTTGACAACCACTTTAAATCCATGAAAAAAAAATTTCTCTTAAAAAATACCATATATACAAGCAATTGAAGTTCTTTAATGAGATTCATGAAGTTGAATTTTAGTTGATGCTGGGAATTCTATAATGTTACAAAATGGTTCATAAAATATAGCCATCTGCTGTACTGCGTAACCGTTCATTTTTACTAGTTTTGAAATAGCTGTGCTTTTATGCATTTGGATTTTTGCCTAAGCTTCAAGTTCCCTCTGAAAGTTCCTTCTGACCTCTGCCTGGGGAAATATAAAAATTCTGCCTTTCCAATCGTGCTTTATAAGCTTCAGTGGGAGGATATAAATGGACTAAATACAATCTGTGAAATTTTACCATGAAAACCCTTTCACATACTGCCTGCATGGCTGGCTCTATTTACAATATTTCTGGTTTACACTGAAGAAACCACTTGTAAAAGAAATTGCCTGAGGTGCTAGCGCTGAAAACAAACATTTAGAGAGTAACATATAGTTACCAGGAAATAAAGATTTTTATTACAACATAGAAAAAATAAAAAAAACGAGGTTTCAGAAAAAAATAGTAGAATGTAAGCTTCAGAGCTTAAAATATCATAAGCAAATCTATTTTTAAATAATAAAAAGAAGATTGGAAGGGTCTATAGAGTCTTAGTTTTCATAGTCCAAAGATGCGCCTCTGTGTGTGTGTGTGTGTGTGTGTGTGTGTGTGTATTCCTTTGCTTGCTATAAACTGATGTTGAAAGCATGAATATTTCTTGAAACCATGAAAAGAGTGAATAAAGTTGCAAATCTGTAAAATAGATTAATTCTTATTACATGGTGGTAGAAGACAATACTTTTATAAAAACACATTTATTAAAAATAAAAGAGAAGAAATTAAGAAGAGTTGTTTTAAAAAGAATGAAATGGAAATTAGCTGAGGAATAAAATTTATCAGTGGTAAGAGACACAAACTGCCCATAGAAAACTAGGTAATGACTCAGAAATATTAGATCCTGTACATTGTGTCATAACCACTCAGTACAATTTGGACTTTTGTCCTAGTATCTATTTCATTGATTATGCATGCAACTTCCTTCCTTGTTCTATTAGATGAGTGTATCTTTCTTGTATTAGTTCAGAGGATAGCATCCTTCTGAGAAAGATTCTTGGCATGGTGGTGTATTACACAGTCAGTATTATTGGTGAACTCAAGGTAAATGAACTGCATAGAGATATAGGTTTTCCTTGCCTTTCTGTTTCTTGGCTTCCTCAAATAGACCTCCACAGGGAGGACTCTAAGAAATCCCTAAAACTGACTCTTCCTTTGTCATGTGAGAGACTGCCTTAGAAACATTGAGCTACTATCAATACTGCCACATGTTGATTAGCTTACAAACAGCAGAGAATGATTGCCGCCACTTCCTGAGACTGAAGTTTCTCAGATCAAACCACAAGCAGATAGAACATTTAAGAAGTCATTTTCTGACTCAACTCATGGTTGTCCCCTCCATTATGAAAAGAGAATGGAGACCCATATCTTCTTTCGTAGTGGAGGAGACAAGAGAGATCTCCTGGGTCTTTTTTTTCCCAATCATTTATCAGATCATCTAATCATTTCCCAAAGGATTCCTGAGACTAATATCTTAAAGATTAGAATTTGAGTATATTAATTTATGCAGACAACTGATATTCACATTCAAACCACAGCAAGGGAAATATTTTCAGCTTATAAAATGCATATGTTCTGTTGGAACACTCCCAATAAAACAGATGTGATTATCAGAAAGCCTGTAAATTTTTATTATCCATTGACTGGATACATATTTAAAATGTAAATTCTATAGAGATTCTACAGAGTTATTAAATAACTCAACTAGCCCCAACCCAATTTATTCTGTCTAGTATTCAACAGCTAGATGAGTCACCCGCAGTGCTGACTAGAGGCACCCAGTAATAAGAGACATAAGGGAAGAAACATATTTCAACTCCTGGACAGAATTCACTCCATGTTGTCACGGGTTTGTGAATGGATGTTGGCTCTAAGGCTTCATAAAATGTTAACACTCAAATCAGGTCTCAACATTAGTATGTATTAGTTTAAGTAGACTGCTTTCTTCATTGCATATAAATTATATCACCTGCACTGAGTAAATGGAAATTATAATTGCTTAAGAAAAAAGGCAAAACAATATGGAATTGTATGGAGAATGTATTTTGAAACTGAATTTTCTTCAGGGAGTACAGGGCTAGGAAAAAGGAATCGCTGTGTTTGCGTGTTACCTCTATAAGAAGGCACTGAGAATGTAGATCAGGAAGAGCCAGAGATTTCTGCTTCCTTTCAGGGTCTTTAGACCGGACATTGCTATGATAACTCAGTGATAGACCTCTCTATATTACTGTAACTTATCATAAATTGAGACATTTACAAATGGAGGAGGAAACTACACATGAAAGGAAGATGATACTCAAGCGCCTAGGAAGGAGATGTGCAAAAGTAATTCCCAAGATTGTATGGAAAAACTCTAGAAATTCATAGGCTTACAAATTTTTGTATCATGGCCTAGTTCTGAGCAGAAAACATGTGTGTGGATTCCAGCTATCTATGCTTGAATAAAATCCTCCAGTCAGCTGATTCTGACATTAGTTCATGTTTGAGAGCAACCGTGGGTGGCTGATGGCTTTAGTATTGTTTTCCATAGAAGAATAACAGATCAGGGTGCAGAGAAATAGAAGGATGTTATGTCATTACAAGAATCTGAAGTTCTCTAAGAAGTGATTTTTTTTTTCTTCTTCAACTAGGCAAAGTACAAATATTTTCTATTTGGAGCAAACCTACTTTCAATTTCACTATATATGTAACTGTCTAAATGCCCAAGTATGTAAAGTCAGGTCATCAGCCTTTGAAATATAAAGCAGAAAGTGCTGTAAGACTTGCATGTGCTGGCATTCCTAGTAATCTAAACATGTGTCCAGAATCTAAACAGCTGAACACACCTGTAACATAGCAGTTATCCAATTGAAAGTGGTCGCATGAATTATCAAATTTATTTTTAAGATATGATGACTTCTGCTATAGGAAACAGAACAGGAACTTAAACTGGATATATTACAAGGATATTTATTTAACAGCTTCAAAGTCCCCATAAGAGTTATTCAGAATATCTCATAACGACCATTTTCCATCTAGGTTCGCTGTGTATGACCTAATTAATAGTCATTATAGACTAATTATTTGAAGGTATGCCTTTATTTCCTGTCAACTTTACAAACTAAAATAAATGCTTTAGGGTGTGGAAAAAATAAATATTTCTTTCTTAAGAAAGCCTGCAAAATGATTGATATCATTACTTATTAGAAAATAACATTAGTCCTCTGAGGTATATTGCTTCTATGAATGTTACAGTTTATCACAGCTGCCCAGGACAGTCATCATGATCGTGTATGTGGCTCAGGTACATTATTTTATGCAAATGACCATTAGTGTCTCCTAAGTCATCACTTCTGCAAAGAGTTTCAATTAAGTATTAGAAAGAAAGTTTATCCGCTACAATTATACCATAATTGCCCATTTTAATGCAATTTTCTTTTACTGATCACAGTCCTAGATTTTCTGAAAGGTTAGGTAACTAACTAATTTGATGGCACGTATCTTATCTCTATAGACATAGGTTACAAAATGTCACTTTGAAGTCTCCATAGCAAGCTGTGTCACATGTGGACAGTTGCAGCTGTGGACAGTTGTAGCTCACTGTCTAATTTGGCTCAATTTGCTCTATTGCTTCATCAGCACATTAAAGCCAATCATTTATCTCCTATCCAAGGAATTATGAACCCTACGGGTTATCTTCCACTGCACCTGTTTTAATCAGTGCATTGCCTTGGGCATTATGACCACTTTATCTTTTAATAAAAGAATTGTTAATATCTTCATCTGCAATTTCAGGCAATTTTGCAAAAGTAGGTGAGCTGTCTGGCTCATAGATAAATCATCACACAAGCACAGTTACTACTTGGCATGATATTTCCAAAATTCATTGTTTCCAACATCCTGAAATTATACAGAATGTGCCATATTCAGAATGGTAAATTTGTTTAAGGAAATAGACTGTTTTCTTTTAAAGCACTGTTATTTCTATACCCAAATCATTTATCAGTACCTTCTATTATTTCCAAATCTAAACTATTGAGAGCAATAGTACTATAACTCTGTATAGCTAAATAAACTTAAAATAAATTTAGAGATAACATGCTGCAGGATATAATTTTATATATATATATATATATATATATATATATAAAACTACAAATTATATATTATATATATTGTATATATAGTACATACATATATAAATTATCTTTAATCTTTTTTATAGCCCAGTCATTATTCCCTTCCCGATCTGCCTTCTGATAGTTCCTCATCCGATTCATCCTCCCCCCAACCCCAGTGTCCAAGAGGATGTTCCCTTCCCCCTATCCTACTTCACCCCACCAGCCTTCCCTACTCCCTGGGACAAATATATTTAAATATAATATTTAAATATTAGAAATTTTTAGTGTGTGTCAATCTCTGTTTCTCTATTTCATTTTTTTATCTTGGTGTATCTGCCCCTGTTCTCTGTCTTCTCTTGCCCGTGCGGGGTGTGTGTGTGTGTGTGTGTGTGTGTGTGTGTGTGGTGTGTGGTGTGGAATTTCATCCTTTCCTTATTCTATGTGAGTCCTGGGGATTGAACACACAAGTCACTATATTTCTATTAAGTTCCTTTATCTGCTGAGCCAACTGGCTGGCTCAGGAAAACATTTTTTTAAATCTAATTTAGTGAAAGTATTACAAGGGGTAAAAGAAAGTGTATTTATATATTGAGGAGAATTTTATTAACATTGATTATCACCCTGTGTCTTATTGACTAGGGACAGTTTTTCTCCTTTGCATCTGTCAGGGCCATGTTTTTTCAACTATCTGCTGGTTTCAGTCTTTATATCTTACTTCCTAATCATATACTTACAGTAACTAAATTGTAAGGAAACTGGGTACCAACAATTACATCTAAGAATATGATAAAAGAGAAAGAAAATTTCCTTCCTTTATTCTTGTTCTCTCCGTCCCTCACTCCTTCCCCCCTTTGTCTGTTTGTGTATTTTATCTGTTTTTGAGGATCTGTTGAGTCTGCTTTGAAAAACAGGAATAACTTGCTTTTTTTCTGATCAAAAGATAGATATCTTGATGTTTATCTAAAATTCTTTTGAAAGCAGGAGAGATTATGCTAGTTCTAAAATAGAAAAACTGCAGAACTCAAGGTTCACGTGGGTTTTTTATTTTTTTATATTTTAAAAATATTTTATTAATTTCTTTGTGATTATGTTGCCATGAATGCATATGTATCATAGTCTGTATTTATGGTAACTGTATACTTAGTATTTATATAAATATGAGAATGTTTCACACTTGAAAATATCTGAACAGAATATGAGTTTTTTTCTGTTATGCTACAATTAGAATCTATCAGTGATCAGAACACTGTTTCAGTTAGCCTAGCTGCCGAGAGAGCATGTTAGATTAGCCTATCTGGATCCCCAATGCTAGGATTGCACATAGCAACAGCCATGTCCAGTTACATACACACTTGGTCTTCATGCTTTCAGAGCAAGCTCGCTGGCCCAAGGTCATACCTCTCAAGACATTCTTATTGTCTTAATGACAACAGAGTCTCCCGTTGTGTTATCATTCCCAATGTCAAACAAAAGAATAGGTGCAAATTTTACAAATAAAAGTAACTTATTGGGGTCAATGAAAACAAGTTCATTTTGTTTTTTCCTGATTGTTCACACCAACTTTCCTACCCTTTCTTTGGGTAAAAATATGGATACATAAAAAGAACCTAAGATGTCATTCACAAAAAAAGAATGTGAGACTCAGCTTTCTCTCCCTCCAGGTATAAAATCTTGAGCAAGTTAGTTTTTCTCCATCAATTTCCCCTTAATTATCACGCCGTAAAAGAAATCATAGCTGCTCACCAGAGGCTGTAAGCAGATTCAAATGGTTTCAAAAACATCAGGCAAATTCAGGAACTATAAAATGTTTTATAAATAATCATAAACTGGTAGAAAGGACAGTCAAGCAGGGGTGATTATCCAAGCAGATGCTGAGATACCTTGCATCTACATTTTTCAAAACCAAGTCCAAGACTTTGATTCCATATCTCACACTGTTAGTTGTCAGAGTGATGCTTCAAGACTATCTGGGGTTAATACTGTATTGTTCTCTAAGCTGATGGTTTGTGGTTAAGCAGGGAATTTTCATCTTTCATATATTAAACAGGCATACATTGAGTTATGACAATTTTGAATTGCATGGGCAGCTTGGGTGGAATGTAGAACCTTGATTAAATAAAGGGAGTTAGACCTTTGAGGGTTGTGCATAGATTTTCTAACAAATATTTTTTTTCAAAAAAAAAATGTTTACTCAGAAAATCTCTGGTTATGTGATAATGCAAACTCATATATCTTTGAAATGTCTTATGATGACATTTGGCAAGGATCAGTAAAATCCTTCTCAAATATTAGAAAAATAATAATAAATGTGTGAGTGCAAATTCTAAAGTACGTTTTATTTCCTTGTTAGCAGTTTTCTGAATCTCAAGGTGATAACTACTGTTTATTATTCCTAGAAACAAAATGTATGATATTACTTTTTCATGCCATTTTATGCCACTTCAAAAACAGGGTACTTATCTTTTGACCCAGCAGATATGGAATTTATTTTGTATAAGGTCTATACCTCATAGTTTAATGTATTCAAATATTAATATCTATAAGATAGTAATTATAGTAATTTGCCTTTCTATATAATAATAAGGAAACTCAGGAGACATTAATATGCTTTAATACATTAAAAGTTTTATTCAGATTGTAATTTATTAATTTAAATAAATATTACACTAAGAAGCCTTGTCAAGGTAGTGGCTGCAAAAAAAAAATCTGGAAGAATCTGAAATTTATTCCTAGAAATTTTTAAGAATTCCAATTGAGAAAATAAAATAAGGATACTGACAATTTTGAGAGAGTATCAAGTCCACAGCTGAGCACAGGCCCAAATGAAATGGATTGGTATGCATGCAGTTCCATCTGAGCCTCAGTTCATGTGAGAGGTTCCAAGTCCCCTCATGTTGTTTGCAGAAATTGTTTGCTTGTTGTAGAATTTAAGGACTGACTTACCCAATAACCTTTTATAGGAGCTGCCATTATAGGATCCATCATGCCATCTCATCTTATTTCTTCAAAGTCATTAAAGAAGATGAACTGCACCCTGTTATGACACAGATTTGTGCAATGCATGATAATCAGATGAATGTCACTTCATCACATTTGCTACACTATGCTATTGAAAGCAAGAACAGGCCACTTGTACTAAATGGCAGGAATGTCAGGATGATAAGAATCAAGACTCAAGGGAGGATTCTTTATGTTCTGTCTGCTGAAAAGAAGAAAGCATCTATAATCAGGTTTCTATTGCTTGACTCTGAATTGACTCCAATTCAGCAATTTGACTCTCTGACCCATAGGCTCTCCAAAGGCTCAGTCAGTATTGGGCTTGCCATGTGAATATGAGGTCCTGCACAGGATCACTAGAATCTAGGTCATGCTGTATGCACCTGTAATCTAGTGCTGGGAAGACAATAGGCAGATCCATGAGGTCAGTGGCTAGCTAGTCTTTTGAAATTGGTTAGCACCATGAGACAGTGTTGTGAATAGTAAGGCAGAGAGTGAGTTGAGAGAGAGACATCCAATATTGACACCTGGTCTCTATCTCAAACACACATTTGTGTATAACGAGTGGCAGGATCCAAACCATGCACAAGGCAGAGATGAAGGTGAACTTGGAGGATCTTATTTCATATAAGGCTCATAACTCTCTTTCAGCCTCATCAAGGGTATTGGCAACTCTGATTCCCAGTACTTTTAAAACTAACCTATCTTTGTTTTCATGTTGACAAAACTGTGCCCCCTCAAGTCTTGTAGAAGAGTTGGGGGAAGGTTTGAGGGACCCTAAGAGGACAGGGTCTCTACAAGAACAACAGTCAACTAACCTGGACCCTTAGATGTTCACAGAGCCTGAACCACCAACCATAGAGCAACCGTGGACTGAAAATACTACCACCCCACAACATATGTAGCAGATGTGCAACTTGGTCTTCATGTGGTTTCCCCCAAAAACATGTGTGGGAACTGACCCTGAATTTGTTTCCTGCCTGTGTACCCCATTCCTCTATGTTCCGTTGTCTGGGCTAAGAGAGAGAGAGCATTCTCCTAGTCCTGCAGTGACTGATGTGTGTGTGGGGTGTCTGCTATACACAGCGGGTGTCTCCCCCATTCTCAGAGGAGGAGAGGGGAGGCTAGGAGGAGAGGAGAGACTGATAATGCAATATAAAGTGCATAAATAAATTAATTAAAAAAGTAAAACCCACCAAAACTATGCCCAAGTCCTAGAGGAAACTTTTCCACCACAGGGCATAGACACAGTTGCCCTGACAAGACCAGAATGAGTATGTCTATGTTCTTTTCAATCTCTGACATCTTTAGCCATAGATTTCTACTCTCAGATATAAAAGGCTATGTAGCCATTCCTACCTCACATAAATAACTTATACAGCCTTAATACATTTCTCCTGTTTGGTGTCTTGAGAGATACCCCATTATTGCCACATGGACAAGTACACTAGAGGTTGAATACATTGGGAAAAATAGTCTTACCATTTTCAATGTCTTTGATAAAAATATGTTAAGAACTTCTTTTTTAAAAAGTATACTCATTTTACTAAATGGGACAATTAAAAATTAATGGATAAACTGGAATATAGAAATTATGTTTTGGGTCCTGTCATCTAGAGGGATTTGTGTTCCTTATTTTTGTTCAGATCAGTGGTAAAACAAGTAAATCTGATGTTTAGAACTCTTGGTGTAAGTCTACATAACACATCTGCTTCAGGCTAAGTGTTTTTGATTATAAAAAAATAGGAACTGGTGATTTTGAGTGAAATATAAAACTAAACTATATTCATTTATAAAATGTGAACTTATGGAGCCCCAGTTGCACAGACTACTGTTTGGCACTTCTTATAAAAGGGAAAGCCCTGTGCTTCTGCTTTCAGAGTATCTGGTAAGGTGAGTATGGAGGTACATGGGTTTGATCCCAGCATTGCAGAAGGGAAAGATGTGTTGTTTACCAGTTTGTAGCATACATTGAAAGCTTCTCTCAAAACTAAATGAAGAATAAAATACTGTGATAGATTGAGAACAAAATGTGAATGGGGATATAATCATCCTGGTTTTTTTTTAATTTTTGAGTTTTCTTATCAAACTCCATACTATTTCATTTTTCCTACCCAGTTTATCTTCCTGTGTGATTTATCTGTAACTATTTATCACATGCAGCTTTCTTCTTAGGATAAAAAAAGCTTCTTTATTTGGCTAATTTGTATGGTTATTGTTCAACATTTCTAATTAAAATGAAAACACCTAAAAGAGGATGTCATCAAATGACTTTCATATTTAAAATATCACAACATAACATAAATTACTTGAAATATTATAAAATAATTTAAAATTATTTAAAATTAATTTTTAAAGAATTTAAAAAGTATTTTTTAAAGATTGTATACCATAGGACTTTACCTTCTTTGTTTAATTTAATTATGTCTATCTGATAACTTGGCATTTTATATAGATTATCAAATCAGAATAAATGTATTTTAATTCATTAGAGATTATCTGAAATTTAAACAGCAAAAGAAATAGAAAAGGACCTCTCAGTTCCAGATCCTTCGGAGAGAAGAATTTAATGTGGTTCAAATAAAGATCCGGCAAACACAACTTATTGTAGCTGCAGCACACTTGCAATGGCGTAAGCAATCACTTCCGCAGATTATCCATCTCCCCAGGTGTCTGGAATTCTGATTATGTGTCTGTCATTCACAGTGCTGTTTGTGTAGTTATCTCTCAGCCTAGTGGTTTCTGAATTTAAAAGGAACTCCCACTATGTGCCTTCATTGATCTCTTTTAGAAAGAGAAGTTGCTTATTCCATCTTCCACCTGCCAACGGAGTTTTGGTTAACACCATGACTACCTGTGAGTTATGTCACCATCCTGGCTAAAAGTTAATATATTCAATTAATTTTTTATCCTTTTATTTAAACATCTATTCTTTCTCAAATACTACATCCTGATTATGTTTTCCCATACCTCTACTTCTCCAAGTTTCTACCAACTCCCCTCCCATTTGATCAACCTGCTTTCTGTTTTTCATAAAAAAACAGGCCTCTAAAGGATACTAATATAATAATACAAAACAAAACAATACCAAAACCGAATAGGATAGGACAAATGGAAAGGAGTCCAGAAAAGCACACAAGAAAAAAATATGCACACAAAGACCACTCATTTGCACACTCAGAAATCCCATAAAAACACTAAGCTAGAAGTTAAAATTTATATACAAAAGACCTGGAGGTTAAAATGAGAGAAAAACACATGAATAAAATTTAAATAACAAAATACGGTTAAAAATAAAGGTTCTGATATGACATTACGACACAATTAACTTTCAAAGATTACACTAACTTTATTTTCTGTTGTCCATCTACTGCTATGCATCAACCTAGCATTGGAGTTTCTTCCCACCCTCATCCCAGTGAGACATTTCACTTTCAAGTGGTTATAAATAGAGATGGCTTCTGGGTTAGGGATGGGGAAATGTGTCCATTTGTCCTTGCAGCTCTATGATACCATCTGATGCAGAGGCATATAGGTCCTGTGCACGCTGCCTCAATCTCTTTGAGTTCATGATTGAATTTATTCTGTGGATTCACGAGCCTTGTTTCCTCTGTGTCTTCCATACCCTTCTGGTTATCACACTACTTTTGCCTCCTCATCCAGAGGGCTCCCTTGGCCCTGAGGGTGGGGGGATTAATGGGAGATATCCCTTTTAGGACTGAATGTTCTGAGATCACCCATTCTCTGTATGTTGTCTAGCTGTGGGTCTCTGTATTTGTGTTCATCTGCTGCAGGAGGAAGCTTCTCTGATATTGCCTGAGCAAGGCTCTGCTCTCTGATTATAGAAGAATACCAGCAGGAGTCATTATGCTACTATGTTATTTCAATAGAATGGTAGTATATGGCTTTGTTCTCCTTCCCTGCATTATTTGATCTCTGGGTCTTGGTCATACAAGTCTAATCAGACATTGGCTGGCTACTCCCATGAGATTCGTGCCACCATTGCACTTTCATTTCTTGGAGGCAGGACACAATTCTAGATCAATTGTTTGGAGCTGGGTTGACCTTTACATTTCTTCTACCATAGTGGACTGTGTTGTGCTTTATCACAGACACTAGCACATAGGCATGGAGGATCTATGAAATCTAGTTTGCCAGATATTAAAATGACTGTACTCGCTTCTTAGGTCCATATGTTTTTTAAAAACCTCTTCCATCCTTTTACCTTAAGGTGATGTCTGTACTTGATGGTGAGTTTTGTTTCTTGGTTTCAGCAAATGGCTGGATCCTGTGTTTGCATTCATTCTGTTACTCTGTGGCTTTTTATTGTGTGATTGAATAAACTGATGTTCAAAAATATCAATGAGCTCTATGTGTCTCTTATTTTGTTGTATTGTGTGTCTATGTTACTTATTTTGATTTGATGATTTGAATTATTCCTTGGTTTTCCTGGGTATCATTAACATCTTTATATTGAAATTTCCTTCTAGTATCTTCTGGAAGGCTGAATTTGTGAACATGTATTGTTTAAATTTGGTTTATAGCATAGAATGTCTTATTTTCTCTATAATGGTTTAAAGTTTTTTTTCTTGGCCCTTCTGTTCAGGCTCTTCTGGTTTCTAGACAATCTACTGGGAATTAATTATTTTGTGTTGAGAGGAATTCATTTTCTGGTACAGTCTATTTGTTGTTCTGTATGTTTCTTGTGCATTGACAGGTATCTCCTTCTTTAGCTAAGTGAAATTTTCTTGTATGATTTTGCTGAAAATATTGTCTATGCCTTTGATCTAGGTTTCTTTTCGTTTATCTATTCCTAGTATACTTAGATTTAGTCTTTTAGTGTCCCAGATTCCTGGATGTTTTGTGCCAGAATTTCTTTTAGACATATTATTTTCTTTGACTGGGGTGTTTATTTCTTATATTATGTCTTCAATCCCTAGATTCTCTCTTCCATCTCTTGTATTCAATTTGTGGGGCTTTTCCACAAGGTTCCTGTTTGAGATCCTAAATATTTTTCATTTCCAGATTACTTTAACTGGGCTTTCTTTACTGATTCTATTTCTGCTTTCATGTCTTGAACTGTTTTATTCATTTCCTTCCACTGTTAGTATTTTCAAAGATATCTTTAAAGCATTTCATTTATTTCCTCTTCCAGAACTCTATCATATTTATAAAGACTGTTTTAAGGACTTTTATTTGTGTTTCAGTCATGTTGCAATAGTTAGAGTCTACTGAGTTAGGGTTGATAATCTGTAGTGGAGACACACTGTCCTCACTGTTATATTTTTATGCTGGTATCTAGACATTTGGTTTTGGGAAGATTGTAATTCTAGGTGCTGATATCTGCACTTGTCTATGCTGAGTGGCTGTTTTGTTGGGTGCCTTCTGTTACTCTCTCTGGTTTTCAGATTATGGTGGCTGTTTGTTGCCTGGTAGCGAATTATTCTGGTAATCTGCTAGGAGTGAGTCCTGGGGTTCTGGGTAAAACATGTTTCTAGGTATTGTAAGCAACATTCAGAAATGAGGATGTGCTATCCAGTGTGTGTGTCTTTGTGTCTGCATTTGAATGTGTATAAGGTGGTCCAAAGCAGAGAAGGAAAAAAGGAAGCTCTACTGCTATCTTCTCAGTCCACTGGCTATGAAGGCAGGGAGTGAGAAGAGGCAAAAATTAATAGTCTTCTACAGAGCTGATGATGAGACTGGGGAATTGGATTAGCGGAAGAGGAGGAAGAGAGATGGCCAGAAGCTTGCCTTTCCTGTTTCTGCTACTACTAGCTTCTCTGGCAGGCTTGGCTCATTGGTTCCCAGTAAATGTCTACTGGAGTGATGGGTAGGAATGACAGAATGAGTGGAGAAGAAGGTTAAAAGGGAAGATAGATCTCCATTCTCTGGAGATGGGGAAAGAGAGGACAAGCAGGCCACAGCAGGTGGTCTGTTAAAAAGTTTGGGGTGAAAGGGAATTTTGATTTTATTTAAAGAGAGAAGAATATCTGTGGTTCAGGCCCTACTGGCTCCCAGAGAATACTTGTTCCTTGGGAGCTTACATGAATTGGGGGCTGGAATAAAGAGATGTGTGGGGCTATAGAAAGGTTGGTGGGAGAATCCGTTTGATCCACTGGAGTTGGGGGCGTGGGAGGGTATAATGGTTGCCAAGGTGGTTGGCTGTAGGCTAAGGTGAAACTACAGGATTAGATTGAGAGAACAGAGGGAGAGGTGAGATCTGTAGTTAGAGTGCCTGCTTCCCTGGCAGGAGACAACATTCAATTATTTTAAAGTTGAGGCTTCATGATGAAAGCTGTGGTCAGGCTTTTGCAATAGGATCTGATAAAACAGTGTTTGTCTCAAGTCATTACAAATTATGGGAGCTGTCAGTGCAATCTGGTGTGTTTGTATATGTTTGTGTCAGTGTGTGTGTGTGTCTGCGTGTGTAAACAAGCACTAGTAATTTTCTAGATAATAGTTTTCCTTCCTGAAGTATATCATGAATTGGATAAGCTGACAATGGAGAGGCAAACAATGATTTTAAAACTATGAGTATATAATGAATTTGAAAAATATACAGTATGTTAAACAGGTTCTGATTATATATTAATGAATGAGAAAAAAGAGAGAATTTTAATAAATTGCTTTCAAGTTTGCCAACCTTTGTCCTCAGGCAACATGGTGCTCTAACATAATGACGACTATGACCCAATGCAAGATTATAAACTTTCGTAAAACATGAGATACGTTTTTGCAACTTTTCTAAGTGATTTGGTTTTTTAAGTGTTCTTGAGCATGAATGTTGTTTATGAGAGTGTCATGTTACAGCTACAGTGCCACAGGATCAACATGCATGGTTAGAGTTCACAAGGGTCACGTCTTGGAGGTAGGTCAGCAGCCTCGTAGTTCTGACTGAAGTTGATGTTTAACTACTGGATCCCAAGGAATTCTTTCACTTTGGGAAGATCAAAATCTCTTAAGGTTTTCAGCTGATTTGATAAGTTTCAACCATATTATGGAGTCTAATCTGCTCAAAATCCACTGATTGAATGTTTGTCATCTCTAAGAAAATTCTACAGGGCAATACCCGGAGCAATGTTAATCACAGACTAAAAAGTTGACACACAAAATCAGACAGTAATAGAAAGTCAAGTGATGTAATTTTAAATAATGTCTCAGAGAATTCATTAAACAGATGGCTTATCTTGCAAAGACATAGAGAATGTCAAAGAATGAACTATGAGGATATCTGGAGGTAGATGTTTCCAAGCAAGGTGAAGGTAAAGAAAAGGTCCTGAGGCCAGAGTTTGAGACCATGCTTGCCGAATTACTATACAATTTCTACTGCAGGTAGACTGAAATAAACCATGGAGAGAGACGATAAGCAAAGAAACAGCAAAGGGGTGTTGGTCCTGTAATATCTTTACTCTGGCACTGGTGGTACATAGTTATAATGCCAACATTTGGGAGATGATAATAGAAATAGGGCTCAGGAAAGCTCCAGGTTCATAGAGATGGGGAAACGCGCGCACACACACACACACACACACACACACACACACACACACACACACTCACACAAAATTAGCAAAAAGTTTTGTGGTTCATTGTAACAGCAATAATAAATGATGTATATTTTCATGAAGTTTATGATTATGTACCCTAGTTTACTTAGTTAAATGTTCACTCTATGATGTGCTGCATGACTCACTTAGTGTAAGATTTAAAATAATAAAAAATGAAAGGCAAGCATGAAATCTACTATAACCCCATGATTCAGAGATGCCACTCTTAACAGTACAGCTAAAAATATTGGCCAGATTCAGAATATATTTGGAAAAATAGGCAAAATACATCTTATATTTTAAGAAAAATTTATAAATATAAAATCAAACTAAGAAGTCCAAGTGTTTGAGACTCAGGTACTTAATTGAGATGAAGGAAAACTCTAGGAAATTCTAGGGGTCATTATTTCAGTTTAAAGCCTATGTTTAATCCTAAGAGTTTTGTTTGCTTTGTAGACAGAGGTGTCCAGCACCCAACTGATTTTTTGAGTCTTAGAAACAGGAAAGGGGGATTTAGACCGCATTGAAATGTGCAGGAAATATAATTCAGTGTCCTATGTAGTTCCTAAGGCGGTCGGGAAAGTAATAAACTTGAGAGGAGAGGCTATTGATATGCTTACAGATGGGAGCCTGACATGGCTGGCATCTCAGAGGTCCTACCAGCAGCTGGCTGAGATAGAAGCAGATACTTACACCCCACCATTGGACTGAAGTTGGGGACCCCTATATTTGAATTAGGGGAAGTATTGAAGAAGCTGAAAGGGAGAGTGACCCCATAGGAATACCAACAGTCTCAATTAACCTAGACCCCAGGGAGCGCCCAGAGAGTGAGCCACGAACCAGGAACATACATACGTGGACTGGTGTGAGGCCCCTGGCACCTTTGTAACATAGATCTGCCTGGTCTGGTCTCAGTGGGAGAAGATGCACTTAATTCTTGAGAGATGTGAGGCCCCAAGGAGGGAGGAGGCCTGATTGGGCGGGCACCCTCTGGAGGCAAGAAGGAGGAGGAATGGGATGAGGAACTGTGAGGAGGGGACCGAGGGGGGCATCAACTGGAATGGAAATAATTAAAATAATTTAAGATAGATAGATAGATAGATAGATAGATAGATAGATAGATGATAGATAGATGATAGATAGATAGATAGATAGATGATAGATAGATAGATAGATAGATA
This sequence comes from Uromys caudimaculatus, assembly GCA_028551405.1. Classification (NCBI taxonomy): domain Eukaryota; kingdom Metazoa; phylum Chordata; class Mammalia; order Rodentia; family Muridae; genus Uromys; species Uromys caudimaculatus. Next base: position 61,038,797 of record CM052713.1, on the reverse strand, counting down.
GATACACCAACAAGTATATCTTTCACGGTTGGCCATTGCTATAATGTGAAAAATTTACAGTAAACATCTGGCATGATAAAACCTAGTCAACAAGGAAGAAACCTCCAGATCAAAGGCAGTTTGATTTCTCCAATGTTTATGATCAAAATATACAGCATCTTCAGCGCTAGGTTCTTATGGTTCAGGTGTGGTGAGCGAACAAGAGCAAAGGCAATGGCCTGCATTACTTTGCTAGTCTCTAGGAATCCCAACCCCATCATAACCAACAGCTCCACATGTATCCCACACCTCATATTGGGCTTTGTATTTAATATCCAGTGAGTTTTAGTAGGCACATTATCTATCCATGTCTAAAAACTCTCGTGTGTGTATGTGTGTGTGTGTGTGTGTGTGTGTATGTTTATATGTATATCTCTCTGTGTGTTTATAAAATAATAGATTTCCAGATTTTTTTTCACACAACTTTAGTGTTAATCGTGTCTTACTCATTATCTTTTCTTTATTTGAAGTCATATTTCTTTTTAATGAATGGCTACAGTTTTATTCAAATACCAAAATCTGTGTATTATTCATTAAATCACTTTTCTAGTAGTTTATATTTACAGGGCAGAAATGAGTAATATTGAGCTATGTCTGCTGGGGGGAGTTTAAAGTAACTTATTTGGACCATGTTAAAATGAGTTCTTTTACACTATAACTTTTAGGATGAAAAATGACTGTGAACAGTATAACCAATTTGACTTCCTGTGCTTTTAATGGACAATGTTATTTATATAGTTTCTAGAAGAGAATTGAAGTAAAGTCTATTATTATAAAATTAATTTGCATATTAATCTTCAAAATGACTCTTTGCCATCAGGAACAATTTTAAATATACCCTCATATTCTTCAAAATGATTCAAAACAGATATTGGACATATACACTAACAAATGTTAGAGTTTAAAAGTATGTATTATATAGTGATGATTTTCAAATGCTCATGACATCCTTTATGTTATGCTAGAGTGAAATATTGAATAAATCAGGCGTCATTGGGATAACATAGAGACAGCTCTGAGCGTGGCATAGAGGCCAAGAAGACTTTCTTCACCCTTACTAGGTTGAATTGCAGGATAAAGTAGACTATGACTGCTTATATCTTACAGGTTTTCTTCCGTCATCAGTCTAAAAGCCGTCCTACTTAGCATACCTCACATATATTGTGTCACCCAGTCGTGTTCCACCTGAACACCTTTGTGGAAATATGTAGCATTTATGACACTCTTGCACAAGCATATCTTTCAGTCAGGTTTCTGTTTTAGGTCGTCAGTGGTGAAACCCATGAATAGTCTTCTCCATAGTGTTAAAGTTACCTTCCAATACTATAAATACCAGGTGAAGACTGTATATGGGCATCTGTTCAATATCTCCGTGTTTAATAACAAAAACATGTCGTGTCTTCAAAACTAAGGCCGAAATCAAGTTGTGGAAAGTAGCTAATATTCTTGGCAACAGTTTGTGATATTTTGAGAAAATTATGGGTCCTCTTTGGCCACCAACTCAGAAAAATATAACCCACTCCTGGCACTTGATATTTTAAGTGGTGACATAAAATATCTGTTGGGGAATGTCTCCCCCATTATAAAGTGACTCTGAATGCAAGAAGCTCAGCTAACTTAACTAAAAGAATCACTTAAATATAGTCCATGAAAATTAGAAAACTCATTGCAATACAGTGTCTAAGTTCCATTTAGATTTTAGCATTTGTAGAACTAATAAATGGCAGCACAATAGAAACAATAACCAAGTAGTGGAATTGAGTTTTGTACATGTTAACAAAAATGGGCTAACAACATTTAGACATAATGGAGTATTGTTTGTCCTGAAATATGGGCAAATCTGTCAGTTGTATAAATATAGAGACATTATTTGTCTGAGATACATTATATGAACTTAAATGACACACTCAAAGAAAGACAAATAACAATTATATGTGTATGTGGAATCTTTAAGTCATTGGTATAGAAATATAAGGTAAAATAGTAACTATCAAAAAATGGAAGTAGTGACATTGTTGGTCAATGGACACAAACTTCCTTTAAACAAAAGGAATAATTTAAAGGAAAGCATTTGTTTGCCATCAACTTTCCTGCCTTAGTGTTCTGTAGCAGATTGCATCATGAAAATCATCAATTCAGTTATGAAAGCTCACTGAAGGTTCTTTTACTGAATGTCAAAGTGAATTGTTGTGAGTTGCCATAATATATAAAAAAAGTATTTATTTTCACCTCATCCTCTTTCTTACTAATTTGTCAAGTGAAAATGATGTTAAATGATGAACGGGATAGCATTTGATAAAAATATGCATAAAAGCACCATTTTGCTTCATGAAGTTTTTTGAATATATAAAATGATTCCTTTTTAATGGTTTCTGGATTATTGTACTATTTGATATATGTTTCTTTGTTGACAGAAAACTTTCTGTCCACTTAGATGAGTAATGGATAAGTACATGCTTAGGTTAGAGACACAAACTGATGCTGAGAGCTATACCCAAAACGTAATGACTAGGAAGAAATGTCATACTCCATCACCTACCCACTCATTTAGAGGGACAGTTCTAGCTGAACTTTGGTGGATAGAAACTTTCACCTCTTCTGATCTTTTTCTTCACTAAATGATCAAGAATGAAGAGATTAGAATTAGAAATGAAGAAACTTTTGATGAAATAATTTGTTAATTATTTTATGAATGCAATCAATGATTTCCTAGAATCTGATTAACACAAAGACTGCTACACCATGTAATGAAGTCTGCATAAACTTGAGCTTGCACCTCAGACTGGTGGAGAACAAAGGACTGCGGAGATGCCGAGATGCCAGGGCAATGGAGACAGAGGAACTCCTCCCAAGCGGCATTTGCAAGGATTCTTAGCTTGGCTTCAGGCTTCTGACTCCTCGAAACATGAAAATTAATTTCTCTGGCTTTAATCTCAATTAAAGAAAGTAGAGTGATGACACTATTCCAAAACTTACATGGAATGGCATTTATAAAATGAAAAGATTTAAAAATAAAGTTCAGTGTAATGATGCCAGCGATTAATTACATTGTACTCAATTTTTATGTGTTGACAGGGAGCTTGAAGTGAAAGAAAAATGAGCTTCATTTTGAGTAGCCTCGGTATGAACACTGCAGTAGAATAGTTCAGTACTGGCTCCCCCAAATATAGATATGTCTATTTTCATCCCCATCACTGTCACCTCACTAGACTTGCTACCTATATGGTGTGCCAGCCTTTGGTGATTTCCCCTTGCTTATCCACAGTGACTCCGTCAGTAGACCTCAGCCAGCCATATTTGCCTTTCCCTAAGTGACATGTTTCTCTTCTGTGTTTCAATAAGCAAGCAAAATATATTTAATTCTCTTGATCCAGGAGAAGAGTCTAAGCTCAAGGTGCCAACAGGACTGGTGTCTTGGAGGGCTGATTTCTGCTGCCACAGTCGCACCTCATGTTATAATCTAGTGCCTAGTGTTATGTGCCCAAGTGATAATAGTGTTACAGGAAACACAAAGGCATGGTGACATCCAATACTGTCTACGCCTTTGGCTTCTGGATGCTTGTGTTATTTCTCCTGTTTTCTGAAAACTGAAAGCTTTCCTTGTCTTTTCAGCATGAACTCAAAGTTCTCTCTAGTTGACCCTAATTTGTTCTATCCCTGTTCGTATTGCTTTATATTTGTCTGAGTGCATTGAATAAGCTCTTTGATTCATGCTTCATTTTGTTTATTAGCTCTGATTCTCATTTAAACAGACAAGAATATCTAAGGTTTTACTTAATAAGGCAGCTTTCGGACTTTAGGGAGATGGTTAAGTTTGTGAATTGCTTGCCATCATGTACAAGAACCTAAGTCCATACACAGAATCCATGAAAGCATAGGTATGTTATTAGACTCTTGTAAGCTCCAATACTTGGGAGGGAGAACATAGAAGATCCCTCCCTCGGTTTCTCTGGTCACCTAGCCTAGCTGACTTGGCAAGTTCAAAGCAAGTAAGGTAAATAAAATACTATTTATTTGACACAGAAAATTGAATTATAAAATGTCCAACCTATTAAGGTCAGTGATTGCTAAAAGAGTAGAGTTCCACATATAACTTTGCTGGTTACTAAAAAATACAACTAAAATTATAAATTAGATTATCTATAATAAAATGTCTTAATCAACAAATATATATTTTAAATGTAAACATTATATCAGATAAATACAATAATACATACAAATATCCAATAATTTATTAATAAAAAAAATTTAAGCTAATTTTGGATGACATGTATATATGAATTTTAATGATGAATAAATCAACACAATTATTGACAATCAACATAAATAAAAGTATCTATATGAGAAATAAAATAAATTAAATACTTTATATCATAATAATTGTTTAATAAAAATATAATTGTGTTTTAAGTTTCATGAAGTTAATAAGATTTTGAAAAACCTAAACATAAATAAAACAATTAGGACTTTATTTATGAAAGTGAATTAGATTTTATGATTTTTACAGCTTGTCCTGAGTGCACAGCTCTCAATGTTTTATGTAATTACCAAATGTGAAGTCATATCATAATACCCATAAGTACTTTATAATAAAGCATTTGTCAATGAAGTAAACATATGACTTGATTTCACGGAAGAGACATTTTTTAACAGGGATAAAATGTTAAATTGAGTACCGGCCCAGAATAAAAAGAGAGAGAGATCTTTCTGGTTACTTTTTTATTCAAAACAGTAGAATCTTTAGAAACAGAAGTCAATAGTAGCAACTACAATATAAGAAGCACTCAGTGTCAGACACAACATGAGGTCTTTTACACATAATAACGTACATATTTCTAACAATAACCTTACAGGGAAGACATTATTTCCCTCCTCATCTTACAAAAGAAGAAACTGTTATTTACTTTGTTTCATAGTCTATTTTCTGTATGACTTACAAAGTGAAGAGGTTTATTGGGTGCAAAATTAAAGTAGTGGGTGTGTCCTACCCACAGTGTACCAGATTATAACACTGGCCTCCTCATAGACCTTCATTACAACATTTAAGGCTAGAAAGGGAACCTTATCTTTGCAGAATAGGCCAGATAGTTTGGGGTACCTAACTGTATAGTAACACCTAATTTAAGTATCTACTCAGATTATGTACAAATTGTATTAAGTGATGCTCCCACTGACACTATTGTCTCAGTATATCACATTTGCTGAAGGTTTGTCTAATTCAGCTATCATTCCACTGGAAACACAACTTCAGGCACAGGAAAGTTTAGAAGATAAATTCAAATCCTTCCCAAGCTGTAGCATGCAGAGCTCTTAATACATCTTGATTGGTACCTCATCTCTATTTGGGTCTGAATCTCTATTACAGCCCCTTCAGCCATGACTTCTGTAGGATCTTCCTAGATAAAAACAATTCTGATAATTCTCTTCAATAATTCAATGTCTTGGACACATAAATGTTTTCAACTACCTACAATGCTACAGAACAATTTACAATGTAGTTTACACTGAAACATTGTGACATGCCTTCACAGATGAATGAAATGTTTTTCATTTGCCCACTCTGAAGGATGGCATCTAAGACAGAAGTCATGTCACTATATTGAGACAATGAAGAGCCACAATTTCTGAACATCCTCAAGTACAATATGAATTTCAGTTCATTATAATAAAGCCCTATCACAATGCACACAAAGTCCTCTTTGCTCATTTAAGTTAGTCAAGATCCTCTAAAAATCTTAAACATCTACCAGTTCATCTTACTGTTCTTCTAAATCCAGTATTACATTAAATATGCTAGTGCTTCTCAAGAAGAGGCTCAAATTTAAATCCAACATCAACTACCTGTGATATCATTGACAATATGTTTATATTCTTATGTTTCATTTATAAGATATAAACTATGTCTCCAAGGGTCATTGTGAAAAACATATAACTGAATTTATAATTTTACTTTCACAATCCTTCGATAACAAATTATTATTCTCAAATATTTTAGGATATAGTCTATCTAACTTTTGCCATCAAAGCTTCCTATATTGTTCCTGTTAGAGTTCAAATATGCTTCATAAAGCCTATGTATTTTTATGTAGTTTCATTTTTTGTGTGAAGATACTTATATATTTAAACTGCTTTTAAATTATCACAGAAAAGTTTGTTTTAGCTTACAAAAAGCAGAGTGTGTGTCTTAGAGACTAGAGTTCTTAATCTCTCATTCTTCCAAATTTGAAAACACTACAAATAGCCAGAATAATGTTTTCATTAAATTACAATTTCCTCTCCCAGAGGAAAGTGGTCTGATGATTTAGGAGCAAGACTTTTATATATAAGTTGTCCTTGAAATCTCACTTTCAACTCACTTTTCCAGGCACCAGACTGTCTTATGGTCAGTATTTTACCTGAAAGGAATTTGTTATTTATTTTGGCTTCCTACTGAGAAAACCTAGAGGCTAGATAGACAGATTTCTGAATGGATTACCAACCTACCCTGTGTGCTCCTTTCCTTGGTGTATTTTACCAACAACTGGTACTGATGGACACATATATTAGCCTTGGCTGTGAGATAAACAAGAATAAGACATAGCTTTGGCTTTTCCCCCTAGAAAATAATGAAGAAGAAAGCAACACAGTTTAGAGGTTTTTTTTTTCTCTCTCTCTTTTCATGAGTGGTCATGACTAATTCCCTATCGAATTGGCTGCCTGCTAGGCTTCTCCTCTCCTCTTGAACTTCTGTGCTAGCTTAGTAAATACATTGAATAGTTAATCTGTGTTCTGTGAAATCAGCTCTTCCACTGTTGGGTTGTTTAAATAAGTGGTTTCTTTCATTTGTGCCTAATTATACTCCCTCCAAAGACAATTTTATATTTAGTTATCTTCACACCTTCTCGCTTCCCCTATCTGCAACTTGCCATTGTGCATAAATCTTTGTAATCAAAGCTTCCCAAAGAAAAGGCAAATTAAGTTCATTGTATTGTTTCCATATCTTGGAATTGTTTTCACTGTATGCATTGTATTCTTTTCTAGGTTGCATCAAATATGTTCATTATTTCCAAACTATCATATGCACAGAATGAAATACTAACCTCTTCAAAATAAAACTTGATTCTAGGAATCTTCATTCTGGTTTTTCAATACGCCCCTCTTCCCAGCTTATTTCCTTAGTTGATTGGTGAAATGATTCAAATAACTGTGAATACCGGGCAGTGGTGGCGCACACCTTTAATCCCAGCATCTGGGAGGCAGAGGCAGGTGGATTTCTGAGTCTGAGGCCAGCCTGATCTACAGAGTGAGTTCCAGGACAGCCAGGGCTACACAGAGAAACCCTGTCTCGGAAAAACAAAAAACAAAACAAAAAAACCAAACAAACAATCAAATAACTGTGAATAACCCCACGAACTCTGTATATATTTTTTGCTGTTATGTATATTTATACATAAGCCCTAAGCTTTTCTTTGTTCTATATTAAGAAGTATAAAATTGTGTATCCGCATCTATTCTGTTTCTAGCCTTATGTAACCTGTTGGGAATACGGTGGATAGAGAAATAAATACTGTCCTTTTGGTTTTCTATTTTATTTATTTATTTATTTATTTATTTATTTATTTATTTATTTATTTATTTATTTATTTATTTTTATTGTATAAAGTGCTAAAAATGGAGTGGAAAGCCCTGTCAAACTTTTACTCATTTCTTTTTTTTTTTTTTTAAGCAGGGAGCACAATTTGTTCCAACTGTCACTTGCAGTGAGAAACACTAAGCTGTTTTCAAAGAAACATGTGTACTGTGTCCATTCTTCACTTCTGTTCTTCCCCTCCAGCTTCACTAACAGGTTTATGTTGGTCAGTGACATGTGGAGCCGAGAGCTACGATGCATTAAAGGAAGTGGGAAGTCTAGAATTTATGAAGCTACAAGAAGAAAGCAGGAGCTAAGAAAAGCTCAATTGAGCTGCCTGCTTGGCCTTTGTTTGCTTGGGTCTTTCCTGCAATATATGCACACCCTTAACAGGATTCCATCCTTAGCATTGGAATTTTATTTTGTGAAATTTACATAAAGTGAGGAATGGATGTTCCATGCTCTGAATTTTGGCCCATAAATATGGACTTCGTGTTAGGGGGCAGAAATCAGGATTCTAGGAGAAAAGAGGGTTATTGAAATCTCTCCTCCATCTCCCAGACCACAAGTGTCATTTTTCTCTTTTAGCATTGCCCTCCTGACTCTGTTGATATGCTTCTACTCAGGGGCAGAAAATATAAGCTCCTTTCTGGAAATTCCCACAGTATCTAGAAGCTTTCACAGAAATAGAATTATTCATTCTGAAATATAAAACACGGCTTCTCGCTATTGAAAAGATTATAGTAACAACACGTCCATTTATATAAGACTTTAAAAATGATTTGGTGAACTGTGAACTTGGTATTTGCTCTTATTTTACAATGTGCATGTTTTCTTTTCTTTCTCTCTTACTTTCAATATATGAAAACAAGGAATTTCCCAGAATGAGGAAACCTCGGTAAATTATAGCAAGAAGAACATGGAAACTGCTTTTCAAGTCATTTGTGCCAGACCTGGAATTCAGAACCAACATTCTTAATGTGACAAATGCTCTGACCTAAAACCCAGAATTCACAGGAAACATAAAAATTGCTAGAAGGAAAGACAGAATAATAATCTGAGAGGATTACAAGTTTCCAATGGTAATTAGGCATGCAGTTGCTTGCTTTTGCTTAATCCACGAGTCAAGCTCAGGTGCTCCCTTCTTGTTTTAAAAGACCAGGTTTTATTCATTTTATTTTTGTTTTTCTGTATTTAAAAGACAAATATGTAAATAATAATATCATTTTTAAGTAGGAGTATGGGTTTTTACTCTTAACAATGTAGTACATGAGAAGAAATTATGTAAGTATCTGCATGTGGGTCTACATACTGTGTGACTTTTTTTCCTTGAACCATTTAAAGGTTCACATAGTGTGACTGGCAAGCCTATTGTGTACTGGTAGCCAAGAGGGCAAATGAATGGATGTATCTTTATCTTTGTGTATAAGGTATATAAGTCTTTATCTTTGGGTATAGTTATATGTAGCTATGTTTATAATTTATTGACTAAGTGTGTGAATTGTTTCATCTCATAGGCTAGCTGCTCGTTAGGTGAAATGAATGAGAAAGGTAGGAATCCAAGGCTCAGCAACAGTCAAGGAAGAGGTTAATTAAAGTATGAGATGCTTACTGTGAGCTAGAACTAAACTGGTGGCTTTGTACTTTTCTGTGCTATTGTTTTCAGTAGCAATAATAGGTTAGTACTTTTTAATCTTACTGGAAGAAAATTTGGGTGATTTTCTTGAATCTCATAAAATAAAAATGGCAGGGGTTTGGTTCCTAACCAAAATGATTTGGTGGCAATGAAAATTATTAGCTAATTTGTATTCACAAAACTCAGTATGCATGACTGTTACACGTTTTCACAAATGGGGGAGCAGTGTACCATGGGGCATTGTCAAGCATACTCACGTGCCACGAGTGTGGCATTCCCAGGAGGCCTGGCTTGAAATAACTCATCTTCACTGCCCTCTGACGTGAATTCCTTTATCCCCTCATTTGTAAAATGTTATGTAAAACACATTTGAAATGCAAACCTATCAATAATGACCTATAAGAAGAAAATAGAAGACCAAGAGTCAAAACAGCTAAAATCTACAGGTTCAAGACTATCTCTGACTTTCTAACCTAATGGCAGTTGCACATTTTTGCTGAATATTGAAATTGGCATTATGAGTGGGAAAGAAAGAGTGCAAGTTTATGTTTTGCGTTTTACTTAAACTTAAAGTAGATGCAGAGACCCACAGCCAAACATAGTGGGGAATCCTGTGGAAGATGGAGAGAAAGGACTGAAAGAGCCAGAGAGGTCAAGGACACCACAAGAAAACCTACAGGATCAACTAACCTAGGCCCATAGGGTCTCATAACGACTAAACTGCCAGCCAGAGAGTATGCACCGGATGAACCTAGACCATCTGCACATGTGTAGCAGTTGTGTAGTTTGGTTTTCATGCGGGACCCCTAAGAGCAGGAGCTGGGGCTGTCTCTGACTAAATTGTCTGCCCTTGGATCTCTTTCCCCTAACTGGGCTGCCTCGTCTAATCTCAATTAAAGAAGATGCACCTAGCCTTACCTCAACTTGATATGCCAAGGTTGATTGATACCTATGGGTGGACTCCCCTTTTCTGAAGAGAAGTGGAAGAGGGGTGGATGGACAGGGGTGCGGAGAGGAGAGGGAGGCACTAGGAGGTGAGGTGGAAAGGGAACTTACAGTCAGAAAATAAAATAAGTATTTTTTGTAAATTAAAGAAATATTTAAAGTACATTTATATGGAATTTAATGAGTGTCATTTTAGAAAGCTTACAAAGCAGTTCCTATGTAAGTTCCTCATTATCTCTCACAAAGGCCTGTCCTTATCTGTGTATTTAGTAAAGTTACATCGGTTTAAGTCTTTATGAGCTAGATATTTTTAGATAGGCTTCTGTAATGGAAGACACAATAATAAACCAAATAAATTCTCTAGGACGACAGTATCCATGAGGCACAGAAGGCCAACACACCAGTCAGCACACAGATGCTATGTCATGTTATCTGACGTGGGCCTTATTACTGGGTTAGGTACATTTGCTGTACTGTGTCCAAATGTCTGACAAGAAATAATATCAGTCAGAAAGGTTTAATGTTTAAGAGGTATAGAATGGAGCTAGATAGGTGAGAGCTATAAATATGGTAGAGGAGACAGATAAAGAAATGACCATTTTAGGATAATAGTTAGACACTGAGGCAGTGGCAATAACTCTTGTCAGGAGGCAGCAGGGATTTGAGGTAGCTAGTCGCAACACATCAGAAGCAATAGCAGTTAAGATATAAGGATGGGTTATAGGAACTCAAACTAGTCCCAGTGCCCTCTTTCTGTCTATTGATATTCCTTCTCCTAAAATGCTTTCCAAAGCATTGCTAATAGCACTGTTCAAACACAATAGCCTATGAATGACCACATCCCAACCAAAGCAATCACGATTCCCACATATCCAAAGAATTCTGTGGGAAATGTAAGAATAGTATACTTCCTAGCTGACTTGGGATGTACAAATGCTCACCCAAATGCCACATACATTGTTTATTTAACTTTATTTTTTACTTATTCACTTTACATCTCACTAACTGTTCCCCTCCTAGTCACCCCCTCCACAATTTTTACCCCATTCCCCCTCCTCTTCTCCAAGCAGGTGAAGCCCCCTCTGGGTATCCCCACACCCTGCTACTTCAAGTCTCTGCAAGACTAGGGGCTTCCTCTCTCACTGAGGCCATGCAAGGCAGCCCAGCTAAAAGAACATATGCCACATATCGGCAACAGCTTTAGGGACAGCACTCTCTCTAGTGGATTGGGACTCACATGAAGACCACACTGTACCTCTGTTACCTATGTGTGGGGAGGCCTATATACTTTTTGGTTGGTGGTTCAGACTCTGAGAACCTCAAAGAGTCCTGTTTAGTTGACACTGTTGGTCTTCCTATGGAGTTCCTTCCTCCTAGTCTTTCATAAGAGTCCCCAAGCTCTATCACATACTTTTACTCCTGCATTTTTAACCTGAACTTACTCTTATCCAAATACTTAGCTCCAAGACCAGTTGAGCAGTACAGGCTATGTTGAGATCATACGATGGTTGACATCTTCAAATGGCCTATGTTTTAACTCACTGACAATGGCTGTTACATCTTATTTAAATTTGACCTAAATAAATAAATAAATAAATGTATTTACGATTCTGTGTTCTCTTATTGAACATATACAATAGAGAAGGAGTAAAATTGAACTATCTAGTGCATTTTGTGGAAAGAGACCCACTGAGCTTTTAATTACCACTAAAGTTGGCCTTTTGCCATAGAAATAAAAGATGACTAATTTGTCCTTCCAACATTTACAATTAGGTTAAGGCAAAACAGAAACATTCATTTTATTATACAATATACAACGTATTAAAGAAATAAACTCTAGGGCAGGAAGGGAGAAGTCAAGTGGTATATTCCCATCTAAGTCTCAGTATTTTTGCCTTCAAGTTGATGGCTTAGGGCTAAGCACCTGTGATTGGAATCAGTCCTAACCTTTCCCCAGCATTTTAAGCATCAGTGCACTCGACAAAATCAAGGCACTTTGGACAGAGAGGGAGAATCAAGAAGCACATCCTTCCAAGTCCAAAGCATTAGCAGACTCATATTAAGACAAGCACCAATTAAAATAGGGACAAATGATCCTTTAAAAATTACAACACAGCCCTAGCTGATTTCTCCATCAACAGTTCAAGAGAGGATGAAAATGGTCCTACCTTCTTCAAGCACGTGTATGCTCTGACGAACCCTCAATAGGCTTCCTTATTGTTCCATAGCACATGAAGATTTATATTTCTGTGATGTATGTAGAGAAAAAAAAAAAACACCCTCTGAAAAACTCAGATCCTGAATGATATACATAATGATTCAGACTCATACTACAGGCACTTTATGTCCACATTTTCAATGATTTTTGATTTTTACAAACAAAATTCACATGTCAAATAATGCCAAATATATCTCAAACCACGTTACACTTCAGGAAACTAAACTATGTCTTTTAGTGAGGGGGAGGAGCGAACAGAAAAAGATTGAAGGGAGAGAATACGAACTTTCCGATCTAGAAGTCTCTGCTTCTTTGATAAACTGAGCTCTCGGTATAACATTGCTACCATCATTTCTTTCCTTAATGCTGATTTCTAAGCCCACATTTTGTCCAGAAACTTGATAAGAAGAAACAGCTGAGCATTAATTGCTTTGCCTGTGGCCTCCTTCCACCAGAAGTTGCATTCGGTGAGCCAGACCTGCCAGTCATTGCTGCCAACCCTGACATGGCCAGCAGAGAACAGCACAGTGGGAGCGAGAAGCATGGCTGTGAACACAGATCTGTGGGAAGGCAAATTTGAAGCTTTCCTTGCTAATTCTGTCCTTACGATGGTACATTTCCATAACTCTGTGAGCCTCAGTCTCCTAAGTGGCAAAACAGCAGCAGCAATGCCTCTGTTGTCTTGCATGTTAGCTGGAGTGTCTATAAACGAGTATAAAGAGAACTAGAAATACATGGGAAACAGGAGCTTCATGTAGGTTTACACTGCCTCTTGCTCCAACTGCTTTTTCAGTCAGTACTTACCTGTGCTTTAAAGGTATATTGCTTTATGGATACTCATAAGTATGATACATCTTATTTTCACTAATTCTACTTATAAACTAGGAAAAGTCATCTAAGCAAGCCGTGCAGAAATTTATTTCACTCTTACTTTGACAATAGTTGCTCCTGAATGTGGCTTGGGGTTTAGGTTTTCTTTTTTCTTTCCTTTTTTTTTTTTTTTTTTTCTCAATTGAAGATGAATTCAGGAATTCAGTAAAATAAACTCCATAATATTGTCTCCTGAGTTTTATTCAATTCTTCTGTCCCAAAGAATATGAATGGTGTTTTTGCTATGCAGAAAAAAAAATCTCTTAAGAATGCCATTTTACATCGTGTATTATTTGCAATAAAGCAATTTTATCTTTATACCTTCTAGGTTTGTGGGTTCCTACTCATTCCAGTTGTTGGTATGTGCTTGGGGACTCTGAAATGATTTCAGTATTGGCCTGTGTACAACATGGAGTAATTATGGAAGTAAATCTATTCTCTAAAATTCATTGTGTGCCTTCAGAGCCAAATGAAGCTTTCATTGTAATTACCCTATGTTCCGTGCATCCACTGCTTCTTTCTGAACTCCAACTGTTAGCCCGTGGGCCTGCATATCTGTCCCTCTTTCTTTGTTCATCTACTCAATAAAACAGAACGGATCCAAAAGAAGACTCAAGAAGGTTTTATCAAGATTAAATTTATTGTAAAAGTAAATTTCATGTATGAAAATATCATCGATGAAGTGCTTTTCTTGTTCATAAAGGGATACTATATCAATAAAGTGTTACCAAATCCATGGATCAGTATGTAGCGTTCTGAAATGCAGGAATAAAAAGGGAAAACTTTGTTTAGCATGAAGAGAAACGTTGAGTTTGGACAAATGTTTTATGTTTGTTCCACACTGAACAAAAGTTCTGTTGAGTACACATTTTGTTGTAGCAAATTATCCAACTCACCTGTGTGCCTCTTAGTGCATTTCATATGAGCATAAATAAACCAGTTAATTCTAAGAACATTATTTATCTTTGTCTTTCAATTGCCCTAGGGAACAGATATGAACTAGAGAATATCACATAAACACTGTCAGATCACTATTACTCTCATATGGGGTTTAGCTCTATGTAATTACACCTTTAGAAATATATTTCTTTATTCTAAGTCTGCCAAAGACCTTAGTAGTACCAGTCAATCTGTTTCTTCTTTATATCAGACCAACTAAGTAAGAAAAGCCCTAAATTTATTTAGTCACTCCAAAATTCCAGGAGAAAATAATATATTGATGCTATTATACATATCTATTTCTCCCTCCTCCCTCCCATATATATACAAGGAATGCTTATGAAAAGGAAAACACTAAGTAACTAAAATTTAATTTCAAAAGTAGATTTTGGTGTCTATCACTTGCTTGTAGAACCAAACCCAAGCTTCTAATCCACTGCTGCCATTGAATCATTGAGTTTATCTTTTTTTTTTTTCTTTCTATTACACTTGAGTACAAGTATACTTTAAATTTACCACCTTTGTTATTTCTTTTGGAAGGGACTTTCAAGAAACATTTTATTTTAGAAAGCTGTCAGCTTATTGCTAGAGGAATTTAACAGGTGATATTAGGTGCATTGAGCTACAGTCAGCCACTTACCGGGTCCATGGTCATATTCTCAGCTAGCTAGATAGCATCCCCTCTTGTTTATTTCACTAACCACTGTTATTTTCAACCGTTTAGCACAGTGTATCTTCTGGAAGCCCTGTTGCTCTTCTTTCTGTGATGAAACAACACATTCTGGCAGGAGAACACAGCAGAGCAAAGCTACTCACCTACTGGCTAGACAGGGAAGTAGAGGAAGAGAAAGAGGCCATGTCTGTACGCTGTGCTACAAGGTCCTACTTCATTTACCCAAGACTTTGCACTAGGCTCCACCCCCAACAGCCCAATAGTGAAACACTGGGAACTAAGCCTAAGCAGGTGAATGTTAAATCTAAATTTAAGATCAAAACACTATTCCTTCCTCCCTTCATCTCTCCCTCATCACCGTGACCTTTATTTCATTTTTTATATTTGTTTTATTTACTGTATACTTATATACTCCCAAGTCATGGAAGAGGCCCTTCCTGAGAAACCCTGTCTTAAAGTGATAGGTAGCCATACTGAGAGACACTGACAAGGTTAAGCAGAAGATGCTAGATGGTAGGAGAAAGGCAGCCAGCATAGGATGACTGATTATAATGAAGATACTTACACTAAGGGGGAAAACAGGCAAATTGCAAAAGAAATGTAATCAGAATTGGAGTTGTTTACCACCCAGAGGGAGCAAGCTGGGAAAGCTGCCTGCATATGAAATTATGTGTGTTCTGACTATTAATCGGCTACATGTATGTGCAGGTGTGTGCGTTTGTGGGAATGAGAGGGCAAGTATCTTCACCTGACAGAAAGATAGCTCAGAAGAATCAAGAGACAATTGTAAAATCCTGTCCACATTTGAATTCTTACTAACATAATTTAATTTTAAAAGATAAAATATAGGGAGAGGACTTTAATCCCAGGAGGGATTTAACTTAGGAGAGATTTAGCTCAGGAGGTAGACACAAGGGGATCTCTGAGTTCAAGGCCAACTTGGTCTAACTGAGTTCCAGGACAGCCAGGGCTATACAGAGAAACCCTGACTAGGACAAAATTTATGACGATATTTCAGAAAATTATGAAGAATGATTTGGAAACCTTAGGATTGCTTTGGAAAATTTTCCATTTTGTTTGACATAGCATCAGTGGAAAAATGGAGCTACATATGTTGGAAAAATAAAGTATTCGAAGGACTCTATATCTGAAAACATATACTTAGGAGTAGTGATATGATTATTGTTCACGGGGAGCACATATTAAATGTCATAGATGCTTCTGTAATGTTATACTGTGGGACTGTGCAAAGGATCCATAATATTCAGAGGAAGGAGTGTGACATGTGCCCTGTAGTCACGTGAAACTACAGATATTGACAAATTAGAAAGTCAGTTGTAGATAATAAATGCTTTGAAGGGGAAAGGCCAGTCTTAAGATACTTGCCATAACTATTTGGGTTAACCTTAATACCTATAATTTAGAGATTACGGGATATGTTTGAAGGCTTTAAATGCCTTCAGCCAGGACTGTCATTTGTTAAACACAAGTGGATCTGTCTTTTCCTCATACTAATGCACTTGGTTTATGATCTGTCAAAATAATGTGCATATTTTAAATTATAGACTCTCACTCAATTATGTTGATTATTTGTAATATGGTTGCTATCTCAGTTTTCAAATGAAAGTACTTTGAATGATGGCAGACATTAAAACAAGGTTTTCTGAAGAAATCATGAGCTTTTTTTTTTCCTGTTTTTTTATTTTTTTTTATTTTTATTTTTTTTGATACTTTATTTACATTTCCAGTGTTTCCCCTTTTCTAGGTCTCCTCTTTGGAAGCCCCCTGTCCCCTCCACCTCCCGCCTCTATGAGGGAATTCCACCTCCCACCCACCTGCCTACCCACTCTCATATTCCCACCTTGACATTCCCCTTTACTGGGGCCTCTCCTCCCCCTGATGGCCAACAAGGTCCTCCTCTGCCACATATGTGGTCTGAACCATGGGTCCCTCCATGTGTATTCTTTGGTTGGTGGTCCAGCCTCCAGGAGGACAGGGGGGGGGCAGCCAGTTGACACTGTTGCTCCCTCCATGGGACTGCAGACTCCCTCAGCTCCTTCAGTCCCTTCTCCCACGCCTCCATCTGGGACCTCACTCTCAGTCCAGCGGTTACTGTAAAGTGAAACTTGGGTATTGTGAACTTTTGGACTAATGTCCACTTATCAGTGAGTACATACCATGTTCGTTCTTTTGTGACTGAGTTACCTCGCTCAGGATGATATTTTCAAGTTCTATCCATTTGCCTGCAAATTTAATTAAGTCATTGTTTTTAGTAGCTATGAGCTTCTTATTTAAGTAAAATCAGATAAATCTAGACCTTATTTCTGTTACATCAGTTCAGTGCAATCAGGTAGCGATGCAAACCAGAAAAGAAATGAGAAATGAAACAGAATTTTATGGAAAAAAAAGGCTGCAGGATAAAAGACCATGTTTATCATGCAACTGATGCAAAGGACTAAAATCATGTATTGCTTTCAACTGTAGAGTTTTATCAAACTACAAACCTTCCAAACTTAAGGGCTACAACCTTATCTTAATTTTTCATAATAATTTGTATAATATTTATTTTCAAAAAATTATAATTACATCACTTTTCTCCTTCTTTTCTCCTTCCAAACATTCCCATTTAATACCCATTTACTCTCTCAAATTAATTGCCTCTATTTCTTTAATTTTTAGGGGATATAAATATTTCCTTTAACTTTACTAATGTAGCCTGCTTATTTTCTGTAATGATTCTTGTATGTATATAATTTCATCGGTAACCACTTAGTATTAGATATCCAATTCTGGAGCTCTCTTTTATGGAGGATTAGTTTTATTTACTTATGTGCAATATTAAAGTTAGTTGTCACTAAGTAAATGAGTAATTATAGAAAATGAGCAATGACAAGTTCTCTAGAGTCAAGAATACCCTTCAGGCTCATTGGAAAAAAAAAAAAAAAAGGTTTTGAAATTTCCAGTGATATAAAAGTAAAGGGGGAAGGAATTCAAAATCTTAACTATAGAAACTTTACTTTTCAAAATGTTTCTCTGAAATCAATGCTAAAACATTTTTTTTTAAGAAGCAAAACTCCCTTGAAGTAAACTCATACCTGACAGTTTAATGAATGAACATTGTCAAAGTGGGTCAGGTTGGGTTTGGAGACTATAAAGAGAATATTGTTTCACAGTGCTTTTCTGTCCCTCGAGTTCACCCTTTCCTCTTTTCCTTTTGACACAAAAGAAAACATTTTATTCCATAATCCTGCATTGGTAATATTTTTACAACCGATATGACCATATTGGGTTATTAGGTTAAAAATGCACTTATAGACAGGGCGGAGCTTAATTTGCTTATCTCTTCCAGACAGACTGTAATTAGAACTAGATAGGGTTTTACTGAATTTTGAGGGAGTTCTTATGTAAAGCCTTCCCACCCTTACTATAATTAGCGCTGTATCACTCCCATTAGGTTTTTACTCTCTAAGATTGTGCCATAATGGTCACAGCTAAAGTTGCCATTAAAGGGCAATTGCTATTTATTGTGGTCATAAAGGAGACACTTTACCACAGGGAGAGAAATATAGTAGGTTTCCATTTAGAAAGCAGGGGCAGACTGTGCATTCATTAGTCAACGGACCCATGGGTTGACAAGCCGAGAGATCCTGTTCCTGTGCTTTTTCAGCAGGCAGTTGGGAAATCTGAAAACAGATGACAAACTGTCAAGTCATTGTTCTAAACAAGAACAACAAAGGTGATTAACTGAGTTCCTTTATTATGTCAAAAACTTGGTGTTAAATCAAGCCTCAGTCATAGGTGAGCCAGTGGAAGGAACAGCCTGGAAATGTGTAGATGTTAAGACTGCAAAAGTGTGGTAAAGACAGATCAGAGGTCAAAAGATGATGTCGTTTGGGGTTTTAATTTTTAGTTTTAATATATTTTTAAAAATCAACTTTCAAATTAGGGGATATCGTGTTGGTATTTTCAAATAAATTTACACACACACACACACACACACACACACTATTATAAACGATGATCCACATATGAGAAAGAACATGCCACTTGCAAGAAAAGGAATGGAGCTGAAAAGAATTACGTTAGGGAGCCATGTCATGTTTATGCCTTCCCTCCAAGCCAAAATGAGTGAACAGGACCCTTGGTATTCTCTTTTGTCCAGGCATGTGATTGACAGCCCTGTAGACTTCTCTTTACTCACTGGCATGTCATGTTTTGGTACATTTACAAGATTCACTGTCCTGTATTAACATCTACCATGCCATATAGATATTGGGTAAGGTTAGTGATTCCAGGTTTGCTAAGTATATTGTGTTGTTCTGATTAATTTTATTTTTCAAGATTCATTTTCCTGAGCATCAGCGAATGAGCCATGAACATCGTCTTTCTCACTAAAATTATCTATACTCTTTTAATTTTCCTGGTAATCATGCATGTTCAGTTTGTTGTTTTCCTTGTAGGGTTTCTTTTTCTTTCCCAGCAAGAGTTAGTACAAGATATATTTAATTCTGTTGAGTTGTTAAAACTTAGCATAAACCATTTAGGAGTCCTCAACTACCACTGGAATGAGACTTTAGAAATGTTGCATGATTAATGTCCTCCATGAATTCTTCATGACACTGGTTTGAAAGATAATGTTATGAATGTGTAATGGGACGTTAACAGAAGGTGTCACCTTTTGGTTAGTTTCTAAGGAGGCAGGCCTTGCAGGCGGGGTTTTTTCAATAGTTTGATCCTAAGAAACTACCGTATTTGCTCTTTATAAATTCAAATTTATGATTCGTTGTGATACATGCCTTTAGTTCAGCTGTAAAATAAAAAGCAATGCCTAGAAGAGATGGTTTTCACTGATAAATCTCAGCTATGTATTTATGTGGACTTCAATTTTTCTCATTATTGTTTTTGAAATTTTAATAAAAATATTAATTTAACTTTAATACATACATATATGTGTATATAAATATGGATTGTACATGCATATGGACTCTATCTGCATGTACACCTGTATGCCAGAAGAAGGCATCAGATCCAATAACGATGGGTATGAGCCACTGTGTGGTCGCTGAGAATTGAAATTAGGACCTCTAGAAGAGCAGCCAGTTCTCTTAACTTTTGAACCACCTTCCAGCCCTTGTTAATTACTTTTTTGATGAGTGTTTAATTCAATAAGAAACAAAATCTTTAAAAAGTCCCACCCAACAACAATTGAACTATTCATGACCTACTTAAATGACCTAAATAAATAAATATGTACCTACTAAATGAGACCATAGAATTTTACTTTATAAAACCTACCATGAAAATAAAATTATAAAGAAGTCAGAGATGAAAGCTAACTTATTGATCATCTGCCTCAGTTTTAGTTCACAGATTAAGCAAATGAAAAATTATTTTAGCCAAGCAGTGGTGGCACATGCCTTTAATCCCAGCACTTGGGAGGCAGAAGGAGGAATATCTCTGAGTATGAGGTGAGCCTGGTCTACAAAGTGAGTTACAGGACAGCCAGGGCTACACAAAGACATTGTGTCTTGAACAAACTCCCCACATACAAAGAAGTATTTAAAATTTTTATATTGGTTAGTTGCAATGTCAGGTAAATACCTGAATGAATCCATTCCAACCTAAAGAAGTTTTAATTCTCTCTATATTTATTTTTTAATTAAAATATAATTGCATTTCTCCACCTTTCATTTTTCCCTCCAACCACACTCATAGACTGCCAATCTCTTTTAAATTCACAGCTTTAAAAATTTTATAATATATGTAAAATATTTTATATATTATTTATTACATATTATATAATATAAACTATATACTGTATACTATATACTATACACTATATATTCAATATAATATACCATATAATCATATATCACATCATATAACATATTGTATCTTATTATATAGTACACATTACACATAACATATTACATATTATGTTATGTTATATGTCAAACATTAAATATTAAACTGTATGTACTATATAAATGCAACCTGCTCTGTTCTTTTAGTGTTATCTGCATGCATATGATTTCAAGACTGGCAATTTGGTATTAGATATCCAGTTAGAGGACCCATCCCTGGGAAAGACAATTAAACCACTCACTGCATCCTTTAGTTGCCTACACTTCTTTTTCTATGAAGAGATCTTTATGAGATATCCTTCTGTGTTATCATGTCCATTGGTCTTGTACTTATTCAGGTCTTGTTTAGACAGTCATATTGTTGAGGTATCATGGGTGAAATGTCCCTCTTTTCTAGGAGAAACAATGTCACAGCAGCTTCCCTGGACTTAATAGATCCTAGTGTCTTCCTGGCCTCTCTCCACAATGTTCCTTGAGTTGTATTATGAATCAATCAACTGCCTCTGAACACCCTATGATCAGGTGATCTTTGCATTTTGACGATTTGTCATTTCCTGTAATGGTCTCTGTGTGTTACTAAGCAAAGTTTTTCAATGAGGGCTGAGAGCCACATTTATCTGTAGGTAAAAAGATAAGTTTTTAAGATGCGGTTAGGAAATAGAATGGTTTAGTAAACTAGCCTCAGGTTCAGTCCAGGCATGATTTTGTTTCTATTCAGTAGCTCTTAAATCCATTATTTTCCTATTGCTGGCTCTTTTGATGCAAACCCAGCCTACTACATGTTATTAAATATTAATAATCCAAGACTTCAGAGTTTTGATGTTGTTTTGTGAGATAAAATGAATCTTTGAAGAAGAGTGACATAATATGACTTATTTAATGAAAATTTCAAATGTCTGGAGGGTCACAGACTATTGGATGTGAATGTTGGGAGCACTAAAAATATCCAAAGAAAGAATAATTACAGTGGTTTGGATCAAGTGGATAAACTTGAAGGTATGAGTATTTTTAATATAGACATAATGAATCTTCCTGTGACCACAATGTGATATATGTATCAGCCACAGTCAAAGGTGACTTCCAGTAGTCTTTCTGAACAAATACACTGATTGAAAATTGTACTGAATAGATAGACTTCAGGATGCAGAGAGGAAAAAAAAATAACCAGAAAACATAGAGATCAGTTTGGGACATGTTAACTTAAAAAATCTGTTAGACATCCAATTTGAAAAGAAAAAAAGCAAAAGTACATGAATCTACAAGTTCTGAAAATCAGGAAAGTGGTTTGGCT
Source organism: Uromys caudimaculatus (assembly GCA_028551405.1). Classification (NCBI taxonomy): domain Eukaryota; kingdom Metazoa; phylum Chordata; class Mammalia; order Rodentia; family Muridae; genus Uromys; species Uromys caudimaculatus. The sequence goes on along the minus strand of CM052713.1, from coordinate 61,016,713 downwards.
GCAAATTTTTTCTCTTAATTAGCATATAGATGTTATGCAAAGCCATGGACCAGATGTGATCACCAAGAGAAATAACTGTGGCCTTGACACTGCAAGATTTTACAGAATAGAGAACTGAGCAGAACATCTGGAAAGAGTGTAAGGCTGTAGTTAGACCCAGATACAAAGCAGGGAATTTTTAAGTGACCAAAAAAATACTTTAAAGATGAGAAAAAGAACTGAGAAGCAACTATTGAACTTCCAATGGGAGCGTCGCTGATGACCTTGATAAGAGCTCTTATTGTAGTGTGGTCATGGTTGTTTTTAAAGCCTAATGTGGATTAGTTTGGTGGAGTTGAGAAGGGAAAAAACAGAATTATTGACAGCTCATTTGAAGCAAATAACCTCTTTGATCTTGATGTATGCCATGCTGAACTTGAATAATTGGATCCCCTGCCTATACCTTTGAAGGGAAAGCATGGATATTGTTCATTAAGATTTTCTTAAAATCCTGTCTATAAAGCAAACAAATAAAAATACAACAAACATCTTGCTGAGATACACACCGAAATTCCAATGGGAAAGGTCTACAGAAAAAGATGCTGATAAATAGGAAGGAAATTTGTTTTGGATTTCTGAGTTCGAGGCCAGCCTGGTCTACAGAGTGAGTTCCAGGACAGCCAGGGCTACACAGAGAAACCCTGTCTCGAAAAAAAAGAAAAGAAAAAAAAAGTGAATGAATTAAAATAGAAATAAATACTCAAATTCCTAAGTGTTGTTATATTAGCTAAAAGGACACTGTCTATACATAAAGTTAGTAGTCTGGTCCTCATTTACAATATTAATCCAAAAAATGATTTTTGATAATCAAGGGTATAAAAGGCATTTTAAAAGAATGCTTACTTATGATTAATTTAAGTAAACCAAAAATATTCATCATGTCAAATTTCCCCTCCTGAAAATACCTTACCATGCACAAGAACTTCACACCCTAATGGTAGAATATATGGAAGTATCTTTCCTCAACTTTCAAACACTCACTAGTACTACTAATAATATAGATTCTGTATGTTCTGCTATGTAACTCTGTTTTTCTTAGTACCTTATGTAACAGACACCTTTATTCTTATTTCCTCTATACTATATTCATATCACATATACACCCTGAATATCATTCTAGTATGCCTATTATACTATACCTATATATTTCCTTATATCATCTCCTCATATGCATGTGCATCTATCTTATTACGATTTACAAGACTATAATTATATGGAACGCCTCAGGGTTACAAGGCCCTGTGCAGTCCTGTTACAGCACTGGTAGGTGTACAGTAATGATGAAGATTTTCTTTCTAAAATACACTCCTTACAGCTCAGCCATACTGTAGTGGAAGGCCTTGTACCCAGAGGAACACGAGCAGAACAATGAGGTGTGTAAATTATAAAATAAAGGAGCATATGAATTTATAGTTAGAAAGGTAGGCTACATCAGGAAAGATCTAGGGGCATGTAATGAGGAAATACGTTCAAAATATACTGCACAATATTCTACAAACATAGTTCAAATCTTTTTAGACATATTTTCTCTCAAGATAATTTTCAGTGAACTTAAACTATAATATTGTAGTTAAGTATGTTGTGAGCCTTATGTTTTGAGAAAGATAAAGCTTTATCATTTATAGTTTGGCCCTCCACAATTTGTTTTCTATCTCAAGTTTTTGTATTTTAAAAACATTTCTATTTCATTTCCTGTGTAAGTCAGTAAAGTCAGTTTGTGACATTTCATGGCCCTTCATGCTATTGCTGAGGAAAAAAAATAATTTCTAACTTTTAAACATGCTTAAAACTTTTATGTGTGAATGTTTGAAAGCTACTTGCATTAGCTTCTGAATTACAAACTACTCCTATGTCCCTATTAGAATATTTATTTGCTCAGTTACCAAGAACATTTTATCAAAGTGTCCATTTGTAGGAAGCAAAGATCAAAGAAACGTTTTGCTCATCACCGTATATCTGGAAAAGTACTGGGCAAACCTATCTTCTGTTATTAGAAGACAATGTCTTAGTAATGGAAAAGCTTTCATTCACTGCCTCTTCTGGACTTAAACTAACATGTGTTTATTTGCATTCCGTAGTTTTCTGCTTTCCAATCTTTCCTTTACTACTTTATTCCTTTACTCAGGGAGTTTTCTCTAGTCTTCTAAAACAAGTTTCTCAGACTCACATCTTAATGCTGAATTCTCATATCTCTTTAGGTTGAAAAGTCTATACACTGGATTACTGAACTCAGATGGTCACAATGCATCCACTCACGATCCTTCCAGCTTAGTTACAGCAGGTGTTGCCAACAGCCTTAAACACATGGAGCTGATCAACAAAAAAACATGTTTTAAAACTCTCCCTAGCAAACTACCCAGATTCTGATTAGTGAGAAACAAGATGTTTGTCTTAAATGTTCTCATCATCTTTGTCTTACAGTGTTTGCTGATATGATCAAAATTTCAAGATACTGCCACCTAAGTTTCTTTTGGGTTCCATGTTAAATTTTCACCATAGATATAGACAATTCGCCTTATAAGCCAAAAGTGCCACTTTGACCTTTGTCTTTAGATGTTGTGACAGGTGATTTAACTCACCTCAAACTAGGCAAATACTTTTTGTGATAAGATTGACATGTGGAAAAGCAATATGTCTTTCATCTAAAAAGATGAATATTTTAAGGAAGGGTATCTTTATGTGTTCAGATGAAATTGAGATGAAACAAACTCTGCATCAATTATTCAGAGAAAGCAAGCCAAAATAGTAAATATCCAAAATATTATTATACTGATTTGATGAATATCATCATAAACTCTGACCACAGAAAAGTATTTTTTTTTACATAAGATGTTCAGAATAAAGATATAGTTGAAGCAATACAACAAACATATTAGAAAATAAGAAGCTATTGGCACTTTTTAGATAGGAGTTGAAAGAAAATAATCCATTCTATTTATCTGAAAGATATTCAGCCACTTTCATCTTGCTTTATATTAAATGCCAGTTTGAAGAACTACTCAAAGTCTGTTAAAAGAGGATTTGATCAGAAGGGAAAGTATTAAATAATGAATTTCCATGCTTTGAATTTTATGCATGCCTTCACATAAAATAACTTTCTGATGCATAAATCTCTTTTATCCCATGCAGATGCCACAAAATTTAGACATGGGTGTTGAGAAATGCCAACTTGGAATATGGGGAATAAATCCCAATACGTGTCAGGCAACGTAGATATAAGAGGACATTTTGTTTCTCAACTTTGACACTTATGTGATGATAGGGTCTTTACTCAATGTAATTGTAGCACTTGGAATAATTTCAGTCTCTTAAAAATTGACCTTAGGATGAATTATTACTTATTCTTATGAGATATGTTTGCTTAAGGACTATGATGGGTATATAGGTGTAGGAATAATAAGTATCCACTTCTTGTTTATATTTTATCACCTAATTAATATATTACAAATGTAGTACAATATCTTATATACATATTTATAGTTAACGTATCTCAGAGGGGCAACAGACATAAATACACATGTCCCAAGTGTATAAACCCTTTAGCAGAATCTCAAACATGTAAATCTGTTCATGCCGAAAAATAATAGATTTCCAATTCAACTACACAAAACCAAAATGCAACTCATGATTCTTATTCTTACTGTCTCCCTGTACACCAATTCTTATCATTGTCTTCCAAAGATATCTGTTTTAAACTTTTAATTAATGAATATTTTTCCTGAATTAAATAATATTAATCCCTTTGGCCCTACCTGGGATTTTAATTAGATAGAATTTTAAGGCAAACATATGTGATTAATTCATATTTTTTTTCAGTTGTTACTTACTTGCTGGGGTTCTTATTATGGTGTCATTTTATTTTCCAGGTTTTTCTTAATCACAGTAGAGTTAGAATCCCCTCTTTCCTCCTCCCCCTCCCCCATGTTCTCCATGTTTCCCTCCCAAACTTAGGTTGCCTCCTCTTCCTTAATCCTTGCTGTCACACGTACATGGCAATGAGTAAAACTAGTACAACATTCTGAGTCTCTTCATTGTTCACTGTCAGTGTTCCCTAGCAGTTCCCTGCTATGGCTGACTACTAGGTATTGGATATCCAAGAAGGAACTCATTTCCAGGAAGACTAATTCTTCACCTCTCAGTAGTTTTTTGTTGCCTGTAGCTCTTCATTTCAAGGTGGGGTCCCGTGAGATTCTTTCCACCTATCATGGGATGTCAACTCTTGTTGGTATTATTCAGGTTAGGAATCTCATAGCAGACTCTTGTTAACTTTGCTTCTTAAAACCCCCCTTCCAGAGTACTCCATGACCACAGGTACAGGAATTGTGCTGTAGAAGTGTCAACTTGAGCTGAGGTACTCTGAATAGTTCTCTGCATTTTGACTTGAAGATTTCTGTAATTATTACTTTCTGCTGAAAAGGAGATGCTTCTTTGATGACAGGAGACAAGACATCTCCATTTTTCTGGACTTTATCTGCAAGTGAAGGCTGTGAGGCTGCATGGCAGGAAACAGGTCTGAGATCAGTAATGTTCCCAAAGGAAGCTATGGCTTTATTTTAGCTCATAACTTATCATTTTATTTGATGTTGGCACACCTGATTTATCAGCTTTACAATGTGAATTCTAATTTTTATCTTTTAATATCCACATTCCACATGTTAAGATGCCAAGAGGCATAGACACAGGTCTGCTTCTGGAGTAAATACTGCCAAATTCAGCACTAAAGAAATCAAGGGATATTTTCACAAAATTACATCCCCCCACAGGAAACTATTTAAGTTACAATACTTATCCTATCTAAGAAGTGCATTTTTTAAAAGTTTAGTCATTTAAACTTTTGAAAGAGCAAAAAAAGAATTGTGTGGTTTTATTCATTGTTCAAAGAATGAGAGATAAAGGAATTTCACTAGAAATAGTAGATGAAAAACGTCTAAATATAAAGACTGTCTAGGAGGTCAGACAAGAAGAGGATTTACCTACTCTATTCTCATCTTTCTTTATGGAAGCTTTTCTGTTGCCTTATGTCAGTTAGAAAGTTCATCACATTAAAATTTAACCAAGAGCATTTCCTCACAAAGTTTTAGTAATTAGGCCAATGATCCAGAAGAAAAGAGAATCCTGTTTCCAGGTGAGAAAAGAGGAACATTTGGTCTAAGCCATTCCAGCAAATGTCCAACTCTAATGAAAAGCATCATGCAAAATTGAACACATCTGAGATCTGTATGCAGCTTCAGGGGCCTGCTGGGGAGCAGCTAACCTTGCATTGCAGCCAAGATTTCTGATATAGCATTTTTCTTTTAAATAACATTCCCAGGTTGGAGAATAGGGTTTATTGTATTATTCACTGAAAAAAGCCATTAAGTTACACTGTTACCTATGCATAAAGAGCCAGAAACAGGATGTGGAAAAGATAAGACTTAACTGGGATGTCAAAACCCTTGAAAGGGGACAGGAACATGGGTTAGACAGGCAAAGAGATCTGAATCTGGAGACCAAAGGGGATATTGAGAACTTCACTTGGTAACTGGAGCAAGATTGTGTTTGCAGTGTGTGAGAAATGGCAGGAGCCAGGACATGTGGAGCTGACTGAACTGGAGCAGTAGAGCTTAATGTAGTAAGTAAAATGAAATAATTTCCAAAACACTTAGCAATGATGTACTTTAATGTACTGACCTTATTCTAATCTATTATTAATGTACTAGTTTAACTATTAAACTGCTTCTATGGCAGAAATTGTAGAGTGTAAGGAAAATTAAAACAATAAAATCCTGGAAATTTAGCATCTATATTTAAGTTTTAGAAAATATCCACCTGTATAGCATTTCTATAGGAAATAAATTAAGCATTTAGTTGGATGTTCCCAGTAAGTCTAGGGTGCCACCATTAATTCTCCTTTTGTTGTCTTTAAAACGATATCCATATGTGGATTATCATAGGATCTCATACAACTAATGGCAAAAGATGAAACTCATTACTTTTAATATTTTGAGTACATATTAAATTTTGGTTAATTGAGTAATTACATATTAAATGCCAGTCTTCTTTCTCACATTAATATTCATATAAGTTTCAAAATATACCCCTTCTATAAATAATTAGAGGATAACTGTGCCATATACTTGTCTACACATTTGAGGTAGTCCACATATCTTTTTACTTTTATGTTTTAGATTTTTTTATACATTAACATATAAGGTAATTGATGTCATTACAGAATTTTCATGTGTACTTTATGTTCATTAAACCCTGCACTTTGTTCCCTTTCCAGATTTCTTCTTAATTTAAATTTTATTTAAATTATTGTATAATGAGTTATATAAATTATGACATTTTTAAACAATAATTTTAGTTCCTTTAATCCAACAAACTCCTTTCACCTGAGTTACTGCTTGTATCCTATTTCCCAGTCTCCTCTCTTTGCATGCCTCATGCATCCTTTTGCCTGATCCATCTTTTAGAATAATGTATTTCAATTGTCTCTTTATCTTGTTTTTATATTTGTAGCTTTTCCTACACTTATATGAATTTACATATATATATATATATATATATATATATATATATATATATACATACACACACACATACACACACACACACATATATATATATCAAGCTAAAATACATACATGAGGAAGAATGTGTGGTTTTATCTTTCTGAGTTTGGATCTTCTTGATTGATTAATACTGGAAGTTACTGATCGATCCATATCCTAAAAATTTCATGATTTTGTTTATCTTTTTGGTGGAAGAAAATTCAATTATGTATATATACCACATTTTCATTAAGCGTTCATCTGTTCATAGACATCTAGGGTGATCCATTATTTTGCTAGAATGGAGTATCTCTGAACATTCTGTGCAATTATCTCTGTGGTAGGATATGGAGTCTTTTTTGTAAATGCTTAAGTATGGTATACCTGGCTTATACTATAATTTAAAATTATCATATAATTTTAATCATAAATTATCCTAGAGTAACTGCCAACATTTATCCCAGGGTGAGTAGCATGTCTATGGGAAGTCAAGCCAGTTTGCTTACTATGTATTATTATATAAACATCTTCCTTGATGAAAAATGAGTAGAAAAGGAATTGCTGCTTATGTGACAACTGCCGTGAGTGCTTCAGAAGGGAACCCTCTGTAACGATGCTATCAAACACATGTCAGACAACTATTATTTGTGATAATCATTAAAAATTGGGATTCTGTATCATGATTGCTTTGAAAATGCATTAATTTAGTCTTCTATTTCAATTTAATAAAACTGACATGATGAATTATAAAAAATAAATAAATACCTCTATATTGATTTTTTAAATAGTTGTACTTTTTGTAGTCACAGCAGTAGTGAGTAAGAGTCCCTTTCAGCACATCTCTACAAATCTTTGTTGTCAGATTTCTTCATGATACCCATTCCGTTAGGGCTGGGTGGCATCTCAAAGCAATTTTAGTTTTCGTTTCTTGATAAGTACAGACACTGAAGATGTTTAAGTGTTTCTGCTACCCTCTTATCAGTTACCATTCTTCTTCCTAATAGTCTCAACTTCTGTTTTCAGGTCATATTAGTTTATTGCCTTCTCTTATCTTTTTTATTCCACCCATGAGGGTCTCTTCTCCTTTTCATGGTCAATTTTCAAGTGAAAGAACAAACATGCATCCTTCTGTGCGTGTACACACACATTTAAAATTCATATTGTGTTCATTGACTTGAGATGTTTGTCTTCCTGAGTCTGCCTTAGTTCACTTAGTGTAAAGTTCCAGTGGATAGTTTCCTGTAAATGTCATAAATGTCACCTCATTTTCTCTTTCCTTTTATTAAAAATCAAGAATACATAAGGAATTTTTCAAAAATTGATTAGTTACTAAACTTTAGAGTTTTTCTTTTATTAATATCAGACATACAAAACCTTCTCTACAGTTGTAGTCTAGAGCTGTCCAGGAGACACTAGAGTCTATTTCTCTTTCTCTTGATTTCCTCTTAGAGATTAAAGGAAAGTACCTTCTGCTGAATATAGCATGCACTTCAAAAACAGAGCTCAGAAACACCTTAGCTAGAATTGACCATTATGCACCTTTCCTGAGTACTAGCTTTCCTGGTACCAAACTTCCAAAGAAGGGAGGCAGTCAATAATCCCAGCCAGTCATGACACCTATAAACCATACCAACTGCCCACGTGTCAGAATAATACTGAGGAAACAGTAATGATACACACACATTGCCTCTAACAAATAATGCTTTCATTTGGACTGAAGAGCTGCTCAAGAAGAATGAAATCACACCTTCTACTGAAATCTACCCAAATTCTCAATCCTGGTGAAGTCATATACAAAGTATTTTGATCATATTTACCTTCTCTAGCACCTTCCTGTTTCACTTTTCCTTTCCAACACAACTTTGTGCCCATTATTTTCATTTTTACTCACTGAGTCATGTTTGTGCTATCCATATATTCTTAGATGTGTGCTCTTCCCCTATAGCATGGTGGGCTTATCAAGGTCTACACTTTTAAGTAGAAAAAATCTGACTCTTCCAATCACAGCAGAGAAGAATTATCCATAGCTCTTTTGCTAGGGTTAGAACTTGATGCTCAATTCTCTTTTTCACTCTGGGTTTAGTCTGGTCTGGTTTGAAATGTCTTGCTCATGATGTCACAATTTCCTGAGTTTTTGAGGTTTAAGAGATTCATTAATCTCTGGTTATAACAGTATGTCACCAGGAGTAGGTTTAATATCTTGCCCGTTTAAGTGAATAACAACAGTAGTAGGTTTTCCCTGGCCTGTAATGTCTCACTATAGGTTCTCGCCTCCAATAATGGTGCCAGTTCTGGGTTTCATGTTTGTGGAGAGCTTAAACCATTCAGAAAGTGATCACTTACTTCTGTGATGTTTGTGGAACGATGGCACCAGTGGCCATGTCTTTCTAGTCTGATCCTTGTAGCTTCTAAGTTTCACAAATGAGTAAATATGGCGATTTCATTTCTATTTCAGTAGTAGCATTTGTAGCACTTCCTAGCACTATGAAAGCTAGTAAAAGAAAGTAGGCATGATATTCTATCTTCCCGTCTCCATGTATCTAGGAAACATAAATGACTTGATGTGGTTTACAAGTCCTATCTATAGAATGATGATGTTTCTACTTTTATTTTGGTTGATACACTATCAGGAAGGGTATGGATTCAGAACTCAAACTTTTGAGACTCAAGCCTCAGCTTTACTATTTCCTGCCTGTGCCATATCAAGAAAACAATTCAGCTGACTGTGCCTCTACTTCCCAGTGATGGAGTCAATATGGCAGCAATGGAATTAGTCAAAAGTTGCAGTTCTGGGATGGTCTACATAATAAACTTAAGTAGTAACAAATGCTATTTCTACTTTTCTCATTAATACTGGCATTTTTCTTTCATTTCTCATTCAAACTATTTACAGAAACCACCTGGAGAACTGGTAGCCTCTGTCACATCTAAACATTGACTGAATGGCATATTGAGGCTTAAACTATAAAGATAGAAAGGTCAGAGATAGAAAAGTTTTAATCCATACCATCTCAAACAATAATATTAACTGCCCCTATTCATCTTTTCAGTTCAATGTTGTCATCAAAAAATAAGATGACAGAACCCCACAAGTTGATTCTTGGTTTATTTAGGGCACTTAGCTTTGAAAATTGGTTAGGCAATATATTGCTTTCTGAAGTTATGTGGTTCATTAATAACAAAATAAAATTTAAGGTTTATTCTTATCTATATAGGACAAATGCAGGTTCAACGTGGGTGCAATTATTTAAAGTTTTATTTTATAATAATGCAAGCCTATTGTCAGTTGAGTCATAACCTAAAAGTTTTATATTGAGTTTTTCATGGTTCTGCCAAAGTGATACATATTTTTCTTTAAAATTGTAAAAGTTTTCTTAAGATAAAGCTTATGAGTAATTACTAGTGGAATTGAAATCTTTCTCCTTGAGTCTTAAGAATTATGTGTGCCGTCTTCCATAGTTCTTTCATTAATGATCCTAACATTGTTAATATTTTATATTCTAACTGTGTTCTGTTATAGCCTTAATTTTGCTCTAGTGAAATATATCCCTACAAAGTATCCTTCTACCTTCATAAATTGAAATTCATAATGGAAAATGGTTTCAATTATCTAAGGTTAAGCTGAGCCTTTTTATTGAATATATTTGGTATTTTCTAACTTATCCTAATTACATTTCATGAAAATGAGTAGTTTTAGTATAAAACCTTTCTTTCAAATAAATAATACTTCCACCAACATTAATGATATCTATGCAAATATTTAATTATATAGAATGTATATTAAATCTTTTGGATTATGTCAGATTCAAATTATTATGAAACTAACACCTTCCCAAGTTATAAAAGTAATTTAAAGCAATTTAAATGATGGATAGAGGAAAGCCTTTGTTGTTATTGATCTGGACTTCTGTCACTGACTTAAGGGCCATGGCTTAATTCTCACACATGATTTTATGGTAAAGACAGTAATTATTATGACCCGTAGATTGTTTTAAGAAGTCTCATAATAAAATGATTCTAAATTCCCAACTGCTATATTTTCAAGAGTAGCTTATCTGTAAAACTACAAATCGCACAAATCTGAATATAACTATTGTAAGAAATCTAAATAGTTATTAGATAACCACTAATATTAATATGATAAAATTTGTGGTTTTTACTTTTTATTGATTCTTGTGAGTTTCATATCATACACCCCAGCCCCATTCTTCTCCCTTCCCTTCATATCTGCACTGTCCTGGCAACCTCCCCCACAAAAGAAAATTCAAATATATAAATAAAAAAAGAAAAGAAAAGAAAAGAAAAGAAAAACACAGCATAGTAAACATCTCATTGTGGAAGCTGTGTACCACAGTTTTAAACAGCGCTGTGGATTCTTCTATCCAAAGCTGCAGGATCTCTATGACATAGGGCAACAACAGGCTAACCAAGAGGACTCCAAGTGAGGATTGAGGATGGATAGTAGAGTAGAAACCAGAGGCACTGAACCAGACCAATGATTCATTGTAATAAACATTTTTGAGTAAAGATATTTATAAAATTTGATTCAATATCATCATACAAATTTATTTTAGCCCAGTGAAAAATACTTGCATGTGTTCTGTCAGAAAACTAAACAAATGATTTAATAAATTCTGTTCTAGTCAATCCATTCGTTTTGCCAATTCCACATGTCATAATCACTATGAGGGATATGTAATAGTCTTTCCTAGTCCTTGACACCTATGAATGTCCAAAGCAAGCTAAGGTTGTATGTGAGCTAGTTGCTCATTAAACTGAAATATTAGGGAAGTTGTGCTAGTAATTACATTATAATCGGAAAGGTAGATGATAAGGGCTGAGTAGACAGAAGAAAACAAACCAGAGAGAGGAAAATGGAAGTGTATTACAAAGGGGTTCTGCTAGGAGTGTTGGCACATAAAATGAGAGAATCCAGTCATAAATCAAAGACCACAGGAAACTTCTAAACTCTGAAGAAGATAATGAAATGGGTTGTTCATCAGAAGGGATGCAGCCCCCTCAGACCTTAATATTAGGGAACTTAGAAGTGTTTTAGAATTCTCATCTCCAAAATTATAAAATGTGCAATTTAAGGCTAACATTGTAGTGATTTGCCTTATCAGAAATAGAAATGCCACCACCTTGTGTTATATCACATTCTTCTTTGTGCTTGGAAGCAAAGTCTATCACTTGATTTTAATTTGCACAAAGTTTCACACGCTGCCTAGGTGTCTCTGCTCTCTCTACTAACTAGGCTGAGTCCGAACTATTGCAAATGTGATAACTTCACTCTCAAGTTCCAGTCCCTTGGGCCATGTGATACTTCAATTCACAGTTGCGAGAATTAGCTTCCTCATATTTAAGGAATCCAGTTCAGGAACACAGCCTAATTACTTAATTACTCTAGAGAATTACCACAGTGCAATGTAGAGAGTATTCAGGTTAATTTTCAAAAATCAGAAATTTTCTTTTTGATTTAGTCATTACATTTCAACTTACATATCTTTATTTCTTTATATTTTATTTGTCACCTAGCTCATTATAATTAAAAATAACACTTAATAGGAAATTTTACATTAACATGGACTAAAATTAATTGCTCTTAAACTTAAAAATTTTTGTAAAATCAGAATACAAATTAGTTTATTTTTTCATTATGGTTCAACTTCCAAATAAACTTTGTTACATCTAAAGCACTAAACTATTATTTGTTTATTTGCTTGTTTCTTTTATTTCAATGTCTTGCTATGTAGCTTGAGTTGGACTTCAAAGTCCATGCAGACCAGTTTTGAATGCTAAATGTTTCTGCTCCCTGCTCCCAATTTCTAATCTGATAGATTTGCACCACTGTGCCTGACCTAAAACTCTGCCTTTAAATCATTGGACCAATAAAGAAAGCATGCTGCTTTACGTGAAAGCCTTTGAATCTCCATTTATCTAACACTGCATTAATTGCAATGCACTAATTTTTTTTCTTAAGGCATGGAATTTTGTGGAGATGAGTAGTCCTAGTGACCTGCTAATTATGCAACTGGTACTGTACAAAAAGAAAAGGGTAACGCTGAGTCAGCATTAACTTGTCTAAGGTTATCATTACATTACATCTTCAAACAACTGACTTTCCTTGAACCACATTGCATTAATGAAGTACACTAATCAATAAGGCTGCTCATTCTCTATCATAACTCTAGTTACCCATTGGCTAATACAACTGCTATGTATTAAACAATGCATAATAAGAAAATTTGCTAACAGGATCTTATTCTCACCCTAATTTTTAGCATGGGGTTTTAATACTGAGTTAACATAACTCATTGTTACTGCCAAAACAACAGCATTATCCCAATGATACTTATTTTTTTTGTATCAAGATTAATTTAAAGTGATTAGCATATGCAGTAGGGATGTAGCTATGGGGATAAGAACTACACATCTTCTGCGATGGGCAAAATGTGATTGCTAATGCAGTCCTACTAAAATTGGATTATTTGTTTTAATGTCATGAGGAACAAGTCACAGGATAGAGATCAGTATCTCTTAAATAACACCCCACACTCCTCAATCAATCATCTTTTCATGTCTTCAGAATGCTGTGCATATGAAAATCACGACGTTATTATCCGAGTAGGTAAGTTTATCATGATGTATTTGGATGTTCAGAAGATTTCTTTTAATTACTATTGATTCTCCCATCTCCCAGCAGGGAAAGTACAGTAGTTAATCTCAGAGTGCTTATTCAACTTTAATTCATTCATCAAACATTCCTTGAGAGCTTGCTGTTTGGGTGTGATATTTTCTATATGCTGACAAAAAGATGAAATATTATAGGACATACTTCCTCCTCCTCTTCTTTTTCCTTTTTATTCTTACTCCTCCTCCTACTTTTTCTGCTCCTCTTCTTCTTCCTCATTCTATGGATCTTGCCATCTCTTTGAGTACAATTTTAGAAAGGAGTGGCAATGATATTTCCTGTAATATTTTTCTTGTGTCACTTCCTCAAGAGAAGAAATGATTGGCTGTACTCTGGACTTTATTGATAGAGATTTGAGATTAGTACACTTAGTGATTTTTATAAAGTTGTTGATGTTAGTGTGCCAAATAGAACATGGAATATCTCTGAGTCTTTGAATAATCCATCAGGAAACCCTTTTCCTGGAGTTTATTTTCTATGCATCAGTTTCCATATATGACCATAGAAATTGGCTGTATGGTCCTTAGTGATAGTGGAATCCTCTAGAGTCAGCCTATTTCATGCTCAAACGGATTCAACAACTGAAAAATATTTCTAGGTCTGTTGTCACTCATCTGCTTAAAGCTTCTGCCACTTTAAGATGTCAGTTGTCTATCTAGCAAGATTCAAATATTTGAAATAACACATGAAATACCATAAAAGACTTCAAGTTTCATATGCACAAAACTCATTTTATCTAAAGATCACATGCCTTTTCTTCTTTATCATTTTATAATATTCTTCTTATAATAGTAAGAGTTGAAAGTGTCTGTCAACATTTTTCACATATTTAGTATAAAGAAGGTAATAACCTCATAATTGTTATAAAATTCTTGAAGTATCCCCAATAGTTTGTTCCGTGTTTCCTAGCTATATTTATTTTAATACACTTTCATACTTTTACTTTAATATACTTTCATTTTAATTTGAATATCATTGTATTCTGCTTTGAAAACAACTCCTTTAAAATGTGGCATTGCAGTGTCTCTTAATAGTGTTGTTCCTTCTCATGTGACCCATTATCTTTCAAAAATTCACCGATAACACTAGAAACTAATCCCAGATCTCGGGAGATAAAATGGATAATGATACTGATTTGGGTCAGTACATAAATTTAATAACAGATTGGAAACAAATTTTAACTCGTTACCTAATATACTTCAGTGATAATGTTTTAACATTTTCCATTAGGCATGAAATCAATACAATTTTGCATACTCATTGACATTTGGACACAATCAGTAAGGACATTCATTCTGCTACTTAGAATGGTACTGCTATAGATACGAAGTGATTAACACAGAAGGGGACCACCTTCAACTGTACCGTTGAAAGGTGCTACGTTTTAACACATTTGTTGTATTATTAACCTGCAAATAATTATGAAAATGCCACTTCTGACTTGTGTTTTGAAAGAGATAAAAGGAACATTAACTCTTTACAGACTTGGGATATTGAGGAATAAATGTCTTGAGAACCAACCATTAGAATATAGTTTAGTGACTATTGTATTAATGAGCCCTATTGTAGGCCACATAAAACCTGTGTCTGGTTTTTATGTGGAATCCAGACAAAAAGGCATTACAGTCCAAAATGAAGCATATGATACTGTGGATATTTTAATCCACTGAATTTATTCATCCACTAGCATTTGCTTAGTTATTGTTATGTGAGTCAGATTATAACAGGTTTTTATAATCTTATTTACTAACATATTTATAACATTATACTTTGCTTCAAGGAAACGGAAAATCTGTAGAAGCTGTTTGTAAGAACATCCTTAAGAAGGGTTATTCTGGGACAGAAGAGATGGTGTAGTGGGTAAAGGCACTTGCTGTTCTTGTAAAGGACCTAAATTCAATTCCCAGTACCTACAATGTGTCTCACAGCTGTCACTCCAGTTACATGGGGTCTGACTTCCCCTTCTGACTTCTGCTGATAGGTGACAGACATGTAGCCCACAGACATACATTAGGCAAACAGTCACGCACATACAATAACAATAAGTACACATCTTTTTAAAGAAAGAAAATCTTGAATCAAGGCAATTGAGTAGTGAGAGAGTTAATGATCTCAGTGGGAAGACATTGGATATGAATAGTTCCAACACACATTTAAAATTCCAGATCTAGGGAGATAAAATATGTAATGATACTGATTTGGGTCACCAGCACATAAATTTAGAGACAGGTTGGAAACAAATTTTAAGTTGTCATTAGGGACACAAGTAGAAAAGACTGTTAAGTCTTAAGAACAGGCTTTGGGGGAAAAGTAAGGTACAATCAAAAAGGCAGGAGAAAACCAATCTCTACAATATCATAGAAGCTATAGGCTGCTGTGAACCAAGGAAAGTGGGCATGTCACCTGGATTTTATCTACTGAAAATTGTGAAGAAAAGATTGGTAAATTTAATGACCACAGGCCATTGTGAACTTGGAGTTTCATTGGAGTGTAAGGGGCCAAGAGAAAGATAATTCTTAATAGACACAAATATGTGACCTTCAGTGAATCAGTGTGATTTGTCTCCTTATGGACTCTGTGCGTCCGTGTAAATGTTGAAGCTATATTTCATCTCTATAATGACAGGTTAACCAGGAATGGCTGAGTTAAGTCTTCCTGAACTTTGTAAAGTTCATTACAGATTTGTCACTTTGTTCATCTTAGCAATGAACTTTTGTCTAACTGGCATATATTAAAATTCTTTATATTGCCAATAATGCCTGAAAAATAAACACTGAGATGGAGCAAATATGTCCTCATTGTTAGTTAAAAAATTAAACACATTTAATAAAGTTGTAAGCATGTATACTAAAAAGACTCAGGTATTTCCAAATACTCTAAATTTTTTTGACTGAAATGATTGCATCATTTCTCCCCTCCCTTTGTTCCCTCCAAACCCTCTCATATAGTTTCCCTTGCTCTTTTTCTCTAATTGGTGTTACACATTTGTGTGCTTTCTTAAATATATAAATACAGCCTGCTCTTGCCATATAATGTGCATGGGAGATGCATGCTTTGCGTAACATAAGCATTTAATTAAACACAGCAATAATCTCCCTGCTTCTTGCTCTGTGTTGCATTTTACTGCCCTGAATTGACCGTGGTACGGCTGAAGGCAGACAGCACTGCATAAACTGCTTATGTGCCGCCTTGTCATCTTTCTCTGCTTTGCCATATGCATCACTTTGCTTAAGCTGCATCATCCTGTATTCACCTGAAATGAGACTGACGACTATGCAGGGAAATGCCTTTCATAGAATGATGGACTTTGAAGATTTAATCCATCGGACTTTATTTTAAAAGCAAGGGTGTGCCTTCATCTTTTGCATGTCTTCATATCAGAAAAGCACATTCCTAAGGGTTTGTTCCAAATAGTCAGTGACTTCCGTGAATTACAGTTCTGTGATGGAGAATCAGAGGGAGATCTTAATTCTGAAAAAAGGCATGTGCCTGGCACCTTCCCAAGGGATGGGTCTTCGGAGCATGATGAACTGTGAATCTGAAGCTGCTGGCTGCACACAACAAGCAGGTGTTTCAAATGCCATATTGTCACTAGCAAAAGTGAACTATATTTAAAAGTGTGAAGTGTTTGTTTTAGAGAAACATTTTTACTCAAAATGAACAAACAAAATATCAAGGTCAGAATGGTTAAATTCTCTCAGGAAGAAAGTGATCATAATGAAGAAATAAGGAAAATATCTTGTTTACTCTGATTGCTATACCATGAACATGTCAAGCAAGTAAGGATCCTAAGTGCCTGTTTCCTTTCTAATGAGAAAGAGAAATAAAGGGTGTGGCTTTGCACATGGCTTTGGGTGAATGAGGAGGAGGGGAAGATTTGGGAGGTGATCACAGAGGGGAGTTTGTAATCAGAATAAATTATGAAAATAATCCAGTTTTAATTAAGACTCAAATAAATTTAAAATTATTTAATTTAAATTAAAAAAAATGTTTGTCAAGTTTCTAGAACACTTTTCAACAGTAATATGCCCAAGCTTTATGAAATATCCAAGGTAATATTGTAAAGAATATCATGTAGCAATCTCCACGCACACCCCTGTATATGCAATGGAAGTTATGCCTTTTGTCATGCATGGAAAACAGTGAAAAACAAGAGTAAAAATGTGTGACATATATGTGATATTAATTGGAGAATTGCCTCAAGTGCACTGTGCAAGCGAGATTTAGAAATTTTTAAAATATAGGAGTTAGAGAGATGGCTCAGTAGTTGAAGCACAGACTCCTCTTGCAGAGAACCCACTTTTGATTCCTAGCACCCAGGTCAAATGGTTCTTAACCATCTTTGGCTTCAGTTCTCAGTGACCAGATGCTCTCTTCTGGCCAAGTGGCTCTCTTCTGCATTCCTGTGCTCATAGCCACACTCAGACAATCATCCTACAAAAGAACCTATTGAATAAAGTAACCCAAAATGCTAAAAGACACATTTCTCTTTCCTTTGAGGCTCCTGTATCCAAGTCTTTATCTGTGAGTGTATATACTGGAGTAACTCCAGAAATGAAGAAAGTAAAAGGGAGCATTTGCAGGATGGGAGAATGAGAGTTGTGAACAGGGAAATGTGAAGAAGTGGAAAGCCTAATTAGGGAGCAAGAGAAAGATAAACTTCAGAATAAGAGAGGGTAAGTAAGGTAACTGTAAGGGTGTGTGGAACACTCATTGCAAACCTCACTAGTAACTACCTAACTGGAAAAAACAAAAAAGAACTACAATACATGGAATCCCATGTAAAAATATGCTTATATATTTTAAATGAAGATTTTCTTTCAGAAAAATAATACCTTGAAAGTCAAAGACCATCTAAGAAAACAAAGCAAAACAAAATTACAACACCAGGCAAGTAAATCTCTCTTCTCAGATGTTACTCAGGTCTGTCTAAATCTTCCAAAACTTGAAGTGTACTGTTATTGTACTTGGTTACCTCCATGATATAGAGGGTAAATCCCTATTGCTGAAAACACCATAGACTTAAGCCACAGGATCCAAAGTCTCCTGACCTGAAGATAAGCTGAATGTCTCTCTCCTAGGGATTAGCTTTCTGGGTACCACAATGTGTCATGCAAGCTTCAAAAGTAGATAAACAAAGAGCCCTACACAGTAATGACAGCTATGAAACAGAAAAACACCAGCATGGCATAATAACCATAAAGGATCAGTAGTGACTCTCATACCCAGGTGATAACCTTAACCCTAATGGCTCATTAGTGGCACTTGTACCAAGTATAACCAACAGCTATCTAACTGGACTTAAGATCTACTCAATAAGAGAGAACTCATAACTGGTATTAGAAGCAACTACTCAGGGCTAGTGAGTCATGGATTTTGAAGAATTTACAATCTTTCTTTTGCTAAACCAGCATAATTTCTAACTGCATTCAAAATATTTTTGCCTTGTAAACACAGGTCAATGTAGTTCTTACTCCCCATGAATGAACTGTCTCTTTGGAACAGAGACCGTTAGAGAAAACAAGTCATTCAAAAAGGAGGAGTTGTGAATCCCAGTCTCAGTGCTTACACCTACAAATCACTATTGTGCCTAAGGCTCCAGTATCACTGTGGAAGATAAGATGAGATGTGGTAAGGCAGAACTGAAAAAGACCAAGAAGCTCCAATCCTATCCAAAGAAATACAAACGCATCTAAGGAATACTGAGAGAGGAAACTTACAGCAAGCCTTGGCTATGCTTCTGAAAAAGTAGTTTATTTGATAGTGAAGGAAGAACTCCATGACTTGTGGCCTTGAGGAGATATTAATAGTTCTTACTTATTTTGAACTGGTCACTTTCATTTCTAGCACCTGTCCAAGTTTTTTTTTTTGTTTGTTTGTTTTTTTTGTTTGTTTGTTTTTGTCTTCCAAGTTTTTGATTCTAAGGAAGACATTCTGTTTATGTGTAATTTCTACTTCGGCATGAAGAAATTTTATGTCAGTGTGTGGTCAATATTTAACTCTGAAATGAGAAAGGACTCCATTGCTGGAAGTTTCCTGCTCAGGCTCATATCTCTTGTCCTAAGAGGTGAGAAAGATGCATATTTCCAACAGAATCTTCTATTTACAGAGATGCTTTTGTCAACTACATCCATATTTCTGCCTTTCTGTTCTTCATTTTGTAGCTGCAAAGAAAAACCAAGAACTGCAATTTTATCTTTGCAGACTTTAGTTTTATGTCTGAAATTGCTCCATGCTCCCTGTGTGTGTACCACAATATTGACTTTATGGGAAAATCCTTATTTTTACATTGTTTATGATATACTTTTTTCTATTGTTAAACTTAATAATCTTTCATACTGTAGACTATCTTGAATTAAGAATTTTCCTGCTTCACCTATTACAGTGGTTCTCAACCTTCCTAACATGTATCCTTTAATTAAATTCCTCATGTTGGGGTGCCTCTCCAACCATAATATTATTTTTGTTACTACTTCATAACTGTAACTTTGCTACTGTTATGAATCTTAATGTAAGTGTCTCTATTTTTAATAGTCTTAGTTGACCCCTGTGAAAGAATCATTTTATTAAAATTTCTAGGGAAGTTTTGATGCTTGAGATATTACCTGTGTGGATAAAGTTAATGTGCTATGGATTAATATCACATTTTTAAATGTTCAATATCACAATTCTAGTACTACTCAAAAAGCAAAGGTCAAGTATAATATTTGGCTTCACTACATGCTATCACTTTCTTAAACTATACCTCAGTTAGCCTAATTTCCTTTCTACATGTTTATCTCAGCCCTTTTAATTTCAAAGTTGTTATCGATACTATTTTTATAAAGCTTATATTTATTTTATGTTTTGCCTGCATACATGTATGAACATTCTTTGTGTCTTGTGCTTGGTGCCTCAGTGTGCCAGAAGAAAGCATTGAACACCCTGGAACTGGAGTTACAAATGGTTATCAGCCACCACATAGGTCCTGGGAACCAAAACATGTCCTCTGCAAGAACAACTGCTACTAAAAGTTGAGCCATCTCTCCAGTCCCCCCCCTTTTCTTTTCTCCTTACTGTAAGATAAACATATCTTCAACTTTGTTTCTGAACTGTGAACTTCAAGTGAGACTTAAGACTACCTGACTTAACATTGTTAAACAGGATTCTCTGATTTTTGTGATGATATGCAAATAATATGCATGCAATAGAAGCTACACTTTATATTTTATTCTTTCTTCTGCAAAAATTATGATCAGTACACCGTATAGATTCTGCAGAGTGGAAGTAAGTCACAGATATTACAGTCATAAGAATAGAGTAATAAACAGACACCCTCAAACCATTGTGTGGCTTTGCAATTCTGTTTTGCAAGATAAATGTTTCAAATGCTTCTTTGAGTTACAGTATTCCTGTGGTGAAATGTTTCTTTAGAACACAACCCCATGATAAACTGGAAAGTATGCATAGACTTGCTCCTACTCCTTCTTGGTATCCTCTAACTTGCTATTTTGATGAGATCGGTTGCTACTCCTACATGTGATTTATTTTTAAATATTTTCTGGCTTAGCTCTACCTTTTATTCTGTCACCATTCTTGATTTTTTTCCATAATCTGGTGGAGTTTCTTTTATTTATCTACTAGCTTATTATGAAAGAGATCAATAATTTGTTATGTTGATGATTGAGAAATAAATAACTACTTTTGACTATGTTCTGTTGAAAGTAATAAAAAAATTTCTACTAAAATACCAGGACCTGAAGGATTATCTCCTTCTCTGAAGTTTAAGATAGGAATTTAATATAAACCCCAGTGATATATGATGTGCCAGGGCAGGTTGGTACTGTGGCAGTTGGGGGTTGAGGAGACAGGGCAGTAGGTGGGGACTCCCCTTTGAAAGGGGGAAAGCTGTGGGAGGGTGATACTGGGAAGAGAGAAGGGAGCAGGATGTAATCCAGATGTAAGATGAATAAATAAATTAATTTTAAAAATCAAGCAAAAAAAGCAATTCTCTCTGTTCTTTGTTAACATCCTTTTCTAAATAAAGTAGTGGTATATGTTTGGTGAGCCAAGTTCACAGATCCATGTAAACTGGGAATGAAGAATTGGAAAGTTTTCTTCATATTCATCTTTTCTTCTGTCACTCTTCAATGATTTCATCATAATTTCAGAATTTGGAAATCATAATTTCTTCTAAGACGCATGAAAATCCTCAGGTAACATTTTAAAGACTAGAATCTTTGAGGTTAGAGTAATATTTTTCCTGTTTTTTGAAAAGACGTGTCATATGAAGTTATAAGCTCTTTTAAAATACAGTAATAACAATT
Source organism: Uromys caudimaculatus (assembly GCA_028551405.1). NCBI lineage: Eukaryota > Metazoa > Chordata > Mammalia > Rodentia > Muridae > Uromys > Uromys caudimaculatus. The sequence goes on along the minus strand of CM052713.1, from coordinate 60,995,144 downwards.
TTGAAATATTTAATGTTATAGTAGTGTACAAATTCATTAGGGCAATGATCTCTCTTATCTAATATCAATTTTTCCTGTCTCTCTTCTAAACATATTATACTTTATACAAAATAACAAAAGTTAAATTTGTAATATTTTTATTCTTCTCCAAAAATCTGTCATTTTCCCAAGATAGGAGAGGATATAGTACACCATTTCCAATTATATTGGGTCTAATGAAAGCATATTCCTTCACACTATATATTGAACACCTACAAGATGACTCTCAGGCATACTGAAGCACTCTCAACCTTTGAACAATCATGAATTCTATCCAAATCCATGCATACTTCCTGAGAAAATAAGTCAAAGTCCGTTTATCTGACTCAAACTTATTTTCTAAGTACTTTCTACCAATGATGACAAGAATCTTCTTAGAGACTTACAAAGTAGAGTTTATGAGTATTGGCTTTGTTTCTTCGTTTTATTTTTTTCTCAATTTATAGTTTTCCATTAATTAATTGAATCATTTCCTTCACATCCTGATCCAGCTTCACTTCCTACTCCACTCCCAGTCCCTCCCTCTGATCCCTCCCCTGTTTCCCCTCTGAGAAGCAGAGGCCTCCAGTGGATATCAATCAGCCTTGGCATATTGAGGCTCAACAAGGCAGTCCAGTTAGGAGAACATGATCCAAAGACAAGCAACCGAATCAGAGACAGCCCCTGCTCCTCCTGCTGTTAAAGGTCACACTGAGGACCAAGCTGTACATCTGTTACATATGTGTCGGGGGACTAGATCTATTCCATGAATGTTCTCTGGTTGGCGGTTCAGTCTCTGTGAGTCCCTGTGTGCACAAGTTAGTTGGTTCTATATATATTTTGTGTTGTTCTTGACCTCTCTACCTCCTTAAATCCATCCTCCTGCTCTTCCACAAGATTTCTAAGCTCTACCTAATGTTTGTCTGTGGGTTTTTGCATCTGTTTCCCTAAGCTGCTGGATAAAGCCTCTCATGGGATAGTTATACTAGGCTCCTGTCTGTAAGTATATAAGAATATTAATATTGTCAGGGTTTGGGGTCTCTCTCATGGTATGAGTCTCAATTTGGGCCAGTAAGTGGTTGGCCATTCCCTACATTTCTGTTCTATCTTTATCCATGCACATCTTTTAGTCAGGACAAATGTTGGGGTGAAGGTTTTGTGGTTGGTTTGGTCTCCCCATCCCTCCATTGGAAGTCTTACTTGGTTACAGGAGGCAGCCATTTCAGGTTTCCATTTCCTCTGTAGCTAGAAGTCTTAGCTAGCGTCACCCTCATAGCTGGAAAGATGGTTCAGCCTTGAAAGTTAAAGTCTGGTGCCACAACCAAAAACATTGCCTTGTTTTTTAATACAGAGTCTTCTCTAGACTAGACTCTGAACAATTGACAAAAAAAAAAAAAAGTGCACAAAGCAATGACTATTTTGTTTTGTTAAGATTACAAATCTAGGTTCGCATTCTCAATTCTTCTTTCTAATCCAAGCACAGAAGAGATGGCACTTGCACATAGGATATGTTCTCACATATGCACGGTTCTGAACTCTCCCCCTCCTCTCATGAATGCAGGTAGAAGGCCAAAAGGCCGCTGATAATGCTGTCTGATTGTGGTGAATTGCATGTGCACTTTAGTATACTCAGGAACGTTAGCCATCTGGAAATAGAGATAATGAGAAATCCATACATGGCTTGTATTGTCTCTAATGAATTGGTTTTTCAAAAATTTATGTTGCTGTGTTACTTTTCTTAAAAGATGCATAGATAATTTAATTTGACTGAGATCAAAAATGCAATCCCATCCCACAGAAGGAATCTTATCAAAGTGCACTTCGGTAAAATGACACTGACTTCAGTTATGTACCTGAGTGTGAATGATTTCAGCAGCTGCAGCACAGCACCCTCTCGTCCCCTTTCCGGGTAATGACTCGCCCAAAGCTGGGTCACTCTTGTGCTCTCTTCAGTTTAGAAGTGCTGTTCTCTGAAGGGCTTTCCTCCAGATATTCTTTGCTTACTTCTTATGTTCTAGGATGAGACCTCATGAGGTTCCTAAGGCTCTGTCTCATACATTTCTTCTGATTTCATGGTGCTCCAGAGCTTCCTCCCTCAGTAGAATGGTTCAATCTGAGAAAATATCTGCACAAGTTAAGTCAATAACTATTTGGCTGCAACAGAGTATTTTCCCCAAATCTTGATACAAAAAGCAACTGGATGACAGTAAGGACAGAAGCTTTTTATACAGAGAGTTCTATAAGTTTCTATTTCAGTGTCCTGAAGCAAATCTCCTGTGTGACTGTGACTCCTTAAACTTCCTTTTATGAAGCATTTGAATCATTCAAACAGGTGAGACTGTGAGAATACACAGCCATGAACCCGTTTCCTATGGAGACCTAGACTTTTCATTTACAATTTTTATGTTTAGCTTGAAAATTCCTTGTGTCTTCATTTTATTTCCCAAACCAAAGCTGTATTCATCAAAGCGTTAGTGATAGTGAACCCATATAACTTCCTGTAGTATTGAAGTTAAGCTATTAATATATTATTACAAAATGTATGAAAATATTTTGATCCTAGGACCAAATTAACAGATGTTCTCTCCATTTTTCATTATGAAAAGATACTGTTTGAATACCTCACCTTATCAACCTTCAAGTCACATGTCTTCAGTTATAGATATAAAAGAAACAAAAATGTATATATATGAGGCATACCTGTTGAATCCTAACATGAACTAAATGATACACAATCTGAAGTTGAATATAACATGCCTACACTAATAAAATAACTCATTAAGTCCAGATATAAAGTAATTCAGCGAACAGGAGTTGAAGAACAGTTAAAGAGGAAAACAGCTCTCTAGGCATAAATTCTTTGCAACCTACTTTTAATAAGGGTTCAACCTCTCCTCTAGTCCACCCCCTGGAAGAGGCAGTAATAGAGATATTAGGATGGGGGAAAGTGGACCTGTTCAACAGTAGTTCTTTGGGGGAAAGCTTGGTTTTCTTTGGCAGCAGTTCAGTCCCTTAGCAAACAAAATATAATTCAGCAGCTACAGACCAGTCCTCTAGACAGCCAGATACCAGGCAGGGACCAGCAGCTGTAATTTAATCCTGAAGAAACTACAAGACTTGTCAACTGGCCTGAGGTGAGGCTGCAGAAGCAGGAAGCTGCCTCAGGAAATTCAAGCACAGTTCTTGGGTGAGTTTCTCTCTGGCATCACCACTAGTGGCGATCAATAACATACATATGAGGTGGAGAATAGAGTCTGAGAATAGCAAGGTGGAGCAAACCAAACCAGTACTCAATGCTCATCCCCCGCTGTCTCTAGGGTCATATTTATACTCCGTCATCATGGGACATAGCCCAACATCCTTTCACCGGTGTCTGATTCAGGACAACAGACATTCCTGTGTCTGCTCCAGCAAAACATCTTTTTACCTGTGTCTGCTTCAGGACAACAGTCTTTCCTATGTCTGCTCCAGCAAAAACATTCTTTTACCTGTAGGCCCCATCAAAACATCATTTGACATAACCAGCTTTCCAATGAAACTAGAAGTTTCCACTTCACAGCTACTTTCCAACTGCCTAAATGACATTCAAATGGGGGTGCGCTAATATTACAAATAATATTTTCCTTTCAGCTGTTATTACCTCAATCTTACATAACTTTTAAGAAACATTAGCAAAGCCCTTTCCTTTTTGCCATAGCAGAATCAGCCTGAAGGAAAACTGCTCTTCATGTTTATTGTTATCATAAATAATTGATTATCCTTAAGTGCCTATCAATACAGAACCAGAAATATTAACATTATGAGATATAATATCTGAGTACGTTGTGTTGTGCAGCTTGTAATGGTAGAATATGAATACAGAAACACTTGTGTGCTAAATAAGAGGCAAATGCAGGAATTCCATCAGCTTGAAGAGCAAAGCCGTTGTGTCAGATAAAGTAACACATCGAGTAAATGATTTACCTTTGAAACTTCTTATATTTTGTTTTAAACTATTATTTCTATTATATTTAATAAATTTCATTTTATTTAAAAATAAAATTTAATACACCCTGCTATAATAAACTGTATTTTTCTTTATGTTCAGTCACTTGGCAGTATATTTTATTCAATTTTTGTTTCCCTCTACTTGACCTAACCTGTTCTACAGCTTGGGAAAATAGCCATTTCAGGAAATTTGAAATAGAACTCTCTTGGCATGTTTCTCTCATATATCAATGGCTGGTCAACATCTGTGATCATTATTTACTTAAATCAGTGTTCATCTCTAGAAAGTTGATCGCCACATGCTTTAGCTTTAGAAACCAGAATTATCCTATCCAGGAATTGTAGTCATGTCAGAGTAAAGGTATCGATACAACATTTCTAATATTAGACCCTGCTTTTTCCTTCTGCTTGGAAAACATTTGTAACTTTTTTTTTTGAGAGTTGTTTTATTCATTATAAAGTTATCTTAGTTTTCTCTTCATTGGATGCTTACAAAATTTATAGATAAGTGTTAAACATTTCCTGTAATTCATGATTAATTGCAGGAACCGAATAATCCATATCCATCAAGAATACTATTACAGTATATAAATGTCTTCCCTAAGCTTCTCCTTACTCATACATAAAATAAATAAGTTTAAAAAAAAAAGAGTAAGGAGAAAAATTAACATAAACTCAGGTACTTAAAATACTGTTCATCTGTCCAAAGACTATTGATTAAACTACACATAATGTTATGGGAAGCTTAGGGAAGACACAATGTATTAAATAGTAAATTATCTTATTTCTGTATCAAGTAACACAGTTCATATCTTGGTTCTGTCATTATATACTCTGCATAATATTTCTTTATGAGTAAGATTTTGTTTTTTAGAAATTTCAGTTAACAGTTGCTGCTTAACACATTGTTAGGTGACATGAAGGTAGTAACTGCTTATTTTTAGAGTAGAAACAGCAACATCTTTGTCATGTTAGCAACTCAAAAAATGTTTGATGTTTGGGAGAACCCCCAGAAAACTTTCCTTAATTCGTTCTAAGAAGCACATTGGGATTTTATTAGTAGTATTTGCTTTTTCTAAAATTAGACTGAATGCTCGATTTTATAATGGTGAGCTAATTTTGACATGGGGAAATAATAGAATTGCAAATTTCTTTGCTTCTTAATTGTCAATTGTTGCCCTGCTGTTATGAATGTTGATAGAGAGATTCATGTAGACCCTGTATCAGTTACTTTGGGAATTGAATTGTTGACCATAGATCAATTTAAACATGTCAGGACAGCTGCTGTCCCTAAGAGACAGGGTTATCAAATTTTCCACATGACACAATATAAGTTATCATAATGAGAAAGCAAATGTTCAATGTGTGCATTACTAATTGCTGAATCATAAGCAATGCTACGGATGTGTGCACTAATAATGATGCTCTTCAAGATTGAGGCATCCATAAGCAATTAACTTAAATTTTAAATAGGAGAGAAAAGTATGCTGCCATCTTAATTTCATGATCCTTTCATGTTCAAATAGATAGTTTTGTCTTAGAAACATCAGTTTTCATTTGTTTTGAAAAAAACCTCTTACATGCTTTTATCATTAATGAAAATGCATACAATTGGGAAGGAAGAACCACTTATTTGTGATGTACAGTTGGTTTCCTTGTACATTTTTGATTACAGTAATTCACCACTTCTCTGTCAGCCTACAATGACCCTGTGATAACATGTAATAATTTTACCAAGAAAGACAATCACAGGTCCGTAATTTTGCCCTTACATTTTTATTCAAATTGTTCTTCTGTGGCCTGCATATCAGTCAAAGTGCAATAAGTTAATGGCTCCAATTCTGAGCACAAGGTTAATCTTTGCATGCTTCTTGACATGATGACCTTTAAAAGTGTAACAAAATGGAGCATACCTGACCTGAACAACAGACTCAACTCCTAAGCACTCAGAGATGGAACTGGAATAGATCCAGGTTTCATAGTTCACATCTGCATAACAGGAAATGGAGCTTCCACTATGAGCCCTATGTAAATTAAATCTACATATCATAGAATAATGAATTTCCAAAAGACAGAAACCCTATTTATATTCACAGCGCAAATGGATCTATTCAACAGATCATTTTTCTATCTTGTTATTACTAAATAATGCAATATTCACATCATACAGTTGTACAGAACAGATGCAGTTCAGATTCAATGGTACCTTACTATTATTTTGTTCACTTTTATGAGATTATAATACAATTGTATCATTTCCCCTTTCCCTTTCTCCCTTGAAACCAACCTTTTAAATTTCCTTGCTCTATGTCAAATGGATGAACTTCCTTCTTCATTAATTATTGTCATACACACACAAATATATCATATATATTCTTAAGTATATAAACACAACCTGTTCAGTTTGTAACAAGTTAGCTCTGTGTGTATTTTCATGGCTGACTACTTGGTATCAGATAACTACTCAGTACACCTAAGGCTGCAGGGATCATTGTAGAACAAGAAGACTGGGGAATTTTCTGAAATACTGCTCATCCTCAAAATGTCAGAAGTGACACCCATAAAGTCTCACCAACATGGTTGTCTTAAAATAAGGACAAGAACAGTGATAAATAACAGTCTGAAGTGAATAGAGTAAGTCCACAAAGCCTTAATATTACACAAAGAACTACAGACAACTCAGGACTGTTGAGAGCAAGAGAAAGTTTTCCCCAGGGATGACTATATATTTTGGACCCAAGACAGCCATTTCAGGTAGGTCAGTTCCTCAAGTTCAGGAGAGTAAAAGGTCCTCCCTGGTTTGAATATGGATATTGAGGAAAGGCTGACTTTTTATTAGCTAACCAGTCTGTGCAAAAGATACTTCCTCATCCCTGATGATGACAGGATGGTAGTCTCCAAAGACTGGTCCTCTGTAGTGATCCTCTACTAAGATTAGTTAGCCTGCCTCCTCAATCATGATATAAATAATAAAAGCCTTCTGAGTATCCCGGCTACTGACTTATCTCCATAAGAGCATGTGGCTCACACTCAGCTTTTTATTATTTGTTCTGTCTTTCTCCTATTGATCCCAGTCATTCATTTTGTCAGGAACCAGCCTATGTTATTTAGAGTAAGAAATATGACTCAGTGGTCCTAGGGTTGAACCTCTGAGAGGCAAAGAACAGTTAATAGAATGGAACTGCACCCTTTATTCAGGTTGTTCAGATTTACTTCACTACTTCTTTTATTTTTGCTTGCTTTGTTTTGCTTGGGGAGAGTTGTTTTTGTTTTTGTTGTTGTTTTGGTTTTTGGTTTATTCTTTTTTCCTTTGGATGACTATATATGATTTTATTAGCCCAGGAGATTTTTAAGGAAGAGACTAATGGTAACAATATTTTGATAAGAACCAAAGACCAAGATGTGACTCATGATGACTGACGAGCTCAGACACCTCTTCTCCCTTTGCTTATAATGGAACCCAAAAATTGTTTGATATTTTTCCGATGTATAAAGTTTTCTTGTCTTTCTACCACTGCCTTCATTCTTCTCAAACCAAAGAGATATCAATATTTATGTTATAGAGTAATACAGTAATTTCACATAGGTTTCTGATCTGTTACCTAATAGTAAAATGTATTAATCGAATTACTTTTAATACTTTTAGAATCATAGCCTCAATAGGAAAAACATAGTAGCATCTTAAAATACATAAAGCTAGTTAAAATAATATGTTTATCAATGTAGTCTAGGACACAGAAAATACAGAATGGTGAAAATATGTTTCAAATATATGTAGAGTGAAGATAGCAACCGAAATTCTGAAATGTTTCCTGTATTGAAAGTTAAGCATGTATATGAGTACACTGTAGCTATCTTCAGACACACCAGAAGAGGGCATCAGATCCCATTACAACCACTATGTGGTTGTTGGGAATTGAACTCAGAACCTCTGGAAGAGTAGTCCTGAGAGCTCCCAGGGACTAAGGCACCAACCAAGGAGTACACAAGGTGCCAGCTGCATATGTAGCAGAGGATGGCCTTAGCAGGCATCAATGGGAGGAGAGATCCTTGGTCCTATAAAGGCTCAATACATGCTCCAGTGTAGGGAAATTGAGGGTGGGGAGGTGGGAGTGGGTGGGTGGGTGGAGGAACACCTTCATAGAAGCAAGGGGAGGGGGAATGGGATAGGGGGTTTCCGAGAGGAGGGGAAACCAGGAAAGGGGATAACATCTGAAATGTAAATAAAGAAAATACCCAATTAAAAAAAAAGAAGATAAAATTTAAAAAAGTTAAGCATGAAACATTAACAACTATCTCTCCTGGATCATTGCCTTTGATGAACTAAGTTTCATATTCCAATATACTGAAGGGTTCACTAACCTATGAAGCTTTACTCACAGGATAAAATCAAAGAGTTTTATATTTTAAGATTTTTTTTTTTAGTGACAAATCTTACAATTATCCTTTCAGTTTTGATCATCCTGCCAGTCTACTTGGACCTCTCATGATATCAAGAGTGTGAATGTCAAAGACTGTGACAGAATTGTCTGTCCCCTTACCCTTGATCCATTCTGTCATTCATGCCCATATCACTTTTCTAGAAGACTCTAAAATACTGGCTTCTTACTGTTTTGTTTTGGTTTTTGGTTTTATGGGGTTTTTGTTGATGTTGTTGTTTGTTTCTTTTGGGTTTGGAGGGTTTTTGTTTGTTTAGAATTTTTTAAAGGTTTTTTTCTTTGTTTTGTTTTGTTTTATTCGTTTTGTTTTGTTTTGTTTTTCCAGACAGGGTTTCTCTGTGTAATAGCCCTAGCTGGCACAGAACTCACTTTGTAGACCAGGCTAGTCTGGAACTCACAGAGATCCAACTCCTTCTGCCTCCCAAATGCTGGGATTAATGGCATGCACCACCACTGCCCTGAAATGTTGGTTTCTGTGCCCTGCTTCTCTGCTCTCAGCTCACTAAGGACAAGTGATTATCATCTACAGTGATAGCTCAGGTCATTGTGACTGCACAGATACATTGCTGGTAAAATTTAATCTTCTAAATCACATGCAGGATTTTTCTGTCCACAAAGATTCTACTTAAACATAGAAATGAAAGCAGATTCCTCTCATCAAGAAGTTATTGCAGCCCAAACCTGGTGTCAATTCAATGGTTAAACCATTGATAATGCACATTTATCACAGAGTTCGTACAGTAGAAGATTCGATTCCGGTACTGCTAGAGCAGTGGCTGTCAACCTTCCTCATGCCGGGAATCTTTAATACAGTTACTTGTGTTGTGCTGACCCAATCATGAAGTTCTTTGTGTGGATGCTTCATAATGATAATTGTGTTACACTTAAGAATTATAATGTAAATGTCTGAAATGGAGGGGATGTGATAAATGACCCTTGTCTAGGTGTTAGTTAATCACCCACCCACCCACCCACCCACCCACCAGGGGTTCACAATTCACAGGTTGATAACCAGTGTTCTAGTAAAAAGGGCTAAAAAACCAAAATATTGTTATATTTGTTCGGCAATCTTTCTGATCCTATCTGAAGAATACGGGTTTTTCTTAACACTGAGGTTCAATAAACAGAGAGTTTCTATAATTAGCAACACTTGAACTGTAATAGGAGCAGAGAGAAAAGCAGAATGAAACACAGAAGTGAGTCCTGATTGTAAATACCCTACAGTGCCTCTCAGTCCCAGTATCTGCTGCCAATGCCGGCGATCTCCATAGGCCCCCGAGTACCTTAGGCTTGAATCAGTGCCTGTAATCTCTGATTCCACACATCCCACTGCTCAAACTTGTTTCCTCTGGCAATAAGTAGAAATTCAATAAAGAATTTAGAACCAGGTTTTACTTACAGGTTATTATAGTCATTAGTGTGCAGGAACTTACTGTAACTGTCATCCGGGTATCACTTCATGAGAGGAAGTGAAGAAAACAAGGGAAGAAAATAGGAAACAAGAAAAGAAAAAGAAAGAAGAAGGAAAGAGAGAGAGAAGAGAGAGAGAGAGAGAGAGAGAAGAGCTATATCCATCAGATAATAGGGTACCCCATCCCTTGAAGCATTTTTCAAAATACTTCATTATGGCTACAGGGGTTCCTCAGCAGGAAGCAAGTCAGGGAAGTACTAAAATTCAAGTACCTGAAAATAAATTTATTAAACCATTTCTATCTTTATCCATTAGATGGGAAAAGACTAAATTGGCTTCCCTTAGGAAAATATATTAGAGTAATTTATCTTAACACCAACTCAGCAGGGAAACTAAAATAAAGCCGCTACCAGCAAATAAACACCACCATGAGACAAGCCGCAGGTGAGATGAAGAAGGGGCCAAGTGTACTATCTCTGAGAAAAGGAGAGAGGAGTCGTGAAAATAACCAGGCTGCTTCTATTTCTAGAAAACCCTGCGACTGTGCTTTTAGGGGATATATGTATCCAACATGTTGTTTTCTAATGAGTACAACCTCTGGTTTGTGACATTTGGATTTATTTGACATTTCTTTTGGTCAGGCATTCTTTTCAGTGTCATCTCACGCCTTGACCCTGCTTCAAGTCTCCAATTGGGGCAATACATCTTGTTTACTTCTGTATATATTAAGTGTGCTTGAACTATCGTGAGATAGCTTAAATTATTATCTTCATCTAGGGATTGAAACTGTGAATTCAAGATTACATTTGGTGTGGACACCAATAGGTTCTAAAAGTGGAAAAATTACTTATGGTCCAAGAATGAAAAGCATGCTTTCATATACTGGGAGACAGTGATATGTCATCAAAATTGTCTAAATTAGAATGCATTAAAGGTATTCAGAGGCATATTTTCACAATGCTAAAGTAGGAGAGTTATGATTTCTAACATCTAAATAGGTTACTTTTGTTAACATCTATTTTACACATTTTCTTCTTAACATTTATTAACTTTTATTTTATGTGTATAATTTGTATACATGTATGTATATTCCCCTTGTGCAGAACAAAAGAAGGCATCATATTTGCCAGCATTAATTGTAGGTGTTTTAGGCTGACATGCAGGATCCTCTACAAGAGCACCAAATGCTCTTAAAATCTGGTGTAGCTCTCTCTCTCTCACATCCCTTCCCCTGTGCCCCTCTCCTCTCTCTGTCTGCAAGTGCTGCATCATTTCTATGGAGGTCAGAGTTCATCTACCAGTGTGAGTTTTCATCTTTACCTAGTTTGAAATTGTATAAGCCAACCTGCCTGGGTCATGGGGCTCTAAGGATTCTCATGGGTCTACCTTCCCTCATGCACGGGAACTGTGGGCTCCTGAATTTACCCTACCATTTTCCTGTGAGTACTAAGAGATCGATTTCAAGCCACTTCACCCACTGAGCCTTTTGCTATTTTCTTATGTATCCACTTCAAGAAGAGGAAATAGTTCATAGGAACGCTCTTACAGCATTTCTTCTGTGTCGCCACCAAACTTATCATCAGAACAGAGAGATGAATGCTTTCTAAAGCATATTTTTATTATAATTTTTAAATCAGCTATCTAAAAACACAAATAATTAATTTGTTTTGTCATCTCTTACCTACTGGATTTTGCAGTGAACTATAATATTCAGACTTTTTAAAATTTTAAGGTGTATGAAATGAGAACAGAACATGTCAAAATTGGTGTGAGGGACCTGCAAAGAAGTAAGCTGCCATCACCACATACAGAAGTATGTTAGTTTCTGTAATTATCACAAATTCACAGTGCTTCCCTAGGCTGTGCATAGGTATTGGTATCACATGTTCAGCTAATTGCCAAACATATACAGAATCCTTTTGTTAATAATGGATCATCTGCAGATGTATTGTTGTTACCTATTTTTTTATGGAGAAATGTAAATATAAATCTATTTGCCCTATATAGGACAGGGACTGGAAGAACAAATAAAGGAATTTATCCCTGCCTAGCTTAGTGATCCAGAGAGCTTATTTAGATTATTTACAGACATAAGTAAGTTAGCTGAAGCACCTCAGTCCCATCTGCATCATAAACAACTCACAGGAAGTGACGTCATTGAAGACTCAGATTCTCTAGGAGCAGCTGTGCCACTGTAGGCTTCCATCATTGTCAGGGGCTTTACCTCTTCTGTAACTCCAGAAGAAGAAGGGCCGTATGAACACCTCCGGAAGATTCAGTTAAAGGCAGTGAGCCACGTGATCCTCCGTGATCCTTCCACAAAGGAGTGGGAGTGATCCTGTTTATCTCATAAGGGTCATTACAGCTGCTCTGGTGCATGGCGGCCATGGTTATGTCCAATGGTGACATAAGAGCTACACAGTAGCAATCATTCATATCTGCATGATTGACATAGGATTTCTGACTTCATAAATTAAGTGTAACTATTGTCATACATAGGGAACAGTTTGGAGAGATGCATAGTCATCCTCAGCATGCTAAACACTTCAGGTGACTGCTCTGGGGTTCTGAGTTTTCATGGTCTATGATGATGATGACGGTGATGATGATGGTGGTGGTGGTGATGATGGTGATGATGATAGAACGTACACTTTAGAAATTAGATGAGGGCCCCCAGGAATCCTGGATGAGCACTTGGGAGTTAAATGTATTTGTTTTTAGCCAAAATTTCTTATTGTCCAAAACAAGCAGCCTAAAGACTATGTAGCTTTGGATCAGTGGAGGTCAGCAACAGTGGCTGTGTTAGGTGGCTATGTTTTGACACTGGGTTGAATTTTACGGGGGTGGGGGTGACTCAGTTTTCAATGGCTTATGAATTTGAAAGGAGGGAGAAGAAGGTTGTATACTTTAAATACATTTAATGTATTTGTCTGTAAAATGGAAATATTCTTTAAATACTTATGACTCAAGAAAATTTAAGATATTTTGGTTTTTTGTTTGTTTTTAAATTTTGTTATTTCATGATCTTCGAATCAGGCCTGGGATGTATATGTAAGTAAAAGTTTAGGCCCAAAATGAAGGCATTTTTTAGATTCCAGATTTATTTTTAAGTAACTTTCACCTGTCTTCACAACCTCCTGCTCTAGAAAACTCCCTCATGTAGCAGTAGTTATATATATTAATTATGATTCCAGAAAGCCTCAATCAGTGTCAGCTCCCTGATGCTCCTGAGCTCTATCATAATAGCTACCACCTTCTTCTTCAATGACTACATCTTCTTCCTCTTCTTCTTTCTCTTCTTCCTCTTCTTCCTCCCCTTCCTCCTCCTCCTCCTTCTTCTCCTTCTCCTCCTTCTTCTTCTTCTTCTTTTTCTTTGCCTTCCTCCTCCTCCTGCTCCTCCTCCTTTTCCTCTTTTTCTTCCCCATTACAATTTTGAGTATGACTACAGGGCAAATAAACGACATTTGAGAAAAAAGAACATTTTGGTGATTTAATAAGCCAAGCTTTCACAAAGCAACAATATACATATTATATATATATATATATATATATATATATATGAATAAGTCTTATGAAATTATGTATATATTTTAATAAATGTACACATAAATGATTTGGGATGTATACCAACAAAAGATGACTTCTGTCTGTCTAGACCTTTTTAACATCATCAAATACATTAAAAGTGAACAAAATATATTAACCAGATAAATCCTTTAACAAAGACGATGATTTTCAAAATTTTGATTTATGTGTAACATTTTTGAATAATTTTTACTTAAAAAAATTATATAAACCTGCTTTACATGTTCCTAGGCTTTGGTAGGGCTCCCTCTACTGTCCAAATGAGAACTTGTTTCTCAGAATGATTAGAGGGAATCTGAGAAACAGCTAATCAGAGGACTAAAAATTCATATATTTAATTTGTCCAAATACATATGTATATAAAATGTACATATTTGCAGTAGAACTTTAGCCCACAAATTTGATTTATCTACTGCATGTATTTAAAGCTATTTGCATAGACTGTACCATGATTTTAATAAAGCTATGAAGACAAATATGTGGGCAAATAAAAGTTTGTTTCCAGCCTTCACATCTCTTCAGATTTTACCAACAATTATCCTTTAAGTTTTCTTACTAGTCCAGATATGACCAAAATGTACCAGGCAAAATATGAGCAAAAAAAAAAATCTGAAACTTTACAAAATGGAAATTAAAGGCTTCAGATATCATGTGCTTCATGTTTGCTTAAGTTTTGTGAAATTAAATAGATTCTTTTCATCTTTAGAGTGCTTAACGACTCACACCTCCTGTGTGAGTAAAACAAATGTTAAATATTATCCAGTATTATGGAAAAGAGACCTCGAAATACTAATACTACTTCTAATTCAAGACGTGTAACTTTCTGAAAGGCAGATTTGAATGTTGTAGGTCAAAGCTGGTCATTATGAGAAAAGATTCTTTAACAGAAGTAATACAGAGGCTGAAGCACTTGCTGTTTTGCCAGAGACCCAGTCTGGTTCTCAGCATTCAGCACCAGGAGATGGATAACTATCTATTTCTCCACCTCTGGAGTATCTGGTATTTTCTGCCCTACACAAAAACCCACACACAGGTCAAAAAATATACCAGACACAGACCGACAGGCAGACAGACAGACACACACACTCATACACATACCACACACACACAAACACATACAGAAAGAAAGAGACAGAGAGAGAGAGAGAGAGAGAGAGAGAGAGAGAGAGAGAGAGAGACGTAAATTAAAACAGAAAAGAAATCTTAAGAAATTAGAAAAATATGTGTTTCTTTTTATTGAGGCCAATGTATAAATTTTATATATTTGTTGTTTACAAAATGGTTAGAATTGTTCTTGTGTATTTAAATCAAAAGTAGTAAACATGGAAAGTCAAAATATATTTACAATGAAATCACCATCGAAGTTTGGGATTTGGGTGACAAGATACTGAGAAACAGCATAGTAATTAATCTAATGAAATAAAATCACTGAAGTATAACTACCCAAATGAGCTCACTATTAATTCAGTAATTCAAAACACAAAATTTAATAAGTCAATGCTTAGGAGTTAAGAATATATAGTAGATGAATATTTTTTCTAGTTATTCCCAAATCTATATTAAGAAATATCAGTTTGAAAAGAAGATACAGTTTTTCTATTTCTTCAATACATGTCTTTACTGGTATTAAAATTACTACATTTAAGGCTTATATAATTGACATAATGACACATAAAGCTTATATATATATGTATATATATATATGTGTGTGTGTGTGTGTGTGTGTGTGTGTGATATACTAAGCTATCTCAAGAATTCTTACAATGCCTAATATAATAAAAATATGTGCTTGTAGTTTAACATGATTAAGAATTATGTGGTACCTATTTAATGTGCTTTCATTTTTTCCAAAATTATTTTTGAACCCTGATTAATGTAATCCATAGATAGAATGTTTAGCTTATTTTTTAGTTGAAGAACAGAAAAATCTTTGGTAAGCCGATATTTTATAAAACAACAGTGAACTTCTTTTATGTAGTCTAAAGACTTTTATGGCCCCAATATAAAGTTATATATATTTGACAATACATAGAAATACACTAAGAAGTAGAATCACTACCTGACTGTGATGGTTAACTATAATTACCTGGTTATGATAGTTATCTTAATTATAAACTTGACACAGCTAGAGTATCTGGAATGAGAGTCTCAATGAGGAACTGACAACATTAGGTTGGCCTGCACCTAAGCCTATGTCTTAATTTAGTTAACAGATATGGAGTTGCTCTGACTACTGTGAGCAGCACAATTCCCTAGGCTTTACTTCCTTTATTATACAGAAATAAGAAAATCCAGCTAAGCATTACAAGTGAACATATATGCATTTACTCTTCTGTGCTCTTCATTGTGTATATGATATAACCACTTGCTTCAAGTTACTGCTAACTTGATTTAACCTAGAATTGCTGCCTAAAATAAATCTTTTCTCACTTGAGTTGCTTTGTATCAGAACAATTCCTGAGAATAACAGGAATTAAGCCAAACACTGGATACATGACAATGATGTTTGCATATGATTTTATCATGAGAAATGGAAAAAAATAATGTGTATAGTTTATCGCTTATAAATGTAAATGCAGTACTTACTACTGTCAATTAATTTGTTGTTAATCTTTTATAAAATAAATGTATAAATTAAAGTGGAAAGTATCTTTATCCCCATCTTACCAATAAGGATATGAAACACATAGTTTCTCCAAATTCATATACACTCAGAACTCATATGTAAGTTTGGATCCATAGCTTCAGAGTATATTTCTTGCTTTTAAAGTTTTTTTATGATAATTATTCTCTGCTCATGCTTATTAAAAGGCAAGTTGTCTTCTTTTCCTCCTGCTCCTCCTCCTGCTCCTCCTCCTCCTCTTCCAACTCTGCTTTTTCTTCTTCTTCTTCTTCTTCTTCTTCTTCTTCTTCTTCTTCTTCTTCTTCTTCTTCTTCTTCTTCTTCTTCTTCTTCTTCTTCTTC
>CM052713.1:60950724-60978640 GCA_028551405.1 Uromys caudimaculatus | reverse complement strand
TGTAATTTAGTCAAAATGTGGTTGGCATATTCTATGTATTTAAATCATACCTGCACAATCAATCTGGCATCTAAATCAGGAAACATATTTCTAAATACTGCTTTCAAGCATGTATCAATCTCTGACAATTTATTGGAAATTTTGTGTTAGTCTGTTCTGTGTTACTAGTAACAAAATACCACAAACTGGAAAATTTATAAATGGAACAATTATTTCAGCTTTTTGTTCAACAGTTTGGACTTAGAATGTCCAACATGAAGGGCCATCGCTAGTGATGGTCTTCCTGCTGGCTCCGCCCCTTAGGGTTATTCACAGCATCAAGGGGAAGTAGCAAGAAGTGGGGAAGAGAGCTCTAACATCCCTGGGACTCATTAGGTACCCATTTGGTTTTGAAACTCTACCTTGTGTGCAACCAGTTTTTATAAAGGTCTGAATTAATCCTATCTCTTAGTACCTCACAGTCAAAACGAAATTTCAACCTGTATGCTAAAAGGGAAAATACTTAAAGTACAGTCGATTTTATATACTTAAGTCTTTAGAGGAATCACAGATTAATATATAATCCCTAAAACATTACATATTAATATCAAATACATTCTATCTCCTTAAAATGTATTAATATCACCACTTCCATTCATACTTTATGTCTCCAAGACCTTTGTCTTACATATCCACAGAGGGTAATAAAGTATAATTCTCTTATACCTTGCCTAACGCTACAACTCTGCATATCAACTACTACTGTGGGATATGTGTAACCTACCGTATGCTCTTATTTTGGGTTGTCTTAGGCAGTGTCTGAAAGCTAGATAAAAATCATTATGTACAGTGACCAATTAAAGGTCATTTCTTCATGGTTTCTGCATCATGTTCCTGTTTGAGTTCTTGTTCATATTTCCCTGAGTGGTGAGCCAGGAGAAATGAGTAATTTTCTCATGTCAGCCTTTTCTCGTGGTGCTTGTCATAGGAACAGAATGAAAAAACACACCATTTTATTTTTTCACTTCTTTTTAAACAACTCTCTTTTTTGCAAAACATCCAGCAAAGCCATAGTTTTCGATACGAGTTAATATGTTTGGGACAGAATTAGTATGAATTATCCTCGGGTTTGTTTTATGTAACATATTAAATCAATGATTTTGAAACCATGAAACTTTTGAGCCTAGGTTCTTTTACATGATTTGGGCAGGGACCTGAAATCTCAGTTTCTATTACAAAATAGGGCTAATGGTAGCTACTAGGCAGAGGAGGTCTAACAAATTAATTTAAACTCATATGAAGGTACCTTTCTGAATTTATATAAGAATATTATCAAATGAGCACCATTAGAATCAGTTGGCAGGGTTAACTTGGGGAATCTTAACTTGGAATTACTATTTATCACTTTCAACCAGAATGTAATATTGCATTGCATGCTTGTTAGAAGATTACCAAGTAATACAGGTTTTCTCTTTTTTAGAAAAATAAACTCCAACTCTTATATTTCAATTGTCCTGTGATGGTTAGACAATTTTATAGCTATTTTTGCAGCATAAGTTTAGAGGGTCTCTCTGTTGGTTTAATGTTCAGCATCTAATTTTATCCTAAGATAAAATCTGAAAACTCTGAATCAGGGATCTTACTGGTAACCTATTAGTTTATGTACTTTTAATCTTTGAACTTTGCTAAGATGCTTCATTGTCATTTTGTTTTAATATTTTCTGGAAGTAGCTAAGTAAATGATAAAAAGAAGAGAAAAAAATCTCTCTTTCTTTACACTGTTTTTGCAATGACCTACCTCACTGGATAGATCCATTTAACATCCTTTGATCATATCTCCTCTTGTGATTTTCTGAGCCACTCTCCTTGGCCTAGTTTAACTGTTTTCCCCTTCAGAAAGTCTTAGCTAATTCTACAAATCAGCAGTGACTACCTCTGTGCTCCCAAAGCTTTTGCACTGTTACTGAAATTAATCATGATTATTTTTGCGTAGGTCTTAACTCTCCTGATGAACTTGATATATTTGAGTGCAGAGACTTGCTCATCATTTGGTACACACCATTCCCTGTTCTGGGCTGTGTCCACACTGATGGAAAACAATGAGTGTAGCTGCTTGTATCTAATCCTAATTGTGTCCCTCAAAACTGCAAGAGAGGGTCTACAAGTAGCTTCTGGGAACCTGTCCCCAATTAATTCTGATTGGTAAATTAAGATGGCAGCAGTCAAAAGATGGAGAGAAAAGAAAGAGGCAAGGTTTATGTTTCTCAAGCTTGGGACTTTGAGGACGGAAGAAGAGATAACATGTCTGAGAAGAGGGCAGGAAAAGGAAACAGAGCCACATGTAACGGGGTTAAAAAGACACGGCCTAGAGGACTGCTCAACTGGGTCCAGATCAGCCACGATGGAACATTGAAATTAGTAAGTAGTAACTTAGAATTATAGGCAGGAGTTAAATACTAGCAACATGGACGTTAGGCAGCTGCTCAGCTATTGTATTAAATATTAAAATATAAAGGCTGTATGTGTCTTTCATTCAGAAGCATCAACTGTTGAGGTAGAAAGGAACTCTGTGCCTGGGATTTATTTATTAAAATATTAACTATAAATGAATATTAGAATTCAGGCAAGAAAAAATATGAAATGAACCAATTCAGCCATTTATTTAAAATAAATTAATAAATTTGGAAAGATAGACATGATAAATTAAGAACACACAAGTAAAATATTTTTAAAAGATAGGAAAGCAGATTCCTTAAAATTTTGTGTTCTCATACACTTATAACACTCAAATTCTTCAAGGTCAAAATTATGAGAAGATTAGTACAAAAGGAAACATAATTCTGGACATCATCTTTATGGGGCAAACACCTAATAATTACATCAAACTCAACCATGTTAGAAAATAACCTATTTTTATCACCCAAAATCTGTATTTTTGCATATTTAAGCTTTAGAAAAATATAAGGACATCATCTTAATATTAGCTGTACTTTTATCCCTAAATGTAATATATTATAAAATGTGTTCCAACTTCTTCCCAACTTTAGTAATTTACTTAAAAAAAATGGTTGAATTGGTTCATTTCATATTTCTTCTAAGTGTGATTTTTCTTCTGCTGGTAAAATAAGGTCATGCCTTCATACTTTGAGAGAGGCACAGCGTGTTAGAGCTGTACTTAATCTCTGTGAGCTTTAAGTAGGAATATAGGATATATACCTGTGTGGTAGAATATGACCTATCTAATATTAATATGAATAGAGATCACTGAGGGATCTCAATCCAAATTATAATTTACTACGTCTAGATTACACCCATGATATGGTATCACAGGTGCTGGCACACATACCATAGAGAACAATAAAATCATTTTTAAGCGTTTCTAAGGAAGCCCTGGGAGCACATACCTTCAGTCCCAAGTTCTCCAAGGAATCAAGCAGAAATATTTCTAGAACTCATAAGTTAGAGGGCTTCTTGGTCATCATAGTGAGACCCTACCTCAAAAAACAAGAGCAAACCATCAAATTGAAAAATATTTCTTTGCTACCTTTTTTTAAAAAATGGTCCATTCCTTTAATTTCAGCACTTAGAGGAGAGAGGCAGATAGATGTCTGTGAGTTTTTGAGGCCAAGCTAATGTAGAAGATAATCCCAAGACGACCAAAGCTACACAGAGTAACATTGTCTCAATACAGAACAGAACAAAACAACAAAATTGGTCCTTATTAGTCTACAACCTTCACAGCATATTTTTAAAAAGTACCTTCTCACAGATCTGAGTCAATTTTGCTATGGTAAAATTCCACAACCAGAAGCAACTTCAAGAAAGTTTACTTTGGCTTATACTTCCATAATGGTAAAGTAGGCATGGCCACAGGCAGCTCCAACAGGAAGTTGGGAGATCACGTCTAAGTCATTCATCCAAAGCATAGAAAGAAAAGTAGAAGTAGAACAAGTCTATAAACTCTCATCATCTACCCCTTCTGAGTTAGCAAAGCTCTAACTCCTGAAAGTTCCATGCCCTACGCAACACCTCAAATCAGAAAACATGCTGTCAAATCCCTGGGCCTGTGAGGTGCATTTTCCATTGGACTCAGTTCATTATTTCTTGCTCAGGGGTAAATGGGAAAAAATGGGTTTGGTTGTTGTCTTTGTTCATTTGTTTGTTTATTTTGTAGAGATTGGACTTGTTTCTGAAAATAAAAAGCATGCTGGACATTCATCCACTTAGGTTTGGTAGGCTTTTAATAATATTACTATTTTCTCCTCTCTATACAATTTACTGTACAGTACAATAGAAAAGGTCATAGGAAAGAGAAACCTATTAGGTCAACTCGTATGTACTTATACTTAGTCACTTTTCTTAGTAATTATCATAGTTAGTAATGTTTTATTAACACTTCTCAAAGTTCTATATAATTCTATAACATTAAAAAACGTACAGAGTAATTTTGTGATTCCTTTGAGTTACTACAGGGAATTATGAACTGAAATTTACTTGTTTTAGGCAAATAATCTGTCTCTCTGGAGGTGGAAGGCAATAAACAAAAAACTGTGAAAGAGAATTTTCTGTCTATTCTTTGTACGAAGAAACATTAGCTGCTCTCTGTGGATACAGGCAATTCTCAAGTTCTTTATCTTTGTCTAGAAAGGTTAAGAAAATGTTATTTTGCTAATCATATCTGTAACGTATTTGTTGATGCCAGATGCTAGTATGCTGGAAGGTGTTCTTTAAAAATTTATGTTTTAGCCCAGAAAATGTCAATCACATAACACTTTTCATACTATGCCTCTCAGTAAAAGACATGGGAAAACTTACTTGATGTTTTTGCCTTGAGGGAGGGGAGAATTTTAATAGCTAACTTTTATTTTCACCAACCTATGCTGTGGCTGTATTTTTAGAGTAAAATGTTCTCAAATCTCTAGTCCAAAAACTAATAACATTTATAATTCATTAAAATACATTGACAAATTAGAAGAATATTAGTATAAACTGAAATTTGTAGAAATGTGGGCAAATATTATTTTAATTCTAGCATTGGAGGATATCACATATGTATGTTAATCATATGACATTCTTAAGCCATGTATGAATTATTTTTGAGTGGAAAATTTATTCTATTTGAAAAGCCTATGTCTTGATATGCACAATATTTAATGTTTAATCCCTTCTGAATTATTTATTGAACACAAATATAGTATGCCAATAATAAGTAGCAGCATGCATTAACCTCATCAAGTATTGATGAATTCTTCTCCAGAGCTATGAAATGCACAAGTTAACTTGGCTTGTATCACTCATAAGCCTCTTTATATAGAGGGAAGGTATGTGGATGATGAAATTCTATCACTACGTGCAATCATTGAATGCAACTATGACTCTATAAAATACCAAAAGGAGGCCAGGTTTGTTAGGTTTTACACAAGTAGCTTAGCAAAGCACTCCATTTTGCTAGTGGACCACATATTACTAGTGTAATATTGGTAAAATTAGAAGACATCCAGCATATGCTTTACTGAAATGGGGAAAGCTTCCAAAACCAAATTGAAACTATGTGTCATGAACAAAATAGTTTTGCAACGACATATTTTATGTGTTTATTTTCATATTAACAGTGTAAATTATGGTACATTTCATATATTCACTACTGCTGATTGTGTAGTTATTATATACCATGAATTATGATAAAAATGGTTTATAGTGTAACAGTGAGATAGACAACACAGGATACTTTGAGATTGCACGAAGTCTAATGACCACTATAGGAGAATAACCAAGAAAACCAACAGGATGTCATGGAAATCATAGCCCTGGGATTACAGGGTACTTCTGATCTTTCTAAGGTGATCAGAAACTTCTTTTATTTAGGCAATAGGCAGTTGTGTAGGACATTTATCCGTCCATTTGGATCCCCAGAATCTGTATTGATGAGCTGGTTTTGAACAGAATTCCATATTGGAACATTTTTGTCACACTACATAGAAAATTTGAATACTCTTTTTCTTTTTTTTAAATTTCCTACTTTGTTTATTTGATAGTTATTCATTAAAAACTGTTACATATACATTAGGATCAATCTTATTTCTTATTCTGGGACCATATAAATATGCAGTAGTTGGCCTTAGAAGAACGAAGGAATCTCGAAAGTAGCTTGTCACAAATTTGAAAAGAGTAAAGTTGATTTTTTTCAATTTTGTGCTATAATTCTAAAATGTATCATTGTTACTGAATATGCATGCATTTAAGCCATCTTTTTAACATTAAAAAAGAATGAAAGAAGAAAGGAAAGATGAATCAGTAGCACTTCAGAGGGAAGGTGAAGGGCAGATTGCAAGTGTTCTCAGTTGGTTTACTCTACTGCATACGTTCTAGGAACTTCATAATGAAAGCACGGTACAGCAGGAAAACATATCTCATAAATGATAGACATCCAAAGTTAGCACAGGTTTTTTTTTTTATTTTATATATAAGCCCCCCTCAGAAAACATATTCCTCAATTTTAGCAAATCAGTTAGTGGCATTAAAAAAATTGTTCAAAAATTCCATCTATCAAAAAATATGAAGAATTGATCTTTTCTTAAATGTTTTAATATATTTCATCCTCTTCACTCAACCTTACATTTGGAGCTGAGGAATTTTGAGGCTCTGCAAACTACAGGCTTACATCTAGCTTTGCCATGAAAACAGTAAACGTTGCTTCCTAAGACAATTTTTCAAAATTCAGGTGTTTGGGCATATTCCATTATTTACACCATCCTAGCAGGAGTCCCCTGTGTCAAAGAGCCAAGCATATTATTGTCTTTAATTAACGCTGTTGAGTTGATAGCATCCCCGAAAGCACTTTACACTATCTCCAACCACACCTGAAATGCAGCCAACACCACCACATAATCACTTTTGCACTAAATCAAATGAGATGTAATTTAACACTTATGAGGGGGACTGGAAGACATCTGCACTGTAATCCCCAGTACATTTCTTATATTTAGAAATGAAAACAACTCCCCCTTATTTAAGACATATTTTATAAATCATGTTATTCGTTTACATATAAAATGATATCCCCCTTTCCAGTTACCTTCAGAGACACCCTTCCCATGTCCCTCTATGAAGGTGCTCCTCTACCCACTCACCCACTCCCGCCTCACCGCTCTAGCATCTCCCTTCGCTGGGACATCAAGCCTCCACAGGACCAAGGGCCTCCCCTCCCACTGATGTCAGATAAGGCCATCCTCTGCTACATATGTATCTGGAGCCATGGGTCCCTCCATGTGTACTCTTTGGTTGGTGGTTTAGTCCCTGGGATCTCTGGGGGATCTGGTTGGTTGATATTGTTGTTCTTCCTATGGGGTTGCAAACCCCTTCAGCTCCTTCAGCCCTTCCCATAGCTATACCACAATCTTCACATATTTACCTTGAAGAGAATGCATGATTGTCATTATCATTATATGAAACATTATTCAGACGTGGCAAGGTAAAATGAATAGGAGCTGGATCATTAAAGTATTTCCAAAAGAAAGACACATTCCCCCTCCCTCATAATATCCCAAAGAATCCACTTGGTTTTGAACCTCCTTTCCCTCACCCTCCCAGGTAATTGATCAGTTGTTTTCATTCTCTTCTTATGTTTCGATTTCCTCTGTGTTTGAATCATTAGTATGTCTTTGAGCACTGAGGAAACAAGTCAAGTAAGGCTGCTGTGTAAATCCTGATTCCATCTCCCCCTATTTTGGAAATTAGTACAAATCCTCTTTTGTATCCAAATACCCTTGTTTCTAGAAACAGTAGCCATTTTATGTCAAAACGCCTCCGTGAGGACTTAGGGAGCCTTCATATAGAAGAGCCAACAGAACAATGTCTGACACATAGCTCTCCTTCAATGATAGTTGCAATACTAATATCAGTGCTTATCCAGAGCCCATATTGTTTTATCAATGTATTCTTCTGTAGTTCTTGCCTGCTCTATGTCTCTACACAATTTCTTGGTTAAGATTCCAAGGGTAATTGTCTATAGAAAGTTGCTCACTCTTTCATTTCCCTTTAGCCATTCCACACCAACTCTCTCCTTCTTCTTTGACTACTTTACTGGATATGGACTTGACAAGTTCATTTGTAAACTTCTGTTATCATGGTAAATGGACCTTTTCCAATCACTGTTATTGACCTGCCTGTCATCACGATTTGACAGTTGATATCTTATCGTTCTGAATAGCCACAGGACACCATTTTCCATCCCATCTGCTTCTCCTCTGTCTTAGAGCCCTCTTTGCTCTATCCTATAATAATCTAATGAGTTCTATCACTTTAGATATCAGCCATAAATGTAGGACCTCACATTTTTTCCTATTTCAATTTACAAGCCTGTCACGTGCACAGAATCTGAAGGTGATAATCTAACACTTAATCCTAAACTAGAGATCCCTTCTACGAAGACTGTTATCTGCCCAATTTGACTTATTGAACAGCTTTCCATATACAGAATCAGTGAATAAGCATTACCTTGCTATGATTTTGTATCATATGACTTGTATAATCTATCACAGCAGCCTGGCAATGTCTCTATGTAAGTATTTCTAGAAGGTCATATGAGATCTTCAGCATCATTCGGCTCACTTCAGTTCAGGTCTCTTGGATTGTTTCCTGGACCACAGCAGATACATACTGTGTTTTCTCTCTGGTTTGGCTAGCTCCTCCTCTGATAGGTTCTTTCTGATTAGACGGTGTTGGCTTTCCTTGGGCAATCTTTTCACTATCTACTGCAGCAATTGGGAAAGAAGAAAATAGCAACTTTATTATGGAATTTTGCATATACAGGGTCAAACAGTATTTCTCTACTACACTTTTCGGTTATATAGCATTTATATTCATAGTATTTTTTAATATTTAAAATAAGTATACTTATTTTTTATTACTCCTTTCAAAGACTATATATGACATAAATTCAGAGAAGATTTTGTAACTATATCTATAGTGAAGTTATGAGTAAATTTTTAAAAGAAACTTTCAATTATTCCAAAGAAAAATTCTGTCAGGTTTGCTATATTGCAAAATTATCTAAGAAAAAAAGTATACTTATGTTATAAAAATCACTATGTAAACTGTTGGAGAAAGTTTTTGAAGGAAATTTCTATTTCTAATTTGCTTACCTGTTCTTACCAGATGGAGGTCAGCTGGAACCATATGTATGAACATTGAAGCTGACTGAATAAGGCATACAATTTTACTGCTTCTTCCAAAGACAGCATGACTTTGTTGAAGTTACAAAAGAAACTCTGAATATGGTTTATAGTTGAGAGAGTTTCAATACTACTTCCTAACCCCAGTAATATAAAAAGATACTCTATGACATCAATATCTCAGTAGACACCAAATATCAACTTTATTACCCTGCTCTCAGGCTTGAGAGGCTTGGTTAGTCTCCATCCCATCAGTGAATGCTTTCCCAGGGCCACTCGAGAGGACTCTATCTCAAGAAGAAAGAAATTGTGCATGCCTGGTTGAATACCTTTGATAGCTCTCCCTGCACTCTGCTCCTGAATTACGATGTTCATAAGAGACTTCTCATGGGTTACTTCTGGGCAGGGGAGTGT
This sequence comes from Uromys caudimaculatus, assembly GCA_028551405.1. NCBI lineage: Eukaryota > Metazoa > Chordata > Mammalia > Rodentia > Muridae > Uromys > Uromys caudimaculatus. The sequence goes on along the minus strand of CM052713.1, from coordinate 60,969,074 downwards.
GGCAGGGGGCAGAGAGAGAGGCTGTTACTCTGTACTCTCTGATTTATTTAAAAGTGAATTTTAAGGGTTTTATCCATTATTATGTTGTTATCATTATAAGAATTTGTTTGTTTTTGTCAATTTCTATCATATAACCTTTCTTTTTGTGTGTGTCCCATTCTCTAATACTTTGTGGTGTGACTCACTACCTAGGTATACCATTGAAGATTCTGCTAAGATTTAGTAGCCAATTTAGCTTATTCTCAGGCCTCTGTAGCTGCACATTTCTCCTCCCCTTCTTGGATTCAACCAACTAAAACTCAAAAACGATCCAAAAATGTATCTGTAGAAAACATCTATAAGCATTTTTTGCCCTGACACTATGCAAATATTATAAAATGAAAATAAGAAAAATGAAATACTACTTGGTAAACTTCCCCATGGTCTATATTCCATAACAATAATCTGGATTGGATAAAAGCATGTGGTCATATGTGTTTGAATTTTATATAAATACTACACTACTTTGTACAAAGTCCTTGACATTCTGCAGAGAGTTACCTAACTTAAATACCTGGAGATAGTGAAGAACCATTTCATTCTCTCTCTCTCTCTCTCTCTCTCTCTCTCTCTCTCTCTCTCTCTCTCTCTCTCTCTCTCTCCCTCTCTGTGTGTGTGTGTGTGTGTGTATGTGTGTGTCTGTGTGTGTACTTTTAAGCATTATATTTTCTGACAGTTAAAAGCTCATTCCCCTGCCCCTCATATCAGTATAGTGTCAATATCTCAGCAGTAACTCCAAAGATCTAAACATGGTAAAGCAGATTAGGCATTTGATTTGGGCATTTCTTAGACAAAATTTTCAATATAGTCTAACATAGTTCATAAGTCAAACACCAAAAGACAGTCTTGACTTTGACAGTCCTTATAGTTGCAGCCTTTAAGAACTCAGACTCAGTGCTAAATATACGATATAATATGCAGAAGACCACAGCAGTCATACAAAAGGAAACACAGATCTGAGTCTAATTTTATGGTATGTATCGGCCTTTGAGTGAAAATAACACAAAATAGATAGGGATTGGCACAGTATTGCTTTCCAGGATACTTTTATTGTTAGGAAGCACAATAAAGGTTCCATGAGAAGACTGAAGGTGAATGGAGGTTGTACAAAATATGTACGCAGAGAGTGAGAAGGGAAGGTTTGGGGCACAGCAGAAAAGGCAAAGGATAAAGAAAAAACAATCATAATGTATGGAGAAAAACCAAGTATTGGGTGACATAAAAAAGCATCAGTAACTCTTTAAGTATTTGGGCAACGGTATACGTGTACCTCGGCCATGGCGGGACCCATTGCATGTTCCTCAGCAGTTCAAGTTGAACACAAGAAAAGAGTGAAAGAACAAATAGTGTTTAAGGAAATAAATAGACAGCCATTGGTGGTGGCATACACATTTAATCCCAGAACTCTGGAGGCAAAGGCAGCCAGATGTCTGTGTGTTTGAGGCAAGCCTGATCTATAACACACAATTTTAGGACAGCTATGGTTATTACACAGAGAAATCCTGCCTTGAAAAGCTGGGGGGAGGGGGAGAAAAAAGAAAATAGAATTATTTATACATTTTCACGTATTTACAGTGATTTTTATTATTTTGAAGCATAGAACGAACATAGTCTCTAACATGGTAGAATTTAAATGAGTCACAGGAATAGACACCCTGGTGACAAGCAATAAATATTGACTTCAGTTTCTGGCCATTGTGACTGTGATATTGGTGGTGGTGGTGATCATTTATAAAGACTAAATTGCTATGGATTTTATAATTAACCATTAATTGATAAGTGAGAGTTCTTTAAGAAAGAACTATTGGTGCATAGTTGTTCTTTTAAAAAGACTTCCTCATGAGTTGCTTTATAGCACTGACCCTTAAAGTCAGGCATCACATTTTATGGTTTATTTATAGTAATGACATTTAAATGCCAGCTTTTTAGCCTGCTAGTAATATTTATGAAAGACTGTATAGTCAAGGATAAAAAACTCTACTGGGTTTTATATAAAAAAATAAAAAAAGTTTTCTTAAAAGAATAAATCCTGTTTCTTTTTGCTCAGCAGAAGATTGTTACACAGTGTATCATATTATAAAATAAAAATGTGCACTCACAGTAGGGTTCTTGAGCTAGGATAGTACTTGTAGATTTTTTTTTTCAAAACTATTCCATGCCAAAATCAGATAGAAAAAAATGAAAGTCAAAAAGGAACTTATAAATTTAACTTTAAACTAGAACAGTTTACCTAGATTCCTTTTCTTTACTTCAATTTATAAATACAATGATTTCCAAGTCACAATATGAGATATTTGAATTCCAGGTCCCTGATTTTCTGCTATTTAATATTAACGGTATTGTTCACTGTTGTGATTGGGATCGCTCTTCGCTCAGCAGCAGCAATGGTGGGTGGATTTTTTTGCAGTTACTGTCGCAAGAATCTAGACATAGGACTTTCAAATAAAAAATAAAGAAATAAGAGAGGTGAAATTTTCCTTAACACATGAATCTATTTAGAAATCAGGTAGCGTTTATATTCGTACCATTTGACAACCCTATTTTTGTATACTCCTTTGTTGCAGAGAAAGAAAAAAAAATGATTCCTGAGATGTCAGGAAGAGTCACAACAAATTATAATAAAATGTTATTTTAAAACAATTAAGAAACACCTGGCTTGTTTGATGAAAAGATAGAACCTGGTTATAAATACAAAGTTAGTTTTGATTCTCAAGAATTCAGGAGGCAAAACTGAGCATGGAACACGCTGTTATATTATTTTTTAAGATGTTTTGGAGGAGAGATGCTTTAATTTCTTAACTGTATCCTTACAGATATTATCTCATTATTTGTCCACAGTAGATGCTTCCTAAATATTTGGTCAAGTAAATGAACAAACCAGACTTTCAATCTTGAATGGTAGTATAAAGGGGACAAAATAATGATCACATACAATTTTCCTCAAAATTCTATATATTGATTTGATTCATAACTATACACATTCATGTACACATAATCAAATAATTTCTGGAGAATCCTAAAATATGTTATGAAAGGGTCCATTCTTTGGTGTCGACCTACCTGGTCCTCAGGGACCTTCCCAGCCTCAGACTCTGATCTGTTTTCTTAACGGTGTCTACACATCCCCGCCTCCTCTATAACTGCTCCTTAGACATCACTTTTTTTTCAGTGCTTCGTACTAGATCCATCCTCCCCTTTCTCCAATGTTCTGTGGAGTATATGTGACAACTGCCATCATTCCTATTCCTCGTGCACACTAAAGAGATGTTTTGAACAAAATTTACCATAGGCTCTGACCTTTCTTTCTAAATGTATGTGGAAACTTAATATATTGCACACCACATAGAATATACTCTGTTTAAATATGCTTGTCCTCTATTATTATGACCATGCCATAATGATTCAGTTCATCGTTTATGCAATTTTAAGTAAACCCCATTTCTGTCTTCTATTTGAACAACCCTGGATTCGACTTAGTTCATTCCCTTTTACAGCTTGCTTGCCTCCAATTCTCATTCTCAATACCTGTACCTCCCCCAAAACACTCAATGTGAACCCCATCTTTATCATAGGGGAACCCATTAATATCAACAGAAAACATAAAAATGTGTCACTTTGATAGAATGACTAGTATCTCACTGGCTCACTGAGCTTTGGCCACAACTCCCAGATCTTCCGTCAACTGTGTTTCTTTGGGTTGTGAATTCCTTTCAGAATTTGAGATTCTCAAGTCACAAAACCTAGTGTACAAAAGGATCATGTATGGAGGAATTGGTCCCTATCTGGTGGGTTCAGTCATTGAGAAATGATTTGAATTTTAAAGATGCTGAATTCATCAATTAACTCATCCATGCATGTTTTCTCTTTAAATGGAATTATTGAGAAATAGGCGGAGGTATCTTTAGTTATAATGAGGTCTTTGAGGCTGTACTTTTGCATGGCATCTTATCCCTGGGTCATGCCAGTCTCTGTTCTTGCTGTCTACCATATAGTGAGCATCTCCGTCCTACCACGACCTTCTGCCAAGGAGATCAGCGCCATGGCATATCCAAAAACAGTAGAGAGATGAATATTGACAGTATCTCTGTGTGAAGATAAACATTGTTTCCTTTAAGTGACTTCTTCAGATATTTGCTTGCAAACTTAGAAAACTGAGTAATCCTTTGAAGACTAGGGCAAACCCAACTGTCCACTGACAGGCAAATATATCTACCCTCTGAACCACCTAGCTCGCTAACCATATGCTATCTGTGAAGGCATCTCTGTTTTCTTCTACCCTTCAAATATACCTTAGACGATGTTTCTGCAATCCTCTTGTATGATTTAAATCTTCAGTATTCTCAATACTTATACTAAATCCATTTCTTAAATTGTTTCCCATTGTACCAGAGAAATGAAAACACACCAGCATCAGACCTATTTTTCTCATCCAAAAACAGTTGGATCACCTTGTAAATGCCCTTTAGGAGTCTGCTATTGAGCAAGGAACACAATAACAGGAAAAATGACAATGAAAATAACAATAACAGCTAACAATTACAACTACTAATTATATATTGGGCACAATTCCCAACACAGAATCCTTGGCCTTGCTGTCTTTATATTCATAAGATTAAGCATTTTCTTCTTCCAGCAACGATGGCAATCAAGAAAGTGGGAATTGAGGGAGGGCTTTCTTCTTGTGCTTTCTTTATTCCCTTGCCAGAGCAAAACAACGGTGTCCTTCAGGCACACTGCAAATTTTGATCGTGGGCTTTAGTTCCATAATTAACCTGCAAACACTGATTTCATTTTAGCAAACTAAAATGTTTCTTAGACAATTCAACATAAAAGGAATTTTCACCACTCCCAGTGATTCTTAAAAAGAAAAATAAACAGAATGCCCTGGAAAGTTTGCCAAAAGGGACATAGGAGCATCACCCCATCGGACTTGATTTAGTAAAACATGAGGGTATCACTGAATTTTCAATTTAAAAACGTTCTCATGAAGTTGGTTCTGGAGCTCACATCTGTGGATTACCTGTTGACAATTCATTTAATTTTATAATCATTGACTAATTCTGTCTTACAAACTTCTCCAACAGATGTCATTATTACTCACTGAAGACAGTATAATTTGCCATTGTTGATAGATGCTCAAATAGTAGAGACATATGCATACATCACCTGGTCAGTTTGGTGCCGAGGCCATGACCATGAAATTTTTATGTCAGGTCTGACTAGCAAACTTTACCATTAGTTGTAAGACTCTATTCGTGTTTATCATTATGCGTACATCAAAGTAATGCACAGATCCAAGGCTTTGGTGGCTTGTCCCTCTTTTTCTTAATTAAAAAAAAAAACTCTCTTTAATTCTTTGTAAGTTGATAGGAAACAGCATAAAGATGTTTTCCTCCCGTTTACAGAAGGGAGTCTCTGAAAGCCGTTACTCTATGAAGCTCCCCCTAGTGTCCACAACTTGATATTAAAAGTAATTCACATTTCTTTCCTGAAATGGATGCAGTCTATAATGAGTTAGAGGTATCTCAGAAGGAGCAAAGTCATTATTATTAAATAGAAATATTTTGAAAGATGGATTCCGTACAATCATAAGTCCTATTTCATAAGTATATTTTCAGCTGGCACCTTAATCATGTTTATGATAATATTTGCATTGCAATAAGAATTGAGGGATCTGTATATAGACTGAAAATTATGTTTTAGTCATTATGATTGTTAGTATTGTCAACTTGACACAACCTAAAATAACCCGGGAGTAGAATCTCAGTGAGAGATTGTCTACATATTGCTGGCCTTTGGACTTGTCTGTAGTAGACTGTCTTAAGTTAATTGATAAATGTGGTCAGATTGATATCGATGCCCTTGTAAATGCCACCATATGCCCTATGCATAACTGGTAGATCTGACCTGTATGAGACTGAATAAGTTGATCTGAGCACAAGCAAGCAAGCAGGCTGTTTCCGTGTATTTTTTTTTCCTACTGGCAATGAATGTGATATAAGGCGCTTTTTGAGGTTTTGCTCTGACTACCCCACAGGATGTAACTTGGAATGGTGCAGCAAAGCCTTTTCTACCCTACGCTATATTTTTGTCAGGATTTTTCATCACAGCAATAGAAATGAACTAAAATGACCATTAGTGTGTTTTTAATTTACAAGATTAACTTCAAGAGCTGCAATTTTGACTTGGCAAGGATAACTTTTGTGAGAATTAGTATCTATTCATAGCCGCCATGATATGAGATTCAAGTGAGTCTTCTATCTTGGGATCTCACTCTTCTAGAATAGGGGTTCTAGAAGAAATATTATTACTTGAAATCGAAATGTCCAGTGTCTATTACTGGCTAGTGCCTATTACCACACAGAAGATAATGCTAGATCACCTGGGTGATTGTTCCTCTTTGTTCAAAAATGAAAAAAAAAGAAATGCAGGCATTTATTATAGACAGTGAGAAGATCATGTAAACCAAGTAGCACAATTACAAGCATAGTATTCACACGTATAAAGAAATCTTTGGAATTTGCAATGTCTTTGCCAAACTCATTATAATCAAGACTGGTGAGGAAAACCAACCTTAATGGCTCGGGCACTGATAGTGCTTGATAATTCTATACAACTATTCATTCAACTGTGTGAGTCAATAAAGTCTCCTTCCTTTTATGTCATTCAGAATGTAAAAAGTATGACGAAATTGTTCCTTCTGCCTGGATACGGTGGCTGGAGAGCTAGTGATGACATTCTGGTGTCTGTGAAAGTCATTGCCTACTGTAAGCTCATACAAGGTTCCCAAATAAATGATACAGATAAAGTGTGATAGAAGAAGATATCAAGAACAGAGTCATCAAAATTAATCTGAAAATCTTGTTAATGTTGTAGATGGGAAAAATTTTCCTAGGAGTATTTCCTAAATAGTTCATCTTTTTACCTTACCTCTGTTTTATAAAACTCTATGAAACCATATTCTTCAATTCTATGCTTTTTACTTTTTACTTTGGGGTTGTTGGTGCTTTCCCCACTTAACCCAAGCTCTAGTGCTGTATATATTTTCCATCACATTCCAGTTTTAATATAGTATATGTGCGGTTACATAAGAGGTTCCCAGTAAATGAAATGACTTTTAAGGAAAACTTCAATAGTATTTTCATGTGAGATGATATTGTTTTCCAAGTCATCCCTTTAAAACGTGGTCTTCCATCTTTTTCATCTATCATGCAATGTACAGACAATGCAGCTGCCACCCCCTCCACTCTACTCATGCTAAGCAATTTCATCTCAAGTATGTCACACGCATTAATTACTAAGTATAGAGGACTGACTCGAATTCTATCAGATAACTGTTTACTTCTGGTGTATTCTTTCAGTATTTTCCATCATGTATAAAAGTGTATATATGTGCCTATAAAATCATGAATGAACATTGGATAGTAAACAAGCATTCCTCTGACATTCCCCAAATGTCACCCAACTACAAGATCAAATGCATTTGCACATGTTTGTCATTCTGTTCCTTAGACCTAACATCGGTTTCTATTTATATCGCTCATATGGAAACTACTGACAAGCTTACAATAGAATGTGACTTTGTCCTGCACTGCTACATTGCCTAACTTGTGGCAAGTCTAATGAGCATAAATTGTAGCCATGTCTAAAGGGAGGGTCTAATAAATTCACTTTTAATGGATTTATTTCTGGATTTCAAATAGTTTTCTAGCTTCCTCAGCATGATTAAGGATTTTAATTTTCTCATCAAAATAGCTATTAGGTTCTCAAATAGGATAAATTAAGCAATAATCTTTTTTATGTCTGGTTATATAACTATTTATGTTGTAGTATAATTTATTTTATGTTTTTATATACAATTATATGTGAGTTGTAAAATATGTAAAACGTGCTTTGTTGAAAGCATTAAAATAATGGAAATGTGTAAAATTTAACAAGAATATCTATTATTTATTTTAAAATGAGCACAAAAATGTTACAGATATTATTTGAGTTCAAATGGCAAGTGGGGCTTAGGCTATACCTAAGTTATAGTATATAGTTCTCATTTCTATACTCATAGTAAGGAGTTTTACACACAGAATGAACCTGCCACTTGCTAGATTTTCAAATGATCTGAGGTCAGTTTCAAACATTTGGAACATCATTTTTTAAACATCAAAATAGTATATCATCAATCTTGATTTAAATAACACACTTCTAAACATTCATGAGGCATGGTACATATAACATTTGATGAGAGAGTAGCACTCACCACTAAAAAAGATTATTGAGGAGGCCATGGGTTAACTCAAAAGTTAATTATTTTGATGTCCATAACCATTTGCCATATGTACATTGCTATGTACACTGGGAATATAGTGACACTCTGTCAATTGTTCCTTAAAAATCTATGCCAAATAAGTTGATAAACACATAATGATAATAGTGATGGTACTTTGGAGCCCTCTTGAGCTTAAGTAAAAATATGCAACATCTCATAGAAATCAGTGCCCTCTACTTACCCTTGAAGAGTAGGAAGAGTCTGTATGAAAATGAAGAGGGTAGCATTTGTTCAGGAAACCTGGACCAAAATATAAGTCTATCTAGATGCCTGAAGACTTATTTTCTCTCAACAGTTTGGGTTCCAATAATTACTGAGAATACTATAGCTGTATGTCAGATGCTAACAGTAGTAACATAATTAAAATCTCAGTAGTAGCTTTCCTAACCAACCTCTCAGATCTCTAGTCCAGAAATTTAAACAAATGCTTCATTGCCAATCACAATAAGAACCATAAACCAAAGTCTTATTACATGTGGTTATGATATACTTTTGCAAAAATTTAGTTTGGCTAGAAAATTCTTTGGTCGCTACCTCTACATTAACAGCAAGACTTCAAGAGAATATCAAGAAAAGGTATGTTCTTTATTGTGCAAAACAGGTTTATAATTAATATTTTAAATACACCAGACCATGGATATTGAAATTAATATGTATAAGGATATATAGTGAGGTACCATAGGCTATGAATATGATTAGCTTCTGAATTAAACTTGGGTTAATATGAATAACTGAAAGCTTAGTTAATGTACTCAAACTTCAGGGAAAAGTCAAAATCAAAAGTTGTGTTACAAATGTATGCTAATATTATTTTTACAAGTAATTGTACTTGGAATTGGTCTCCCAACCATATTGATTCATAATCCTAAGGCCTGAGCACTCTTTGTTGATATGAAATGCTGACATTTAGTATAGGTGCAGATTTTGACAAGACTAATAATACTATTTATACATGTAATTATTTAAATTACCCATACTGCCTCAGTTTAATTGTGTTCAGTAAATTGGCATGCATAATTTATAACATCAGTGCTGTCAACCATCAATCTGCATTTTAGACAGCAGCACATCAAGCAAATGACAGGGTAAAGAGTCTAAGTGACTTTAGAAAAGTACTTCAACTTTGAGGTTTGAATCCTCTCCATGAACTCACCGCATGTGTGTTTCTTGATGGCATCTCTTTCCATTTCTTTCAACATTTTATATTCATTACTACGGCATACCTAATATGGATATTGTTAATTGTTTTCAGCATATGTTGGTCAAGGCAAGTAAGAAAAAGTTCTTAAATAAAATTTTATACTGAAGAATGTTGAAGAACCTATTTGGAGGGGTGATTTTAATCCTAATTACTTTCTCAACTCTTTTAATTACATACGTGTGAAATGTGCATTAATATATTCTTCACATTAACAATTTTCTTGATGCTATTTGAAATAACAGAGCACCTAACATAGGCTTTGATATTAAGTCTCATGACACAGCTTGAGTACACTGCAAGTTAATATTCTACTTTTGCTTATACACTAAAGGTATGAGATGTAACAGTTTCAAACACTGTAAATATTTTTAAGGGAGAATGTCATTTTACTGAAGAATAGAATCAATGAAAATGAGTGCATTTATGTTTTTAGAAAATGGGAAAAAGAAACACTGTGAAAGTGTTGGTGTATGCTAAATGAGTTTTTCATTAGTTTTCGTATATTAAATTAAAATATAGTTTACAAAAATGAAACAAATAAATATACTTCCCAAGTTTTGAAGATAATTCTAGAATTCACAAGTTTGGAGCTATTTTTCCAACACAGGTAACATTTACTTTTGAACAATTTTTCATGTGGCTTGAGGCATTTTATTTCTTAAGAGTGGCCTTGACCTATCCAAGACCTGCTTACACTAACAAATGAAGTGAGAGTTTACAACAATATCAGAACAAATTGAAAGACTCATAAATGTATATTACTTATCCAATTAATAATGACATAATGAAAAGTCTTAATATGATTTTAGCCATCAAATATTAATCTCATATAACTGGCATTAAAATATAAAAACTTTATAAAAATCAAATATCAAAATTCTGACTCTTCTTATGCAAATTTTCTGTATCAGTTTCCAATCAGAGCACAAACTATCAGAAAGTTAGCATTTATAAGTGCATTTGGATATTGCAATGCAATAGGACTCTGCTCAGTAGTCCCTCTTAAGATGCCCTTGGTACTCTAGGTTTTCTAAGAAGGAATTCACTTCACATCCATGCAGAGAACTGAAAGAATTTATTCCTTAGAGACAGGGATCAGGGGTGGTTTTATTGTGGTTAGCAATCTAAAGTAAAATAATATGAAATTATTTATATGCACACATTAATTCCCTCAACAAATATGTATTTAATACAATAGGCTCCCAGTCATTGTAACTAACTTTGATACATCATAGTGAACATAGAATGAACACTTATGGGAAAAGGTCTATTTTATAAACTATAATCGAGGATGAGATGCAGCAAGAAATTCGACAAATAGAACTACTGACCATATCTGAGTTGACATTTATTGTGAAACTAGTGGGTATCATTCTCTCTACTGGATGCTGAAGTTGTATATAATAATGCAATTCATACTATTTTATAAAACAAAACTTAGACTTCCCTAGAAGTTCCCCATCAAAATGAATTATCTCTTATTTGTATGAACATGACATTAAGGATGCTTAAACCCCAGCTCTTTCTAAAGCTGTTGGCTTTAATCACTGATAGATCATTGAGACTAGCTAATGACCTGGAAAAGGATATTGGGATATTCCAAGCATGCCTAAAAAATGAAACCATCAGCTCAGAGCCAAAGGCAATTCAGAAATAGCAACATTTAGGTTTCCAAGATCCTGATGGAATCTCAAAAAAATACAAGGTTATTTTTATGTGTGTAATACTCTGATCAAAACGTACTATCTTGTTAAGCAATTTGAAATAGATGATCAAAACAGGCAAATCACATATGCCCTGGGCTAATGATCATCACTTCAGCTGATACTTAATTTTAAAATTCAACTGATTGCATTGATTTTCTAAATTGAAATAACTGGGTAACTCTATATGGGATGGATCCCCAGGTGGGGCAGTCTGTGGATGGCCTTTCCTTCAGTCTCTGCTCCACAATTTGTCTCCGAATTTCTTCCTGTGAGTATTTTGTTCCCCCTTCTAAGAAGGAACGAAGCATTCACACTTTGGTGTTCATGTGGTCAGTGAATTGTATCTTGGGTATTCTGAGCTTTGGGGTGAATATGCACTTATCAGTGAGTGCATATCATTTGTGACTTTTGTGATTGGGTTACCTCACTCAGGATGATATTTTCTAGTTCCATCCATTTGCCTAATAATTTCATGAATTCATTGTTTTTAATAGCTGAGTAGTACTCCATTGTGTAATGTACCACATTTTCTGTATTCATCCCTCTGTTGAACGACATCTGGGTTCATTCCAGCTTCTGGCTATTATAAATAAGGCTACTATGAATATAGTGGAGCATGTGTCCTTGTTATATGTTGGAGCATCTTTTGGGTATATGCCTATTGTGGATGTCAAGAAGTGCTTGCTGACAGGAGCCTGAAATAGTTGTCTCCTGAGAGGTTCTCCCAGATCCTGATAAATACAGAGGCAGATACTCACAGACAACCATTGGACTGAGCACAGGGTCCCCAATGGAGGAGTTAGAGAAAGGCATAAAAGAGCTGAAGGGATTTGCAGTCACATAGGAAGAACAAAAGTGTGAACCAACCAGACCCCCCAGAGCTCCGAGGGACTAAACCACAAACCAAAGAGCGTACATGGAGAGAACCATGACTACAGCTGCATATGAAGCAGAGGATGACCTTGTTGGCATCAATGGGAGGAGAGGCCCTTAGTCCTGTGAAGGCTCGATGCCCCAGTGTAGGGGAATGCCAGGGCATGGAGGTGAGAGTGGGTGGGTGGCTGGGGGAACCTCCTCATAAAAGCAGGGGCAGGGGAGTTGGATAGGGGGTTTCTGGGGAGGGAACCAGGAAAGGGAATAACATTTAAAAGTAAATAAAGAAAATATCCAATAATAATAAAAAAAAAAAAGGTGGCTCAACATTGGGAAAAAAAAGAAAGTAGTAGCTGGGTATTGTGGCAAATCCATGAATTTCATCATCTCCTTTCTTTCGTTGAAGATACTGAAGGAAATACCATCCCTAAAGAAGTCAATATGACTTAGAGAATTGAAAAGTGTGCTGGGGCTTGTCTTCTTGAAACTATTCTTCTGTTGGTGGCAGTAAAATATTTGCTTTTTATTATTCCCAGATGATTTATTATGTTTTAATCAGTTTTGAGAGCAAGCATATAGTAGCAATTATAGTACGTGGTTCAAGTGAACAAAAATAAGAGAAACGGAAATCCAGCATTCAACTAGTTACTTCCTTAATAAAAAGAAAGATCATTACTTAGAAAGTAAAGGGAAGAAAATGAATGTCAGAAATACTGTCACCAAGTAGCATGTTATTACAGATGAACGGACTGTAAACATCCTATTAGAAATCTTAGACTGAGGAAATCGAATAAAAACATGTATCAGTAGGGGTGATGAGGAACTGGGCATAGCTCCTGGAGGGTCCAAGAGGCCAGGGAAGCGAGAGGCTCCCAGGACCCAACTGGGATGACTTTAGCCCAATTGCACAGTGAAGGGGAGAACCTGTAGAGACACCTCCAGGAGATAGTCACGGCCCCCAGTCGAGGGATGGTGCCACCCACTCATCTCAAAGTTTTTAACCAAGAAATGTTCCCGTCCAAAGGAAAGACAGGTCAAAAAAAAAAAAAAAAAAAATGGAGCAGAGACTGAGGGAAGGGTCATCTGGGGACTGCCCCACCTAGGGATCCATATGTAACAGGGTACTTCTATATGGAAAATTATAAAAAAAAACAAAAAACAAAAAACCTATAGTCCTATATGTCAAACATTTATTTTTCACAAAATTCATATTTTGTAACTTGATTCTGTCATAAAATATGTGAAGTTTGGACTTTGAGAAGAATAAGGAAATAAAGATGGAGATCTTGCCTGGCATGGTGGTACATGACTTTAATTCCAGCACTTGGGAGACAGAGGCAGGTGAGTCTCTGTGAGTTCAAGGACAGCCTGGTCTACAAATCGAGTTCAGGGGAGTCAGATATGCACAGGAAGACCTTGGCTTAAAAAATAAAAAAAGAAGCAAAGAAAAGATGTAGATCTTATGGATGAGATGCTAACTGTCTTAAAACAAGATATAAAACCTGTTTTTACCCAGTTAGAATACAATGAAGAAGCAGGGACTTGCAATCCAAGTGTCTTACTTAACTAGACCCAGAATCCAGAGGCACCGAAATTTTAGACTGCCCAGCAGCCAATGTGATGAGAAACTTTTGTTGTTTAAATTTCATCCCACCTATGGTATCCATTATAATAGTCTGAACCATGAAAAAAAATACAATGTGTATGGAAAATATTTTAATACATTTCTATATAACAGTGGAAATATTTTGAGAGATTATGCACACTGGAAATGGTTTTGAATTTATAATGAATATAAATGAAACTTTCAAACAATTTCTGTTATATATCATTTTGTGTAAATACAATATTTTCATAAGGTGTATATCTGATCTGTAGAATTTATATAATACCAATATTTATTTAATGATTTATATTCTTGCTGAGATAATAGCAAGAACAATTAGACACAGTCCTTCAAAGGAAATCATGGAAGGAGACAAAAAGTATGTTAGTAGATTTCAACAAATTATTTAAAAATCACAGTATTCACAGATGAGGTAGGTGTGTTTAAGATTTTGGCTTTTAAAAATTTAGGTATCATCAATTCCAAGTCCATTATTTGTAAATTAATTTTGCATAAAAACTCAAAGGAGCCAGTACTTAGATTTCTTTGCGAACTGTGCACTCCGTGTTTTCACAATGTGTTGCAAATGAATTCAGCATTTTAGCAGTCCATCCTTTGCATGTCTCTGTACTCTGTTGTCCATTAATCTCTGAACATTTAATACAGCACACAGCACAGACACTGTGTTCTCAATCCTGAGGCAGCTCAGGTTAATAATGAACACCAGCATGGCGTCTGCTATAAACCCGGAAAGATTGCCTACAGTTTCAAAGCATAAACTCTACCGATGTACATATCTCCTCAAGAGTTTGGAGAAAAAGTGTTGAATCAAGAGTGTGTGTGTGTGTGTGTGTGTGTGTGTGTGTGTGTGTGTGTTATGAAAATCAAAATTTATGTTTAATTGATTTTTTTCAATTGTGAGGTATTAACATGAGGGCGAAGTATCACATGATCAATGATCTTAGGCAAACAGTTTAAGGCGGGTAAATGGTTAGAGGGCATTGAGTGGTTGTAATGATCCAGCATGATCAGACAGTCTGGGGGTAAATATGTTGTGAAAACAAACTAAAGTCATTTCGAAGCACACCTTGTCTGCCAACCTGGAGAGACATCAAGACACGTCTCAGATCCCCCTTGTGCAGTGAAGGTATAAGGTGTTGGTAGCAGATGGGAAACCTGTCCTGTTTACTAACTAGAGGAAAATGGGCCAAGTCCTCACTCCAGGCCTTGGCCTCATTGTTTGTCAAATGCAGGTAAACATCGCAAGCTGATAAAACCCAGATAGGCCTTAAAACCAAGGACTCCCTCTCTCACTTGATGAAAGTACCAGACAAGAAACAAAATGGAGTCTGAATACAACTGATTTTTTTTTTGTTACAGAGATCAGGAATTCCTAGTTCTCCTAGATTAAATGTTCTGACTTCAAAAGAAGCAGTAGCTTGTACATTCACTGAGATGGCCCTTTAGTAAGACTTCATAGGAGATGTTAGATCTAACAGCTATCATTATAATGCCAACACTGTACAATAACAAATTTCAATTTGCAACTTGATTGACAGAGCAATCTATAAGAACTGCATTAACTACATATATAGCATTAAAGGCTTTTGTTAATTTAGTAGTGATTTAATGTCTATTAACAGTGACTATAGTTAAGAGTAACACATTATAGGTTTTAAAATAGCTAGAGGAGAGCGTTTTCATTATTAACAAAAAGTAATAATAAATTATTAAGGCAATGTATTAATCATCCCAGTTTGATCATTACACGCTGTGTAAAAACCTGAAACAGCATAGTGCACCTTGGAAATATGCAAACTCTTTATATATCCTTTAAATTACACAGAAACAAATATTGTGGTCTCCTACAGTGTGCTAGAGTGCATTCCACTAAGGATGAAATATTTAAAATACAAAGCAAAGGAAGAAAATTCTGTACAGGCTTTTGTCCTTATAAATTTTAATCGATGGTTCCTAGACTCCATCAGTTTGGTCCTCTGAGTTACAGTGTATTAGAAAAAAAAAGAAAGAGATGTGTGTGTGTGTGAGAGAGAGAGAGAGACAGAGAGAGAGACAGACAGACAGAGATGGACAGAGACAGACAGACAGAGTCAGAGAGAAATGACATGGGTATTGATGAGTTTTATTTATATCACAGTGTCCAAAAAGTGAAAAAAAGGGAAGGAAGGAAGGAAGGAAGGAAGGAAGGAAGGAAGGAAGGAAGGAAAGGAGGGTAAGGAAGAGAGGAAAGAAGGAAAGAAGGAAGGAACAGGAAGGAAGGAGGAAGGAAGGAACAGGAAGGAAGGAAGGAAAGAAGGAAGGAAGGAAGGAAAGAAAGAAAGAAGCAATACCAAACACCTCCCTATCCATACCCCAGCACACCCGTGATCTATTTTCCTTTCATTATATCTCACCTCTTAAATATTCTACTAAATCTCAATATTTTTGAAATATTGGCCTATAACATATGAGACAATTCATATCCAACCTATATTATAGTTTTACAAAATTAGCATGTATGTTAATGTTACAAGATCAACAGTATCTCTTCTCATGTTTCTGCCTATTCTCTCAAAGACTCTTAACTATTGTATACAGTAAGTGCCTTAAAAGCTATCCAAAAACCAATCTCATAAAATATAGAGAAAGGGCTGCCTTGTTTGGCTTTAACAGAAGAGGGTATGCCTAGTCTTATTGCAACTTGATATACTAGGGATGGTTGAACTCCATGGAAGGGCTCCTCTTTTCTGAAAGAAAAAACAAACTGAGGAGGAGTGGCTGGGAGGGCTGAGGAAGGGGGGGTAGGAGGGCTGCAAGGAGAGGAGGGAGTGTAAGCTGTAGAACTGTAGTTGGGATGTAAACTAAAGACATAAATTAACTAACAAAAACATAGAGTAAATTTGTGTACATCGTGCACATGTATACTTACACATTTATTTGCTTAGTTCTTAAATAATTAAAAAGTATAATGAGAAAAAACCAAAAATTAATACTGATTGAATTTATAAAATATTATTCTGCTGAACATTGCCATTTCACAGTGTGATTTTATTCCTGATGAGACATAAACAAATATCTATTCACATCAGATGCCACACCAATGTCAAACAAAAGAACAATTGCACCCTTGTCTAGCTCAGTGAATGAGTGTGTTTATTGGGGTCGTTTATAGTAGTATGGGTCAGCAGTTACTTATGGGAGCTTGGCTGACACAAATTCAGTCACCAGAAAAGCCCACCTCATCATCAAGGGTGATTTTATGATAGCAATATTCATAAAGCCCTCTCAACAACACAGATGAAGCTCAGCTGGCTGGAGAGCATGTTCTCTCCAGCAACTGTGCATTGCTGTGATAGGTTTGTGAAGGGGACCTTACAAATCCTGTAACTTTCACCACTTTCCTGACCCTTGTAAATATTCTTAATTATTATGAACTATGACAGCCTTTGATCTTTTCTGGAAGAAGCATTTCAGTTCAGAGGAAATAGCAAAACAAATTCCAATTAGCAAGGAAATTAATAAAAATAAAAAATAAATAAAATCTTGAGCTCCATTCCCCAATGTTACATCTAAAAGTATGTTTTCCCAACCTGGCCATTCTCGCTGTGTATGGGGGTCTTTTCTCTGATTTTCTGAATGAATTGAGCTATGCTATTTTGAAAGCTATTGACTTCATCATACATGAGCTTCTTTAGTTGCATGAACTTGCATTGGATATCACTCCCATTTAGAGAGAACATCGAACATTAAATTTTATAGTAAAATTACAGTTTCACTTAAGTGAGAGATTACTCATAGGAGAGAGCTGGGGATAAAAACGTTTCTCTATGTTATAGAAACTGGAAGAAGTTAAGCATTCGTAGCACAGAGAACTAAAGAAAAATAGAGAGAGGCTAGGTAGGAGAAGAGCTTGCAGTGCTCCTCAAGTAGCTGAGTCAAATCCCCTAAATTCCTGTAAAAAATGCCAACTGAAGTGTGCTGGGAATCCCATTGTTGGAGGGTTGTGAGGCCAAATCTACATTAATCCCCGTGGCGCCCAGGACATCCACTATCCAGTATAGCCTACTTGAGAGTTTATGCCCAGAGTGATATAATACACACATAAGAAAAAGAGAATATGAGGCAACAAGAGAAGGCAGAGTTACACAGACACATTCATGCACACACACACACACACACACACACACACACACACACACACACACACACAAAGGAACAGACACCCGCACACATACACACACACACACACACACACACACACACACAAAGGTACAGACACCTGCACACACACACACAAAGGTACAGACACCTGCACACACACACATTTGCATGTATATATACAAATACAAGAAAGGAGAGACATGCCAATTGTTTTAAAATATTTAAATGTCAAGGCAGGGCCTGTGACACCAGGAGTCGGTAGCCAAGGAGCGCCATAGAGAGGAAGCCTCACAGGAACTTGGAAGGCCCGTGAGTGGGGTTGAGGGGAGCAGCACCTCTCGCCCAGACCCGCCCGGATCTGCCGGGATCCCGGGCCTGAGAACCCGGGAACAGAAAGACTCCGAAACTTCCCGATCTCACTTGCAGGGGGAAACCTCTGCC
>CM052713.1:60921636-60950224 GCA_028551405.1 Uromys caudimaculatus | reverse complement strand
CCCCCACCCCGGTCCTCCTGGAGTTCGGACCACCAACCAAAGAATACACATTGACGGACTTATGGTTTGGACCACATATGTGGCAGAGGACGACCTCAATGGCCATCAGGGAGAGACGAAAGGCCCTTGGGCCTGAGGATGTTAGAGGCCTCAGTAAAGGGGAATATCAAGGCGGGAAAATGGGGATGGGTGGATGGGGGGATGTGGGGGGTTGGGAGGTGGAATTCCCTCCTAGAGGCGGGTTGGGGAGGGGATGGGGGGTATACAAAGAGGAGACTCAGAAAAGGGGAAACATTGGAAATGTATATAAAGTATCAAAAATAAAAAAGGAGGAAAAAAAAAATGTCAAGGCAGGTACTAGGGACATACATTATTAATCCCAGCACTTGGGAGGCAGAGACAGACAGATCTCTGAATTCAAAGCCAATCTGGTCTACACAGTGAGGTACAGGACAGCCAGAGATACACAGAGAAATCCTGTCTTGAAAACAATAATAAATAAATGAATAAATAAATAAATAAATAAATAAATAAATATCATCATGTTAGTGTAATGTTAACTTTCCTCCTCTGTTTAATTGACATTGCTTAGAAGAAAATACTAATTAAAAGACTGAGTTTACTTCGATGTAAAAAACTTGGTCCTAATAACATTGGACCAACAACAAAATGGAGGATTGCTGTAAATGGTTGGTTGCCTTTCAAAGATATTATGGGCAATGTCTTAATATTTGGACAGAGACTCCACTAGTCATCTTGTAACTTTCTTTCCAACATAATCATTCAGCTATTTGGAGTGTATTATGCAAGGACTCCATAAAATTTGTTTTGTGTTACAAAGAAAGTTCTCTAGAATGGAGAAGCTATTCTACTAGAAAAATAAATTGGGTTTCTGAAATTAGTTTAGATACCCAAGATTCAATTCATAGCAACCGTTGGACTGAGCATGGGGTCCCAGATGGAGGAGTTGGAGAAGGGACTGAAGGAGCTGAGGGAGTTTACAGCCCCATGAAGGGACCAACAGTGTCAACTGGCCTGACTCCCTGGTGCTCCAGGAGACTGGACCACAAACCAACGAATACACATGGAGGGACCCATGTTTCGAATCACATATGTGACAAAGGAGGGCATTGTTGGTCATCAGTGGGAGGAAAGGCCCTTGGACCTGAGTGTGTTAGATGCCCCAGTATAGGGAAATGCTAGGGAGGGAAGATGGGAGTGGGTGGGTGGGTGGGGGAATACCCTCATAGAGGCAGGGGGAGGGGGGGATGGGATAGGGGGTTTCCAAAGGGGAGACCTGGAAAGGGGAAAACATGTGAAATGTAAATAAAGTATCAAAAAAGGGTAACCTTTTCTTCATCACGATATCAGATGGGTTAGCACAGACTATTTCATTACATTGTATAATTTAAATTTCTCTAGAAGACTATAGACCCTCATATCACCTCACATACTATGGATTAGTTTTCAGAAACCAGAGTTCATCCTGTAATATCATTACATCCTTAAATTATATTAATTTTAATGATATTAATATTTAATGACATTAATAGTAAATAAAACATTCTGTAATATAATTACAAGGACCATGATAAACCAGAAGAGAATGCTTTATTTTTGGCTGTGTGTTTTCTCCACATGTTTGCTATAAAGCATTCAAGAACCAAAGGAAGTTTTCTCAGCTTTATGGAATAAAAATTAGATCGGCAGCAGCTTTAATTTCGTGATAAAAGTAAGGCAACCTAAACATAGCTATTGCAAAAGTCTCTAGGGAATGGAGAGACAGGGCCCAAATGGCATGTTATCTAGAACAAAGCTGAAATTGCCCTGGGGAAAGCTAGAGCAGTTCCTTAGATTGTGATACTGAGGCGATGTTAGCTTTGTTTTCATGCTTGTGTTTGGCTCATCATCCTGCTATCTCTGTTTTATCTGTTTACTTTTTAAACTAATTAACAGATGCAAAAATAGCTAGATAGAGAGATCACTATCAAAAGAGCGCAATCAAAAAAGACAATTCATACGCAAGTAGACGGGAGTCTAGCAAAAATCATCAGAGAGGCATCATTCAGCAACTGTTGGGGACAGATGTGGAGACCCACAGCGGAACAGTAGGCACAGCTGGGGAATCTTTTGAAAGTGGAAAGGAGGATTGCAGGAGCCAGGGGAATCAGGAACAGCACAGGAAAACCCACAGCTCACAGGGGCTCACAGACACAGAAGTGGCAATCAGGGAACCTGTATGTGACTGACTAAGGCCCTCTGCACACATGTTATAGCTGTGTAACTTGGTGCTCTTGTGAGACTCCAAACAGTGGGAGTAGAGCTTTTCTCTGACTTTTGCCTGCTACTTAGGGACTCTTTTCCTCCTACTGGGTTGCCTAGTTAAGGCTTAATATGAGGGGAGTGCCTAGTCTTGTTGCAACTTTATATGCCATATTTTATTGCTATCCCTGGGAAGCAATAAAATATTTATCCCTTTCTGCAGGGAAAAAAAAATCTATAATGAAACAAAATAGTCATTTTTGAAGTTGAAATATACTTTCTTAAACGTATACTGTTTCCTCACATTCGGCATACTCCCTCCAGTTTTGTTTTTGTTTTTGTTTTTGTTTTTTAAACGATTCATGCTTAATCACTTACAAAGCATAATACCAGGCTTCTTGTGATTTCAAATTCTATGTCCTTCATAATGAAGCATTATTGAATTTATAATATTCAGGGAAATTACTTTCAGAAATGGTGAATATGTCATATATCCCCTAATGATGCCAAGGTCATTTTGATGTCTTCCAATACTTGAAATACTTCACCACATATAAATAGTTTTTATGAGAGAATAGACATGATGTGTAATTTTTAAAAAGTCTTTAAATATGTCCTATTCTTCCTTTACACACTAGCAAGCTTAACTGTTAACCTCCACCTTTCTGAGTATGGGTGTAAACCTACTCTCTTAACTGGTTTTCTTACTTCTAGCTATTTCCTGCTCCATCAAATTCATTCAGAATCCATTGAATTATCAGAATTATTTTCTCTACGAAGAGCTTTTCTGCCTACAAGCAATCCATAAAGTTATACAGTCTTCTAGCTAAACTTATTTATATGTTATCAAACACCTTTTATAAGCCAGTTTCTATATATGTCTCCCTCTTCTGCCTTCACACAGCCTACCAATGAGATAATATGCTCACCACATGAAAGGTGCTGATGTCATCAACCTTTTCAATCCCTCTGACTGTCAATGACAGTTTGCCTACTTGTAGAATCCCAACAACCTTTACTATATCTTCAGTGGGATTAGAAAGACAATATAATGGAGAACTGGTATGTGGGATGTTTATGATCCTTTAGTACGACTTAAAGTACGACGGGAGACAAGAATAAAGTGTGTCTACATTTATAGCTAATCTTCTGTCATGTATTCTCTTGCATTTTGCCCTACTTAGTCCAAAGACAAATAGCCCCAGACAATCATCCAGGGGGATCAGTAATGTAGCAGACTTAGAACAATGTATCTGGATATTTTTGTGTGTCAATGGTGCTAGAGGCATCTAGTAGGGAGAGGTCAGGTCTGCCAGTAAGCTTTGTATGATCCTAAGATCACCCATACACCCACTAACATAAAAGAGTATTATAACCCAACACATCAACAGAGTCAAAATAGACAGAGCCATACAGTAGATTTTAAACATTAAAAATCATAAGAATCATTTAAGGTATGGAGTATAGTTAAGCAAGAGAGCATGTGGCTAGCATGCAAAAGATTCTAGGTTAAACCCAGCATGTTGGAGAAATGGAAGGAAGAAGAAGAGGAGTAGGACAGGTGATGGGATATGAGGAGGGGGTGAGGGGTAAGAATAATAGGAGGAAGAGGAGGAGGAAGAGGAGGAGGAGGAGGAGGAAGAGCAGGAAGAGGAGGAAGAGCAGGAGGAGGAGGAGGAGCAGGAGGAGGAGGAAGAGCAGGAGGAGGAGGAAGAAAGTAGTTAATTTTAATTTCTTTCTTATGACATAATCTTTGTTTAAATTATTTTGAAAATGTCTTGAAATGTTTTTATGAACATACAAAAGTATCTATCATCCCATCAATTTATCAATCTGTCAATCTAACTACTCTATCTATCTATCTATCTATCTATCCCCTATCTATCTCCCATCATCTCTAAAAGTTCTTCTAGGTTAAAAACACTTATTCCTACAAACCGTTTGAAAGACAGGCTGTGAGTGCACCCTGTCCTCTGAAACTGTATCCATAGGCCACAGCACTGTCTTCCTCCAACACACACACACACACACACACACACACACACACACACACACACACTATCACATTCTTTCCATTGAAAGGATCTGTCTAAGTGTTGTTTACATACATAGCCAGATAAGCCAAATCTGAAAGCTTTATCACTGTCTTCATCTTCCCAGAGCATTGTGCATCTCCAGAAGGAGCCCAAAATATATCCAAGAGAAAGCACTGGGAAGTATTGGAAACAGTCACTAATTTACAGGATGTGTTGATAAGGGGTAACCCCTTAAACATTTAATAACTACAAACTCATCTTAAAATGTGAGCATGTGTTACAAAGGTTTGAAAATGAATATTTCTTCTGTTAGTGACATTATATAAAGTTTCACATCTGGACCCCCCCCCAAAACCATGTAATTAATTGGATTTCCTGAAAAACAAGGGAGTAATAGGGGTTTAATGATTCTCTTCATTACCTTTATGTATATGCATACATCTCCACATGGTATGTGCATGTACATGTGTGTGCAAGCATGTGTGTGTAAATAATCAATGTATCAGGGAGTTTGTGAATATGCAGGTCCTCTGTCTAATGCTGTGTTTAGTTTAAACTAAGTTAGACTTCACTGTGTACTGAAATTTAGGTGTTCTTTTTAAAATCTCCATGTTCTTTAAAAGACTTTAACAAATCCTTGCTTCTCAATGGCAGAGGAAGGTCGAATTGAGAGCTTTGAAATTTGCATATGAGCATGAACTCAGGGAACATATTTAACATATACACTCCATTTACCAAGTAGTAAAATCATTGGACTTGTGTCCTTTGTGTCATCATGTATCTAAATCCCTTTGTCTCGGGCTATTACCTCTTCTCGAAATGTATGATCTATAGAAATAACAGCAAGTTCTACACTGGAAATGCCATGCATATCACCCAAGAAGCTAATAAAAGCATTTGTGAATACAAAAACAAAATGAGAGAATGTGTTTCTCATAACACTTGTTACTACTATCAGTCACTGAGCCAGATCCTGCCCTGTGCTAAGCACAAGACCAAAACCTTGTTCTTTGTAAAGGCTTTGTTTTTTACTCTTCATGAAGTACAGGCATACAGATCAAATTACGCTGCTTGCCCGCTCTACTTCGGGAGTTGGGCATATTTATTAGCTACCACCCAGCTTTTCAAGCTGGCATTTGGATCATTTCAATAACTAATGTTTGTTTTATCAACAATGATTTAATTTGACATCCTGCATAATGCATGTGCAATAACTGTGCCATGTTTGATGGATAAATGCCTAGGAAAAAATTCAAATTGGCTAATAAATAAAATTGAATTTTGAGACCCCATTTATTTTAAGGAAACTTGTCATGGGTTATTAACTGTACTAAATAATGTCTTGTTTATGCCTGTGCATAAATAATTTGAAACAAATCAGGGTGACATATTTAAGAACTATCATACATCCCTTTCTGTTGGATGTAAGTGAAAACAAGATTTCTTATCTATATGCCAAACCTGGTATTTTTCTGAAGAAAAAAATCTTGAGAAGTTTATGACAAAATTCAATTAATATTGCATATATAATTATACATATGTGGATTGGTACTTAAAGATCTACGCTATCTAATGAGCTAAAATTTTGACTGTACATTAATAATTTTGAGACCTTTGTATATTAAATTTACCTGGGTTATTTTTTGTTATTATACCCCAATGTTTTATTTTTCACTATGTATTTATTCTAAATCAGTTTAGTGGTTCTATTCTTCTTATTGTTGATATTTTTCTTTCTTTCCCTGTTTGATTTTTTTGTGTGTGTGAGTCATATTTGCTTAAAATTTTAAATTCCCAAGTACATTTGTTTAGATGAAAAGGGAAGACTGAGATATTCTGCTCTGACACAGACTTCCTGTCACCAATGCCCATTATTCGTGATAGCTTGGGTAGTTGATATCAAAGGATTTCATGCTAAGCATTCTTTCATCAGAGCCTTTTGAGTTTGTCTCCTCAGTACTATGCAGTTCTGTTGCCAAGGTATCACCAAGACAACGTCTGTGCTCTTGGAGCTTATGTACAGGAACATCATATGTACATGATCTTGAAAAGCAGAGTATGGTGATCATCCCAAGCGAATACAAACTAATGCTTTACAAAGCTTAGCCAGATCTGAGGAAGAACTGAAAATGGGTGTTTGGAATAGGTGGAATTTAAACAGCCTTTCAAGTAAGTGGGGCTACTTGTTTTAACCCAATTAATAGCTTGATCCCATACTATCTTCCAATAATCCAACGAGATAAGGCAAGAAAAAACAGTTACATTGCCAATAGCAAATCAGTCATCAGAATGGATTTTCATTCTGCTTTGCAGCGCATGAGCAGATTAGAACATATCATGTTTTGAGCTTCATATATTGTGGAATGAGGAGTCAGAAGTTCAAAATCTGATTGCAATACTTTACAAAGCTAGACAATAGTAGGGCTAGGTCTCAAATGAATTCCCCTGGGTCCTGAGTAGTTCTGATGGTTTTAGCAACCCAATTTGCTGAGTGTGGGCAACATTCCAGGCTGCTTAAAACTGAATCACTCTACCAAGATACAATGTGTCGCACAAGTACTTGATACATCATATTTTCAGTAGCTGGGAGTGAATTTCTCTTTTGAAAATTGGCTTTCAGAAGGAAATTGGAAATTTATACTCTAGTGTGTAAAAGAAACACACACACACACACACAAACACACACACACACACACACACACACACACACACACACACACACACACACACAAACCTGCAAATTTACCTTAGTGCTTAACCCCACTCTAACCTTTCCTCTTTCTTAGGATAAGCTCTGTGATCATACTCAGTCCCTGAATCTTGGGAAATTTTTAAAGTTCAGCTATGATAGAAACTACAAAAGCTCTATAGAGGGGGTGGATTCAGTACTAGTTCTTGATGTCTGCTCTCTGATAGTTCACTGCTTTATCACCAACTCTGCCCAGTTTCTCTGAAGCTATTTGCCCCGTGACATCCGTGACATCCTTCTAGCATCTTTTCATCTGCCCTTCTCAGGAACAACTCCAGTGAGCAATTCACTGGAAAGAATTCAACGTTAGACTCAAACTAGGCTTCCTTACAGCTTGATAGCATACAATTTTAAAAGGCAGGGCAGTGGCGTGTACAGTGAATCTAGAAGTCTTGTTGTCTAGTCAAAGTGGCCAAACAGTAACAGTGTTTCATTCTCTAAGCACAGATAAGTGATACCTGGATGGATGGTTGTCAATCATCTATCTTAAGCCTGAGTCGATAGAGATTCAACAAGGGGATTTTTACAGGCATAAATCACCAACCTTAACTTCTATATCTCTACTATATGTCATCCACCTCCAGGAGTGAAAACTAAGTATAACTCAGAGCATCCAGTGGGAAGCGGCAATAAATATCCATTACAAACTAGAATGTGGCTGGTAGAAGGAACTACCTAGCATGGCCTGTAGCCTTGTTCACATGGCAGATTATTGGCAGTGTATTCAAGGAGGTAGATGTTCCCTGCACCAGAATCCTGTCAAGGCCACACCTCTTCTTGAGATATGCAAGATTAGAGTACTCCATTCCTGATGAGTTATTCTTTAATTTAATCTTGGTTATTACTGCTGCTTATCATCAACCTTAAAGATTACTTTCATTTGATAATTAATTTATTATGTTTGACTTCCTTTGCTCTCTAAAGAACAACAATAAAACAACATGGAACATTGTAAGATGTACGTCTACTTACCTCCTGTATCTATATCTGTTATTTTCATAATTATGGCTGCTATAACAGTATTTAAAGGTACTTCAGTGTCTCACAGTTTACCTATTGGAACTGGAATTAGAGAAGATATAGCCAAGATTTCCTGACACCCTGACAGGACTTGATCCTTAGAGACCTGCACTCAGGAAAAGGCAGATCCTTGGTTTTGTCACAGAAAAGAATTTGAAGATGAGTCAGACTGATTCAAAGCTGCCTTATTACAAACAGAAAGAATGGAGCCAGGGAGCAGTCTCTCTGGATGGAGGTATTTAACACTAGACAATGAAAATGATGACATTTTCAGTCCCTGAAACACATATAAATGAGAAAGGAAACCGCTGGATCTAGGAAAATGCTCTAACTTTTCCTCTGACCTCCATATACTTCCTTTAGCATGTGTTCTCCATAATAAGAAAAATAAATTTCATGATGCCTTGAAAACTAGAAAGAAATGAACAAACAGAAAGAACTGGATGTAGCCACATAAGTGCAAACAACTCAAAGAAGACTGAGTTACTGTAACGGCACTGTGGTGACTGTGTTTAGTATTTTGGTGGTGACTACTTAGGTAAGAACCAAATCTGATTCTTCAAAGTTTAATACAGTGGCACTAGGAAGTTTGGACATTTATTTACCCTTTAGTGGGATTTGGAATAGACAAATGCACCAAGACAAAAATAAAAAGGAAACATGCTGTATACACTTAGTCCTTAAGCATGCTTCCTTGCATTTCTATATAAAATAAATTCTGTTTTGGCAACATTGATAGTAAATATTTAATGCTGGAATTATTGACTCTGGGTAGAGGCTTCCATGCAGAGGCTCCAAAGTGAGAGGCTGTTTTTCCTTTACAGATCTTCATAATCTCCTCTGTCTCTTTATCCTGCCTCTCATTCTACACTGGGTAGAGACTGACAATGGAAATGGGTGGCTGTAATGATAGCCAGCTGCTACACACTGTAGAGAGGTTGATTTTGAGGGAAATGGGCAATGTTCGATGACACTGACTACAAAACTGATAGAAGACTAAAGAAGACAGTTACATTCTTGTCTTCCCTGAAGCATGGCAGAGGGAGCCTGAACCAAGTAAAAGATTTCCTGGCTTTACCTCAACACCAGTTATGTTAAGAATTCTGTCCAAAACACGAGCAGAAATAGTTGCTTTCAACTCAGTTCACCTTGTGATCATTTTGACCTAGCACACGAGGCAAACCTTTAAAATAAACATTTTGAAACTTATGAGAAATCTTCAGTTAGAAACATTTCTCTAAACCTGAAACATTATATCTGTTCAAAATTAATATGTATTTTACTATTATTGCTATAATAAAGTCCATAAGTCCATTGTATATAGAGTTTTTAACAAGTACTATTTTATTTATTGAAATATTATACTTCTTTTCACACAATGAAAATTAAAATTGAAAAAAAGCACAGTACATAAAAACTAGACTGATTTATATCAATCTAATTACGTATCTATTTCTCTTACCCCTGTGATTTAGATGAAGCTTTGGGGATTTTTCGCAAACTTTTATACTTATAAGTCTTCAGAAAACCTAAAAGCTCCAGTAGGGAGAACATAGGTGTTTGTTTGTTTGTTTGTTTTGTTTTCTGTGTATGTTTTCTTCAAATTTCAGAGCATTACTTATTTGTAAAGACCATGTATGGTCATAATATTTTATTAGTTTATAATTATTTGCCTTAGGCTGGGAATGTGGTATAGCTGGTGGAAAGCTTCCCTAGTGTACAAGAAAGTCCTAGGTTTATCTCCTATATTTCATAAAAACTGCATAATCACAATGCCTATAAGTCCAGCATTCAGGAAGTAGAGTCAGGGACAACCAATCCTCTTCAGTTACATGATAAGTTTGAAGCCAGTTGGAGTTATATAAGTCACTGTTTCAAAGAAAAAAAGCCTGACGGAGCCTGATAACAATGAAAGATATAGATACTCTCTTTAAATGGCTTTTCTAAAATAACTCTGTAAATACTCTTGCATAAAACCGCATTACTGTGTTACTATATTGACTAAATAGAATGTTCGGAGATGCTATGAGAAAATCTAAAGTGTGTTCACTTCGGAGAAATAAATGCAGTGACTCCCAACACATCTGTTCCACTTTTAAAAATCGAGCCATGGAGAGGACCACCTGGAGATTAACTACTGTAAATCTTACATCAGATCTCAAGAATCTACCTTAGAAGACAGAGTAAGAGAAATACAGACAGAACCGCTGTCTTCCTATCATCTTTAAACATAATTAAAATCCCCATGGATTGCTGTAGGCATTTTCTCTTTTCATAATGTGATGATTAAAACAGAGGTTGTGCGGTTTATGTTTGTTTCTTACGCATTTTATTCCCTCTCTTTTCAGTTTGAGAAAGCCACTTTTGAGGTTATTC
The DNA here is from genome assembly GCA_028551405.1 of Uromys caudimaculatus. Lineage (NCBI taxonomy): Eukaryota > Metazoa > Chordata > Mammalia > Rodentia > Muridae > Uromys > Uromys caudimaculatus. The sequence continues at coordinate 60,939,781 of CM052713.1, read as the reverse complement.
ATGTGAACCCCGGCATCTGAAGACTATTCTTCTCAATAGAGTAGAAACATTACAGTTATTGTCTACCTCCAGTATATTATCGCCACAAAATAGCACACGCCATTAGAGAGCATCTCAATGAAGGACATTATCATTATGTATTAGCACACACCATTAGACAAGAGTTTCAACTGCAAAACGTACTGAGGGAACAGACTCATAACACCACAGCCCTTCTGGGTAATATAACTCAAAACTGTTAAATCATTCAGTCGAGGTGAACTCCGATCCCATGATTGGCACCTAACATCATTGTGAGCTTTCAGTGGTCATTTACTTGGTGAGAAATAGTTCTTCCTATTCTGATACAAGTACTAATGAAGTACCCAAGGAATTTTATTGTGCTTCAACCCAGGCAGAACTCATAAGACTCAAATGATAATAAACCTAATTATAATAAATATCATGGGGCTCAGCTTATGGGTTTCGAATATAAAACAGAAATCTGGTGGAGAAAATTTATTAATTAAATGTTTTATGTTTATAAACAGTGCTGAGTGGACTTATTTAAATGAAAGAAAAAACGAATGCCACATTGGATTTTAAACTTCTAGCACTGTATAATGTCAAAGTGATGTTTCTTTGTCCCACCAAATATCAAAGGTATTTGTATATGATATGTCTCAATGACATTTCTCCAAGAGGCTTCATTTAATATGGTATTTATGCTCATGAAACATTAATGCATGCTATGGATATTTGCCTGTGAAAATGAGAGGCAACAAATTTTGCACTTCTCAAATGAAAATTAATCTCGAATGAGTTTGACTTGCAACATTTGCATTTTCTCGGGATAACAACATAATGTTTTAAATAAAAGTTTATTTCAAAGCAAAAAATTATGTTTAAGGACATAACTCATCAGAATCACACTGTAGGAGCTAGTATCTTTTTGTGTGACAGAATATTTTTGCTCCTAACTCACCATAGATTTCCAAACCTAAAGTAAAGTTTATTATCTAATATCAATTTTATTTTATATGAACTCCTTTCAACCACTGATAGATAATTAGAAAATATCAAATATTTTATTTACATGTGCATATTTCCTATCAATATACATTATGCTTAATGGGGAAAACTTACAGTTTCTTTCTTTTCACGGTTTAAGTGCATGGGTGTCTTGCCTCCATGTGTGCCTCTGTACCAGGTAAAGACATAGTAACTGCATAGGCATAAAGAGGTTGTCAGATTCTCTGGAACTCGAGTTACAGAGGATGGTCAAGTGACATGTGGGTAGTGGGAGTCAAACCCAGCTTCTATGGAGATGTAGATGGTACTGTTAACCACCTAACTCTCTTCTCAGTTCCTTCTAGTCTCTTATATATCTCATACCTATTACAATTTAGTGAGAAGATCTAATCTTGTATTATTTATATAAAAATAACAACACATCCTAAGTGCATACTGGTCACAAGAAGAAATTAGTCCTATGTGGTTTCATATTTTGCTTGTTTTGGTGTATTGTTTGTTTGTTTGCTTGCTTTTTGTTTCTTTGTTGTTGTTTTGGTTTTTTTGGTTTTATTTGTTTATTTTTTTTTTTTTTTGGTTTTGGGGTTGTTTTTGTTCTTTTGTTTGTTTGTTTGTTGAAAACTAAAGAATGTGAGAATGTGACAAATTCCTGTTTTCTCTCAGAGTGGCTTACTGGGATGTCTACCCCTTGAAAGGTCACTGATTGGGAAATGCAGAAAAGTGAAAGTTCACAATACTTAGTACCAGAAGGAAGTACTGGAAGTACTACCAACATATTACTCTCCTTTGCCCAAGTACATATCCTTAGCTCTGATGGCTTCCTTTACCTCTTGTTGGAAAGATATTAATTGAGCAAGATCCCCTCTTTGGATTTTTCCATCCCGAGCTATGTATGTTAAGGATCTATATGGAGTCATCAGCTTTCCTGATGCTGCTCTCTGCATTGTTCTGCCTGTGGCTAGCACTGCCAGGAGAACACAGTCTTCTCTGGCTGCTTCTCAAATCATTTGGTGTATGAAGACTAACATCACATGACTCTGAATTCAGGGCATAGTAGTACTCTGCTTTGAAAACACACTAAAAACAAGTTTTAACAAAACCTCACTAAACTCCACATAAGAACTTGGTCTAGTCAAAGATGTAGATTGTTTCCTGTCTCAGGTGTTTCCAAGAGCATGGGCATATTTTATTCTGGTTCAGAACTAAAACATAGAATAGGAGGCATTCATGTGGCAAACAAATCACTTACAAACCATTAAAAATTCGCAGCCTATATGTTCCCTGAGAACTTCATCTTTGTCTGATAATAATAATTGTGACTTGCTGAAATGGGTTGCTGTTATGTAAAAATGAGCCAACATTTATGAAACACAGAGAACAATATGCTAGAAAAACAGGCACCCAGTGAGTACCTCTTACTGTTATTAGTTTGAACTCCAATTTTGAAAAGAATATACAATTTATAAAGTAGTTTTAAGAGGATAAAAGACACATAAAGAAATTGCTACACAGTTTTGCATGATGAAAAAAAAAATCAAATAATAGCACTAACAAGAGAGAAACATCTATCTACTGGTTAATCATTTAAACATGCCAAGTAGAGGGGCTGGAAAGATGGCTCAGCAGTTAAGAGCACTGATTGCTCTTCCAGAGTTCCTGAGTTCAATTCACAGCAACCAATGGTGGCTCACAACCATCTGTAATGAGATCTAGTACCTTCTTAGGGTGTGTCTGAGGAGAGCAACAGTGATCTCACATAAAGTAAATAAATAAATCTTTAAAAACAAAAACAAAAAACCAGAAACAAAAAACAAACAAACAAACAAACAAAAAGGAACCAAGAATACATCAGCTAGAAACAGCATGGCCCAGGTCTTCAGTATGTGTGCAGTTCCTTGATTTAGATCTTCTAGTCTTCCCTTCTTTAATATCACAACTAATCTCACCATTTGTCTTTTTACAAACTTATGCTAATCACTACATTTACTCTCTAAATTTCCATCCTACCCCTTAGCAGAAAGAAAGAATTTTAGCTGAGTTTTTTTCATTAAACAGCCTCATTCTCTAAATCCTATAACTTTTTCTACCATAGTACACAATACACACACACACACACACACACACACACACACACACACACACACACACACACACGATTAAACTAAAGAGCCAGATACTTGATGCAAATTTGATGATATTTATGGCCCAAATTTACCATTTTACAATAAGTCTTCATAACTCCTTTAATGCCCTCAAATACCATCTATTGACAATTCCCAAAATAATAGTTACTAAAATGTGTATCTTTCAATCAAAATTCTGAGATTTTTTTCCCTATACTATTACCTTGCCTACAATATTTCTCTCTGTCACACTTTTCAAACATTTTTATACCATATAATATATCCACAGTCTTTCTCAGATAAAAATACACTGAAATATTCTCTTTAATATCAAACAGAGAGGAGCCTTGTGTGATTCTTTATAGAGTCAACAGACCTGGGATAGTCATACTGCACAAATATGCAAATGCTGCATTACTCGGTCATACATACATTCTCAATAGTCAGTACTCAGAAGCTACATCTAGTCCAGGATCCTGTTAGCGAGGAAACTCCTATGGGGACTTCATATGAGCTCTGACATCCTGATTCCTTCTGACAGTCATTCTTGATGTGTCAACCTGTCCCCCAGCTGGATACTTCTGCAAGTCACTGCCATGCTTCACAGATCCCACCACCTCAAGCTTCATCTCTGTCTTCTGGTGCTGTTCACACTCTACTGAAAAACCAGTGAAGCGTCAATCCGTGGGCTGTCTAAAATCCTTCAGGCATAAAATAAAGCTGTGGTCTTTTTTCTATGTATGCTTAAAGATGAAAAATAAAGTTTAGAATTTAAAAGTTTCAAAATATATGCATTGATGAGCACATGTAATGTGCATTGCTGCACAGGTCAAGGAGCACAACACACTGGGGTGGGGGGAATGCAGAGGCTGTCCTCATTGCAGTAAATAAGTACAGAAAAAATTATCTGTCCAATGTTCTTGGGTTTATTTTTGTCTGGGATTTTAAGGTTTAATGAGTCTCATTGGTTTTAATTAGAGTAACCTTGGTGGAAATAGATATTATTACTAAGCGAATCAGGACTAAATGGCTGTTAAATAATTTGCATTCTATTATACATTATGTCCTACTTATAGAAAGCAATATCCATGACCTATTCTTTAAGTATATATTAAAATGCAGTGTAAAATTTGGCCTTATATATGAATTGACAATTGCCTGGCACATTTTATTCAATCTGTTCTTTAAAGAACTTTCTAGGTAAATTAGATATGATATTAGATACTGTTAAAGAGATGAGTGTGTTTATCCCTACGACATCTAGGTGATTCTGAAATCCCTGACAATGGAAATCTTTATTCTCTATTACTGTGTCATGAAGCCTACAGCAATTTCTTGGAAATGTACTGTCATTTGCTTAAGTGTCCTTCTCTTTTTGTCTCTCTTTGTTTCAAATGGCAAAGAGTATCTATGTTCAAATTTCATCTTTAGAACACCCTCCCCCAATAATAGGGAAGAGGACTAGTTGTAGCTTGAGTGGAGTACCCATTAGATTCCAGCTACTTTAAAAGTTGCTTTGAATGTATTTTGTCTCTTACAAAGTAGGTATCATGATACTGCCTTTATAAGGCAGTAAATTGAACAAAACTCAATCAAGAAAAGTGTTAAGACTGTATAGCATGAGACAATATGTTGATAGCATCCTCTCAGCCTCCACTAAAAGAGCATTCGTTTTAACTGTTATGCAGTATATGATTGGCCAACAAGTATCTATTCATCACTTACCCACTCAAGATTTTGAAATGGACTTTTGAGTATATAAAGAATCGTGACAGGTACTCCTATCCTTTCTTCATTAAATAAAAAGGTGAATATATTGTCAACTGAGAAAGACTATGGGTATCATTGTATTAGACAAACTAGCTTGATTATCCACTTCATATGTTATAGTAAACTATGCCTCGATTTAACATCCTATTAGCTAAAGTAAAGAAACTGAAATAGAGATACTGTTTACATTCAATGTGCTTTTATCATTTAGTCTTATAACTAATAACAAATTCAGTGAAGACTGCTGGACTTTTTAGCCCCTTCCAGGCCAAAATAATATTCCATTTATTTGATTTGTGGCCCAAAGTGACATCCATCTGACTGTACTTCCCAGCTGACTGTGTGGTCATGTTATTGTCTTTTATAAAGATTTGTTCTCTCTCTCTCTCTCTCTCTCTCTCTCTCTCTCTCTCTCTCCCTCCCTCCCTCCATGACCCTCCCTCCCTCTTTGTGTGTGTGTGTGTCTGTGTGTCTGTGTGTGTACATGTGCATTTTTCTTTGTAGAAATGCAAAAGTAGCATTGAATACGCATTAATGGGGGTCCAAGCAGTTATAAGCTGCCTCACAAGAGTGTTGTAAATGGAACCTAGGTTCTCTGGAAGAGCAGTTAATACTCTTAACAACTAAACCATTTCTTTAATCCCAGGTTCACTGTCTTTATCTTAGTCCATAAACCTGTAAATTGTTAACCTACAGAAAACAATCACCACAATTATCCACTACCATGATGCTATGGCTCACTGTAATATCCAGGAAACATATTTTAAAAGGCGCTTATTTGATAGTCCAGGAACCAAATTAAGTAGATAGTAAATAATATTGATTGGGATAGTCACATTTACCTGTACAATATGGAATCAGTGCTGATAGCATGATTTCTGATCACAGTTTGCACTTATCTTTTAATCTATTAAATGCAATTATCTTAATCCACCTCTATGCCTCATCATTTTTTTTCTAATGAAAAGACTAACTTCTATGAATTCACTATTCTAATTTCTCCCATTGGTACCAAAAAAACTGGTTACAAACACAAACTTTAATCAAATTTCCTTTGATAAAATAGAACTTGATCCTTGTCTTAGAGTTTTACTAATCTGAACAGACACCATGACCAAGGCAACTCTTTTTATTAAAATATTTATTTACATTTCAAATGTTATCCCCTTTCCCAGTTTCCCACACCCACCTACCCATTCCCACCTCACCACCCTAGCATTCCTCTACAATGGGGCATCAAGCCTTTACAGTACCAAGGGCCTCCCCTTACACTGATGTCAGATAAGGCCCCTTCAGCTCCTTCAGTCCTTCCCCTAACTCCTCCATTGGGGTCCCTGTGCTCAGTCTGATGGTTGGTTGTGAACCTCTGCATCTATATTGGACAGCATCCGGCAGAGCCTCTCAGGAGACAGCTGTATCAGGCTCCTGTCAGCAAGCACTTCTTGGCATCCATAATAGTGTCTAGGTTGGGTATCTGCATGTGGGATGGATCCCTAGGTGGGGCAGTTCCTGGATGGCCTTTCCTTCAGTCTCTACTCCACACATTGTTTCTGTATTTCCTTAAGACAGGAGCAATTCTAGATTAAAATTTTGGAGGTGGGTGGGTAGCCCCATCCCTCAACCAGCTGGTGCATGCCTCTCTGGATATGGTTTCAACAGGTTCTCCCTCCCCTTTGTGGGGTGTTTTAGCCGTGTGGTCCTGGGAGACTCTTGCTTTCCTGGCATCTGGAACTTTCTAGTTGCTATATCCAGTTCGCCATTCCCCGTTGCTACACACCTCTGTTCAATTTCCTGACCCTCTGTTCATCTCCTCCATCTCCTCCCATTCCTGATTCTTCCCCTCTTTTTCCCCTCCCCCTCTTCCCTTCCTCCAAAGAGCCCTCCCATCCTCTACTTCCCTTAATTATTTTGTTCCCCTTTCTAAGTAGGACTGAAGCATCCACTCTTTGTTCTTCCTTCCTCTTGAGCTTCATGTGGTCAGTGAGTTGTATAATGGGTATTCCACGCTCTTTGCCTAATACCCACTTATCAGTGAGTACATACCATGTGTGGTCTTTTGTGACTGAGTTACCTCACTCAGGATGATATTTTCTAGATCCATCCATTTGCCTGATAATTTCATGAAGTCATTGTTTTAAATAGCTGAGTAGTATTCCATTGTGCAAATGTACCACATTTTCTGTATCCATTCCTCTGTTGAGGGACTTCTGGGGTGTTTCCAGCTTCTGGCTATTATAAATATGGCTTATGCTCTAAGATCAAGCTTCGACAAATGGGACCTCATAAAATTACAAAGCTTCTAGAAGGCAAAGAACACTGTAAATAAGACAAAACAGCAACCAACAGATTAGGAAAAGATCTTTACTAATCCTATGTCCAATGGAGGGCTAATATCCAATATATACAAAGAACTCAAGAAGTTAGACTCCAGAAAACCAAATAACCCTATCACAAAATGGGGAACAGAGCTAAACAGAGAATTCTCAACTGAGGAAACTTGAAGGGCTGAGAAGCACCTAAAGAAATGTTCAACATCCTTAGTCATCAGGGAAATGCAAATCAAAATGATTCTGTGATTCTACCTCACACCAGTCAGAAAGCCTAAGATCAAAACTTCAGGTGACAGCGGATGCTGGAAATGATGTGGAGAAAGAGAAACACCCCTCCATTGCTGGTGGGATTGCAAGCTGGGCTAACTACTCTGGAAATGTCTAGCAGTTCCTCAGAAAATTGGACCTAGTACTATCTGAGGACCCAGTTATACCACCTCTGGGCATGTACCTAGAAGATGCTCCAACATGTAATAAGGACATGTGCTCCAAGGCAAGTCTTATAAGGACAACATTTAATTGGGGCTGGCTTACAGGTTCAGGGGTTCAGTCCACTATCATCAAGACAGGAGTAGAGCAGTGCTGGGGCAGGCATTATATAGGAAGAGCTGAGAGTTCTACATCTTGTTCTAAAGGCAAAGAGAAGACTGACTTCCAGGGAACAACTTCTTCCGTCAAGGCCACGCCTACTCCAACAAGGCCACACCTCCTAATAGTGCCACTCACTGGGCCAGGCATATTCAAACCATCACAATCCTAATTAAAGAAATAATAAATCTTTTAATATAGACTAGACACCACAAGTTTGGATATATAAAAGTAGATTTTGAAAGAGAGAGACAAAATCCTATAAACTTCAGCCTCAAAACCTCTAGAAGCTGAGCCTGAAAGTGACTGTTGAATAATACAAGGGTGAATGCATAACAACTTGGGCCCTGTGAAATGGTCTAACATACCAAACACTGCTTTTGCTCAAATGACACCAATGAAAGAGTACCAAGAAAACCAGGAACAGGGGCAAAATGTTTTCAAGAGGGGGAAATCAGCCGTGTTCCATGCTGACTTTAGGTCAAATGACACAGACACAAGGCCTGTGTCAATTAAAGAATGCCAAAACCACATAAGTGAAGTAAATCATCTTGCTTAGGAAGTACTCCCTCTTTTATCTTACATTCATATTAAATTTAAGGGACATTTTATTTTATTACATTATTTTTTTATTTCCTTTCAGAGACACACATATAACAGCTTCTGGAGGTCAAAGGGCAACTTGGAGAAGGCAGATCCTTCCTCACCTTCAAAATTATGGGATCCCAGGACAGAACTCTGATCATGAGGCTTAGTGGCAAGAGCTCTTACCTCCTGATCACCTCACTAGCTGTATTAGTTTTAGCTGGTTCTGTTTCAAGGAAATGAAAGAACAAAAAATAAATTTTAGAGGACAAATGTTTCCATTTTATCGGAGTATGGGAGTTCTCTTGCGTTCAGAAAGAAGCTGCTAAGACAACCTCAACTGAGTTACTTCCTTTTCTTCTTATTCAGTTTCATTCTTCTTTTGAAACTCTGACTGATTGGTGGGTTTATGCTATAACCTAACTCCTTTCTTTTGCATTTCAGTCAGTGAACAATGAAATCTTCATTTAGTTCTCAGTTCACCTCAAAGAGCAAATCTAAGGGGATTTTTGTCTTAACAATTCCAGAGAGAACAAGAGTACCTGCCCATTCACCGTGGAAGGGATAAAGACAGCTGCTTAGCAGTGCCCCCAGACAGGCATACTTTGTATGCAATGGGTTTAACATGCAGATGATGGCTGCTGAGGAATTTCTCACCTCAACTGTCATGCCCCAACACTGAGAATTCATAAGAAGATGAAACAACTCTCTAATCCCTTAAACTGCTAATGCATAGCTAAGAATCCCCATGCATAACTAATAAAATTTACATAGACTAAGCTTCAATTTCTTTGAAGGAATGTTTCATTTCATTTTTGGAAAACTAATATGAAAAATCTTTAAGCACTGTAATATGGACTAAAAGGCTGTGTTTGGGAGAACAGAGGAATATATCAGGAGATCAGTGTCCAGAGCAAGTATCTCTCAGGAGTTGCGCCTTTGTTTGTCTTCATTAATTATCTTTGCAATGGGGGAGTACCAAATGTCTCTGAATGTGAAATCAATCTTCCTGTGCTTTAAAGGGTATCCTGCTCTTGCTTACTGTCCTTTTACCACACGTGTGATTTGGGCTGTAATCCTAAAAACAAAATCCAGAAACATAAATGGCTGCTCCAAAAAGGCAGTGATGTTTGATGGTTATAGTAGTTACTCTGACTGTGGGATGGCAGATAGCTGGAAGATTAGTAGCACATCCTTGGGGGAGAAAAACATTCTACACTTTGGTTGGATCAAATACGTTCAGGGAAATAAGGCTTTTGGCTTGAGGTCTTAACATTTAGTGATTCCTAACTTGACATGAATACATACATAGGAGGGTTCTTTCCACCGATTTGATATAACTTCAACAGAAATACCTTGTACTTCTTTTAGTTACCAGCTAGTATTTTGTTAATTATTAAGATAAAAATCATCTATTTTTTCCTAATTCAGTGTTCTCAAAATAAAATGTTACCCAGTGTCCCATGTCTCATATCTCTGAAAATATCTTCCTCTTTATCTGATAAGTTCCTGTATCTAGTTTTATCTAAGATGTTTTTATATATTAACAACTCTTTATAATATGTAATTTGCATTTTTCTGCCCATCACCTCTCTTATTTTTGACACATCACACCAAGTGACGTGATACCCAAAGGGTTGCCTGCTCCCTTGCTTGTCTGCTTTGCTCCTGAGTTTGAATTTGTTTGCTTGTTTGCTGTTATGTTATCTATGACTATTTATTTTAATCTTTCACTTTTACTGATTACGTGAGGAGATTTTAAGCTAACGCACCCGAGCAATAAATGAAAATTTTGACAAATATTCAAAACTGCTTAAAATAAATCTAGAGATAATGTTAGTGTAATTTAAACTTGTAATATCTCATATAATACTAGTACTCAGAAAGAAGAGGCAGGAACATGTTTGTGAGCTCAAGGATTGCCTGGTCATAAACATAAATCCAAACAGATTTCTCTTAGACAGATATTTGAATTCAGTTAACCAAATACAATTTCATACATTACAAGCCAGAAAAAAAGAGATTGAGATGCCACAAGAAGCTTATATTTATTTTATATATTTATAAATATATTTATTTGAAAATAGGGCTGTATCTTAAAGAAAATAGGTGATTAGTTTTTTAATTTTAATATCTAGCCTTTTAGAATTTCCATAATTACTGGAAAATAAGGTAAAATAATAAATATAATTGAGAAAAATGTGTACTGTGGTACACTTTATTATTCTTAAGGGAAATAATATAGCTAATTTTAATTCTGTTCAACATAACGATATTAATTATTTAAATAACTATCTGTCAAAAGCTACATATTAAAGCCATTCATGTAACAATGTCCAACGTAGCATCGAAGTCATAACATTTATAAAAATCAAAAAAATGTTGATATTAAAATGCACAAACCTCCAATGAACCCTTTTTTTGTTCAACAATAATGACATAATTCATAATCTCAAACTTATTGCTCAAAAGAGTAAGTATTCCAAATGTCAAAGGTAAGGGCACAGTAGGGATTAATTCTTACGAGGACAGAAAAGAGGCTGGAATATGAGCAATGAAGAAACAAACAAGAAGCGACTATGCCACACAAGATAAAGCAGTAAATATAGATCTCAATGGGAAAATGATGTATAAAGAAAAGAAAATCGGATTCTGTGCATCAATTTAGCACCATAGCCAGGTATTGGATGCTTCCTCCTATTGGCTACTGAGTATGACCAAATCAGACATTTTGGTAATTCTGTAAAATCTTGTCTCATTAATCCACCAAGAAAAGGGAGAGAATAATTATACTACAATACACTGAATGTCACAGTTCTCTTTCCAGTCTTGTCTGTGTATTTGGTTGTTACCCTGAGCCCTGAGCCTACTACTAGCCAACCAGGATAACTCAAAATAAAAAGAGCCTTCCCTCTTGTCTTACAAAGAAGTGAAGGCAACATCATGCATTTTTTTGAGAAGGGCCTAATAGCAAAGTAGGTGATTTCCTGAACAGATATGAAGCTGTGTAGCTATCTAGAAATAACATAGTTAAAATCTTCACATTAAATTTCTTTATTCATGTGTCCTTCATGCCCCCATTCATTTGACCACACCCAATTTATCTCTCTTAGAATCTGGAATCTTTCAGAACGTTCAACAAAGAATTGTGAATTGGGACAATAGCTACATAAACATGAATTGTCACCCATGTCACCAAACACTGTGTGGAGTTACTTACCCATAGTAAACCCCTTTAGTATTCGTGTCTTTAAATGAGAATATCCATAAGTCCTGGTTGGGCACATGGCAAATAGGCCTTGAAAAGAAATGACAGGCAGAGTTTCTTTGTCACTGATGAGCTGTCAGGAGTCCCTACTTGCTTTGGTGCATTAGCCTGTTGAAGCATAGCAAGAAATGCCTCAGGGTTGCCTCTTGATGTATAGCCCTGGTAGGGTGGCCTACCTGAGTTTAATGAATGATATCCAAAGAAGGCAGCATCACTGTGAGCAAACGTAAACCATTGTTTTGTACTAAGACTGGTAGAATCTGGAGACAAATAATAAAATTTAAAAGCTGAAAGTAATATGTCACAAATATATATATTCACATTAAGAGTATAACTGTTCAAAGGGGTATTTTATATATTTCATTGTATAGTATTCTAATTTGAAATACAATATAAGAGTACAATTCTCACTTTAAATGTATTGTGAAAATATATGGCTCATATATTTAAAATGTATTCACTAAGGTCATATATTAAGATAACTAACAAATTTTAGCGATTCATCCTTTCATATATTATGCTAAATTTCTGGAAAAGACATTTCTGTCAGAATAACATTCTAATGAAAATATATTAATAAAATCCCCAGATAGTAGGTCAAAGAAAATAAACTCAGCTTTCTGAAATGACAAAGAAAATGTAGCACAGCATCAAGTCTTTGAGATGGATTTTATTTGTTTGCCCACCAGGCATGATGTCACAACATGTTTCCAGGGATATTAAAATTTTAATTAAATTCATATTTGCAAAGTCAGAATTCCACTTAAATTGAGCTTAAAATTAGAAAGGTTGTATATAAGAAAAAAGAAAGGCTGTATATATAAAATACTCTTTTTAATAATAATCTATAATATCAAAATAAATGCTTTGCAAACCAAGCTACATTTAGCTATGTTACAAATAATTCAAAAGAATTGCCTTGTTCAGATGAGAAGTACCACAGAAGCCAAAACTGGTCATGTCAGGGCATATTTGATTATGATTTATTTGTGGATCTATTGTGAGTCTACAACAAATGAGACGCATGTGCTTTGAGATAAAACATGAAGAGAAAGTAGAAACAAAATGTGGCCCTCAGGAGAGGCAGGATGCGTCTTCATTCCCCAAAAGGAAAAACAAGAAAAAAGGCTGTACCGTAGTATTTACATTAGAGAGTTCTAGGACATATGTAGAGAGCCTGAACTGGTAAGTAAATTAGAACACAGGAACAGGGCCTGATGGAATTGTGTGTAGTGCTGAATTTTATTTTATCTATCTATCTATCTATCTATCTATCTATCTATCTATCTATCCATCCATCCATCTATCTAATCTATCTATCTGTTTTAGGTCTCTCTTCCCTTGTCCTTGAAACATAAATAAATAGCAGCATGGCCAGTCATGTGCACAATGCTTCCATGATTTAAATTGTTTAATGAGTAGACAACCTTAAGAGTTAGCCAAAACTCTTACCCTTTTTGATATATAATGAATGTAGTTAGTCAGTGGTTCAAGAATTTAACCAAAAAAAAAATTAACTAGCTATCAAATAGGAAGTCTAGTTTTGATACTTTTCATTCTGACAGCATTGTCTCTTAGCAATTTCATCATACTCTAAGCTAAGTGAGCATTGGGTAGTGTAGTGGAGCTAACTGTGACTTCACTACAAAATGGTACACAATGATGATCTATCAAATTATTTTTAAATAGAATCATTAATTGAAACAATGGTATAATGTGAAAAGGGCTGATTTGTTTGATAGGTTTCCACAATATTCTGTGGTATCAAATACCACAGAATAAGTGGTTTAAACTGCAGAAATCTTCGTGGACACCAGAAATCCAGTAACTTAGGTTTTGGCTCTTCTGAGACACTCCTTACTTGGTCTGAAAATGGCCTCATTGTCTCGTAGTCTTCACAGTTTCTTCACATACTTCTTTTTCTGTCTTTCTGCATTCTGAGTGCCAATTCTTTGTTTCTAAATGTAGTGTGTTTTAAAAATATCAATTTTGTTTGGTTACTGATCTATTAAAATGGCCTAACTTTAAAACTATTTTTGAAGGTTCTCCCTTAAAATGCACACACCTTGAAACAAATTAGAGTTTGGGATTTCAAAGAAAGACTCTACAATGTCCACATCCATTAGCGAACACTGAATTAGGCTTATATCAGGATTTCTTATTCTGATTTTGCCAATATGACTTTAAGTAAGTCATACCCCTGCCCCGTGTGTGTGTGTGTGTGTGTGTGTGTGTGTGTGTGTGCACATGTGTACGTGTGTGTGAGAGACAATGGATGTGTGTAAGGGGCATGCATCTGATGGGTATTCATATGATGTATTGTATATGTATGTTTGTGTGAGTGTGGGGATTTGCTTGCCATATAACTGTGGGGAGATCAGTAACTCTAGGAAAACGTCTAGTGCCAATCCTCATCTTCTCCTCCTTACCGTTTGCCTTATCTAATTTGAGATAGGGTCTTGTTATTGTTTATGGCTGTAAATAGAAGGCCAGGTGATCTTCAGACTTCTGAGTATTCTCCTACTTCCACCTTCCATTGTTTCATAAATTGTAGATCTGTACTTCAGAAGCCATTTTAAGTGAGTTCTAAGGATGGGAACTCAAGATATCATGCTTGCAGGCCAAGCACTTTGCCCACTGGGCCATCCCCACCTCAGCCCCATTTACTATCTTGTCTGTGATCACTCAGGATGACGTTCTCCTGAGCTGGATTGTAAGGGGTCCGTGCTCACTAAGGATGACGCTGTCCTGAGCTGTATTCTCTGAGTTTGCATCTTATTTTCTAATGCTGCACTGTCTCAGTCTTCTTCATTCAGATAGTTACAACAGGTTTTGGGCATATGTTGGCCAGAATTTCTGTTCTGTATAAATCAAGACTTATGAAATAAAATTTTTGCTTTTATTCACACGTTGTTGGGTGGTCTTTGAGTACTTCTAAACCTCTAGTCAATGAAATCAAGTAGATAATACCTAAATCATGAGGCTGCTGTGAGAATTCAAAGTCCCACTGTATGAAAAGTGCTATGACCAATGTCCATGAGGTCTTCCACCACCCCACCTCTACCAGCTTTGACACCTTCCACTTCAGACTTCCATAGTCTATTTCCAGCATTTCTCTCAGATTATACCAATCATTATAGGAAGTGTATACTTTGGATCTCTGTCTTTTACATTAGATTAAAAGTCAAAAACAAAAACCTCACAATGCAGACCTCTCCTCCAAAGTTCACACACAAGAAGATGGCTTATGAAATGTCCAAACGTTTTAAACTAACTCATTTGTCTGTGGCATTCTACCTCTGATTTTGAACAGAACACTGAGAGTGATTGGAGAAGTTCTCCAGAATTGAACTTCAGAAAGCTAAGGCCACCAGGCAGCTGAGAATCGCTGCAAGTTTGACAAAGAGGTTAATGGAATCTCAGCCAGGTTTATGGTGAGCCTGTTCATAGCCAGCAGGAGATAGAAGTTTGTTTTGTTGTTGTTGTTGTTGTTTTTGGTTTTTTGCTGATAATTTTAAAAGATACATTTGAGACTAAAGTATTTTTTAAATCATCATGTTATATTATAGTCCCATACTTTTCAATCATAAAAAATATTGCACATAAATCTGTGCATTTATTGGAATTATTTATTCTTACTTTTTCTACTAAAAGTTGAAAATATTAAATAAGTCCCAAAACTGTAGAGACACTGAAATAGAAGGAAAATTTATTAGGCGTTCCTCCCAAATAGGAGAAAAGGAAATAATTTTAATTTATTTGGTTTTAAAGCAAAGTGATACAAGGGTGTCATTTATAACACGTGCTAGCGTTTCTCATCATCATGTCTTGCTCATACTGTTCATTTCCAAATTTAAAAGATGTTGTGATTTAGTGGCACGACTGTGTCATGGTCCCACCACACACAGACACACTCAGGCACACATGGACACAGACACACACAGATACACACACACACACACACACACACACAGATACACACACACACACACACACACACAGATACACACACACACACACACACACACACACACACACACACACACACACATGCCACTCTTCACTTACACACACTGAATGAGACTTATACAGGGGGATTTCGTAGGACCATAGCCAGAAACAAAGTATTTCGAGGAAGATGACTTCTACTGACAACCAGAAGCAACACCACTGTGGTCTGGAAATATCCATTCTTACATCAGGAGATAATCTGAACTGACCTGATTCTGGCAGCATTGTTGAGCATAGTCCTAGACTCATCCTCAGCAAAGGTCAGAAAGAATTCCTAAAGGCATCTTGCAAGTAGTCCCAGCTGAAGCTGTCAAAATGTCTGAAGCAACATAGGAGTCCTAATGCTAATTATAAATACACACAAACAGGAAATTTCAGTTCGCTCCAGGTAACCTGATGGTAGATAATTTAAGATCTTCAGAAGACCAATAAGAACTGATAGGGATATTAACTTGTTTGAAGAAAGGTCAAGGCAGGAAGGAGAGTGAGTTGTGGTCAGAAAGGTCATAAACAGGATAGGGTAGCTTCAGGGAGACCAGCCAGGCAATGTTCGGGGAAGCTATGGGTTTTAGTTTAAATGGCCAGTTTGCTGCCAACTTCACACAGCTATAGTTAGCAGGAAACAGAGAATCTCAACTGAGAAGAGGCTTCTATCAGACTGATTTATAGGTTAGTCTGTGGCATGTTTCCTTGATTGAGTCTTGCTGTGGCACGGCCCGGGTCACTGTGGGCAGTACCTTCTCTGGCGTGGTAGTCTTAGGGTGTATCACAAAGCTGGCTGAATAAACCAGTAAGCAAGATTCCTTTGTGGTTTATCCTGTTACTGCTTCCTGTCCTGCCTTCCTTCAGTGGTGGACTGCAATTGAAACTGTAAGCTAGACTAAATCTTTTCCTCCCGAAGTTACTCTTGGTCATGATCATGGTGTTTTATAGCAACAATAGAAATCAAAGAGAATGAATATTGAAGCTTCATGGGAGTTTGTAGTCAAGGCGAGCCTCTAGGAATGCAGTCCTATGCCATCCTTTCCAGAGTGACTTTGCAATCAAGCTGAGCAGCGCATTATTTTATGTTCACAGGCTGTGTGTGGTGGCTGCAACAGAAGCCCACTTGCCAGCTGCAACCTCAGCGGCGGCCAGCAGGAGGAAGCAAGAGATAAACCCTGGGGACTTTGCTGCTTGTCAGTAGTTTAGAATTTGAACCAAATTGGCCTGTTCTTAGAGGAGACAGACACAGCAGTGAGGATAGATGCATTTTATAGAAACTGAAACTTAGCATAGAATCTGTGAAATTGAGATTCTTTTTTTTTTTTTTTTTTTTTTTTTCCCGTGATAGGCCCTTAAATATTAAACCTGGGACAGGATGGAATCTGCTTAGGAGGAATAACTATTTTTACCTAACAGGGAAATTGAGCCAAAGCCAAGGTATATACCTTGGGTGTTTATAGGAGAGGGCAAAGGCCCAGTCGTTTTCATTATATATTTCTAGCAGATGTTTGTCAGCATGCGTGCCTGTTATCTTTTAACGGTAGTGTGGCTTCCGCTAGCACACGCTGTCTTCCATAATTCTCAGAGGGTGAGATTTTTAAATACTCAAGATCAGTGAGTGGGGAGGGAAGGTTACTATGTAAATGGAATTGTGTCCTGGCAAATTTCTAAGAAGCTGCTTGTGTTGTCTTCTAGTTTGAGACTAATGTAAGAAAGCTAAGCTTTAGTCCTCATTAAAGTGAGTGTGGTGAGCAATCACGGCACACGTGACTTGTTTTGTTGTTGTTGTTGTTTTTTTGATACTTTATTTACATTTCCAATGTTTCCCCCTTTCTAGGTCTCCTCTTTGGAAACCACCTATCCCCTCCCCCTCCCCCATCTCTATGAGGGAATTCCACCTTCCACCCATCCGCCCGCCCACACCCATATTCCCACCTTGACATTCCCCTTTACTGGGGCCTCTCCCCCCCCTGATGGCGAACAAGGCCCTCCTCTGTCACATATGTGGTCCGAACCATGGGTCCCTCCATGTGTATTCTTTGGATGGTGGTCCAGCCTCCAGGAGAACACGGGGGGGGGGGGGGGGGGCTCAGGCCCATTGACGCTGTTGCTCCCTCCATGGGGCTGCAAACTCCCTCAGCTCCTTCAGTCCTCTGTCCAACTCCTCCATCTGGGAAACTTGGGTATTCCAAACGTTTTGGCTAATATCCACTTATCAGTGAGTACATAGCATGTTCGTTCTTTTGTGACTGAGTTACCTCGCTCAGGATGATATTTTCAAGTTCCATCCATTTGCCTGCAAATTTCATTAAATCATTGTTTTTAATAGCTGAATAGTACTCCATTGTGTAGATGTACTACATTTTCTGTATCCATTCCTCTGATGAGGGACATCTGAGTTGTTTCCAGCTTCTGGCTATTATAAATATGGCTGCTATGAACATAGTGGAGCATGTGTCTTTATTACATGTTGG
>CM052713.1:60846913-60921136 GCA_028551405.1 Uromys caudimaculatus | reverse complement strand
TTTTGCTATCCTGGGTTTTTTGTTGTTCCAAATGAATTTGAGAATTGCTCTTTCTAAGTCTATGAAGAATTGAGTTGGAATTTTGATGGGGATTGCGTTGAATTTGTAGATTGCTTTTGGCAGGATGGCCATTTTTACTATATTAATCCTTCCAATCCATGAGCATGGCAGATCTTTCCACCTTCTGAGGTCTTCTTCAGTTTCTTTCTTCAGAGACTTGAAGTTCTTGTCATACAGATCTGATAAACAACTTCAGCAAAGTGGCCGGATATAAAATTAACTCAAATCAGTAGCCTTCCTATACTCGAAGGATAAACAGGCTGAGAAAGAAATTAGGGAAATGATACCCTTCACAATTGTCACAAACAATGTAAAGTATCTTGGTATGACTCTAACCAAACAAGTGAAAGATCTGTATGGCACACGTGACTTGTGACCAAGTATATTTATGTCATTTTAACATGCTCTTGAGTATTTGCATACAATTACAGACATATATGTGTTAATTGTAAATGATCTTACTGAATCAGAAAGAAATACATTTTCTTATAATATTAGTTGACATTAAAAACAAATACAATAATTTATTTTTTTAAAGAAAAACATTGTTGGGTAGTCTAGCAAGATATTATAGTGAGTAAGAACTCCCACCACTAAGCCTGAAGAAGGAAGGTTGATTCCCAGGACCCACCCATATAGTAGAAGAAATCAATAGAAAACCACAAGAGGTACACACACACACACACACACACACACACACACACACACACACGCTAAATAAATAAAGGAATGAATGAATGAATGAATGAATGAATGAATAGATAGATAGATAGATAGATAGATAAGTAGAACGTGTGCTTAAAGATTTAAATAGTGCTCTAGTGTTTGGAGAAACACTACCTATTCTAATTTGGTTCAAAAGAATCCTGCCTTAGTGACCTTCTGATATTCTTGTCCAATTATGGAACACCCCCATATAAATGCATTTGAATGTTTTTGACACTGTGTGAAATGAATCAGTGATAATTCGTGGGGGAGACAGGCCTATCATTAGCCTTGATAAGATGGTAATTTGATTATCCACTGGTCCTGTTACTCATTCCATTTTTGAACATGAATATTTAAAGTATTCAAAGGGCAAAATAATTCAAAGAATTGGTCAATATTTTTAAAAAAATAGATTTCTTCACAATTCCTGTCAAAAGCAGCTCCAGAATATCAAAGTAAGCTCTATTCAAAACAACCTAGCAAAAAAAGTAATAAAAACAATTACCGTGGAATAAACAGATCAGATTTGTGTCAATATTTCTCTCCAGTTGTCAGTTTTTGTGTCTGAATATAGGCTATTTGCTGAAAATTTCAATCACTGAATAAAATGTTCTTTTTCTTTCTAGAAATAACAGATTTAAAATGATAATCTCAGCCCCTTCTTTTTTTAATCTTTTAATATTTATAGGATTTTGGCTTTACTCAAATATATAAACAACTGATTGCTATTAGCTCTGCTCACTTCTGTATTAGCTTCAGGATATGACACAAAACCTGTATTTCCTTCCTTAGATAAGAAATGAGACTGTGATTATAGATTTTTATTCATTGTCTTTGCCGGTCTCATCAAATCTTACAGAACATTGTCCTTGAATGTCTGGGGGTTGGTTGTAATATTTATTTTATTTTCATGACTTTATTAGAATGGAGATTTCATATACACTGGTAACTCCTCTGAATATCCAGGAAGGCTCAATTCAGTCCCACTCATGTCTCTTACTTTAGATTTATGAAACTAAGATACCTTATTTAAAGTAAACTCCACATGTATGCATCTGAACTCTAAAATGTCATTTTGGACAAGAGCATATTGTTCATGTACTGCAATCTGAAAGGCTCAAAAGAGTTACACAGAAATATTGTGCCCTGGAAAGAAAAGCTATTTCTCACAGAATTATGATCATCAAGGCTGGATCTGCCCTGTGAAGGTTCAGAAATACACGGGTACATTGTACTCTTTTGCATCTCAGATTGAACAAGTAAGTGAATCAATTGCAGGTGATATGATCATTTTTCTCACTATCACGAGAATTACATATAAAGAACGGAGCTCCGAAAGCTGCACATACCTGTCATTTCAACATGTATTAGGCAGAGGCAAGAGAAGCCTGAGTTACTGGCCAATTTGGATCAGAGTTCCAGATCCTCTCTCAGTAACAATGAGAGAAGATATTAAACCTGCGCTTATGATATTAAATTAGACTCATAGCTGTTAGTTTTAAAAGAATGAAATTCAAGTGAATGTGAATGTGTAAGTATGTGGGGCTAGTTTGATGGAAAGGAGACAGGATCAATCATAGCCCCATAGAGTGAGCAAAACAAACACCAGATAGTAGTGTTGAATTATAATACAACAATTAAGGAAACATAGCTTCATTGGATAAGTGGTTAAATCTAGATATTATGGTAGAAAATATAAGCCAAAAACATCTTATGAATCTAGAAAGTAAGAGATATTTGAAATGTGATTCAGGATCTATAAAACAAATGGAAGAACTAACAAGGAGGGTCTCTCAGCCCAAAGTCAAAAGAATTTCCAAAGCAAAATAAATAAAAATGTGTTCTGGCTTTCTAACCAATGAAACAACATTAAAACACTCATATTTAATTATTTAATTAATATTCAATTAACATTAAATATGAATAAAATTAACAATTGAGTAAATACAAATGTAATCAAAATAAGTGATTACTCCTTATAAAAACAATTCCAAATGAATAAATATAAAATAGAAACAGAATTAGATAAAAACATACTAGTATCAATTCCACTGTTTGCTAACACAATCAGGAGAATTTACTTTTATACATGTTTGAACATTTGGAAAGAAACAGAATATCTGTCTAGATTCAAATCATCCCTCAAAGCTGCAGATACATTACAAAGAGAGTAACAGTAACATTCCAGAGGAAAATACATCTTGACCAAATGCTCAAGATTTGAGTAACTAATCATGAACTGTATATATGATCCCAATGTGCTCGATATTAGGCACAGATGATACAGTGGGTCCACAGTGAGGTATGCATTAAAATATACAAAATCAAGTTCCTCATTAGAAAATGGTGGATAAACCCAATGATTTCATAGTTGGAATAATTGATCAGTTTTTATCAAAATTATCAAGGTCAGGAGGGACATGGGAGAACCTAAGAATTTTCTTAGGTTGGAGAGACATGGGAGAGAACAACAAAATCCATTCTGGCAAAGAACAAAAAAGCATTCAGGGATGGGAGAGTAGTATATCTGTTCAGTTTATAGAAATATGGTGATTTTAACTTCTTGATTTTGATAATTCTTTGTGGAAAGAGAACTATGTAGGGCTTTGTGACATTTCAATAATTTTTGCCCAATTTTGTATTAAAATTATTTTCAAGATAAAGGAGCATTGTAGGTGAAGTGTAATTCTTCTTATATGACAGAGGGTGAACCTGGAGCACAAAGGGATCAGTCAAGTCACCAAGATTCTAGAGTTGGAGAATTGAAGAGCTCATATCTAAATAGTTTATTGTGTTTGGCTCACAATTTCCATTATGAGGATTGGATGATGATCAGAGACAACAGACATTCAAAAATAGTCCTACTTCCTCTCAGTCCTTATTTGAAATGCTAGGGAATGACTGTAGTATGCTAAACATAACCTGGGGGGGGGGAAAGTCATATTTTAAAATGTGCAGAGCTAGATAAGGTAAGAAAACTTCATTTACTTGCTTCAATCCAGTGTCCAACTAGGAAACAATGAACAGACCTTACTGAACTTGAAAAGGGAGTACTTGGATTCAAAAATGTAATTCTACCCACAGGGCTTCTAGGATTCATTACTAAAAATATCATTAATAATGAAATATATAATGACAGACAGTTACTAATGTAATATAGTTGCTTAAATGAAAGTGAAAAATTGGCAATAATGTATTTTATTACATTCAAAGAAGGCTTTAGGTGGCCGGGCTCTGGCTCAGATTCGCTCTAGATAATTAGTAGTTTAGCTCTCTGAATTGAAAAGGGTCAATTTTATTATTCAGAAATAGTTCTTTAAAACTTATTCCTTTTGAGTAATACAGGAAAATGATGACTTTGGCTTAATATATCAGTATTCAGGGGCTTTGATAAAATATTTACATCATTGTTGGATTTTATTTGATAAATTCTTATAATTAGAAATTTAAGTAACAATGTAGCAATTCCACCCAAAGTAACGGGCCCCCTGATTAAATTGCAAACAATATCACAGCATATTATATGAAAATAGATAACACTATGACATTCTACTTGTATTTAAGTTACATACTAAAAGAATATCACCAAGATGTCAAATACTTAAATTAGGAAGAAATTGTCTTCTCCTGTGATGATGTGATATGGAAATAATGAAATAAGCCTGCTCGCAGACTCTCCATGAAGAAATGTACGATCTTCTGGACAGTTACATGTATGAGAGGGGAGAGAAATAGTAAAATAAAAAAATATCATCTTAGCACCGTGGAGTTCAATAGAGGGGAAGGAAGGTGTGTCAAGATGCTTTGTGTGATTCCTGTGTGCTTTGTTAAACCTTGATACATAATTTACAGCCACTCCTTCCTCCAGCCCTTAAAACATAACTTACAAGAAAACGCTCTCTGCATTCAGTTCAGGCCTCCTGAAAAGTACTTGTAATGAAAGCTTTTCCATTTAATGGTTAAAAACAAGGTAAATAGAATTTATAGCTGTCCGGGGCCCAATTAAACTTCCATTCAAACTTGTCCTGACTGGAAAATAAATTACATATGGATTCTGAATACGGTTTTTACACACTTGGGGGGTGGGGAACAAACATCTGTGGAGAGCTATGATTTATAAAGTATTGATTTCTTTGTTAAATAATGAATTAGATGTCCTACCACAATATTATTTATCAAACTTTTTGTCATATAATTAAATTGTCACATAATGGATTGTCCCCATATAGATTCATTAAATATTAAAAACTACATGTGACACCACTCACCTTATCTTTGGCTAACAACACTTTTCCTCTGTTCTTTTCCATTAAGGTCAATAATGGCAGCTGCCATCCACATTATTGAAGCTGTAACCTCTGCTTCCCAGGGCTGCAGAAACCACAAACACATTCCTTTAGCTTAAGCAGGAAAACCCCCTCAGTAGCTGGAATTACCCACACTTGGAAATCACGTCCTTGCATGGCAAACATTCCACTGAATTCAAGACAAGCTATAAAGTCAACATAAACAAAAAAGTTTGGCATTAAAATTAGAGTCCCATGTGTCTGATTCCCCTTAATCACCCCTGACTTTTCTTAGGACATTTGCTTACAGCATATATTGCCCTGGCTCCCTCCCTGAACCCCCCCTCCCGTCCACTAGCCTGACCCTCCATATATTATAACTACAGCCACCCACAAAGTATCACCATCTGCATAAATGTGTTTCCGTCTTCCCCTGATCACTAACCCATATTCCCATGTGTGCTGACCTCCCCTCCGGAGAAACTGAAGCCTCGCCATAATTAATACTTGTTGTGGCCACATAATCCATTTCCACAAGTATAATAGAGTCCTGTTTCTCTCCACTTGACAGTCACGAGCTGACATTGTTTCGGAAGTAAATCCATGCATCCCATTAACCATATCCACAGATGGACATGGCAGTTTCATGTGGACAACAGATGCTAAGGCAGTTAATAATAATAAAGGCTAACATTAATTGAATGCTTACTAGTCTCAGTTTTAGACTAAACTTTATTACTGTTTCAGTGTTAATTGATTTAATTTTTAATGTTATAAACTTTATTATTTAAAAAATTCGTACAAATATAAATATCACAAAGCAAAATTAACAAGACCTAAAGTACGTCCAGTTAAATAAACTTGTGTACAGTTAGAACAGACAATTGGAATAAAGCCTTGAAGGTGTTACATTAAACTTTATACTTTCACTATGAAGTATATTTTATGTGTCTGTCCACCACAGAAAGTAAGAAAATATAAAGTCAATTGTGTTCTCTCTATAATTCTTTCATAAAGATTTTTTTTTTAAATTATGGTGGTGGATAAGAACATAGGCTAAACGAATACATTAGTCTATCATCATGGCAACCTAACAGAATTTGTACTGACAAGTTTCTTGTTTCATTTGTGAGGAAGCTATAGATTAAAGGTATTCAGTAATATTTTGATGTTACAGTATTCAGAAATAACAGTAGAATGTAGGAAACAAATATGTCTGCTTTCAGAATCTGTTTGTATCTGCTCTGTGAATAGGAAAAAGTATAACTAGAGGACCGCAGGCAATACCAATTCTGAAATTTCTGTGTTGGGTTGATAATGTGTGTGTGTGTGTGTGTGTGTATTTCTGTGGTCATGAATTGCACAGTCTTTCTGATATCTGAAAGTCTAGAATGTTCCTCTTCTATTAATGAAAAGAAGGAGAGTGAACATACCTGGGTTAGTGTAGTGTTTGTCTAGTGTGCATGAAGCTGAGGCATCCACCACCAGCAAGGCATAAACCAATGATAATGGGCACAGATGTAATCCCAACATTAGGAAGGTGGATGCAGGAAGATCAGATGTTTACATTCATCTTTGTCTGCATAGTGGGATTGAGGCCACCCAAAGACACATGGAGACCCCTTATCAAACAAAGAAACAAGGAGCAGCCTTTTAAATAAAGATGGATTGGGAACAGGAGTAAGGCTATTATCATTAAGTGGACTTGTGCATCTTAGGTTCAGCTGAACCTCCTCCCCCTTCTCTGTAGCAGAATTTTCTTCAGAGACCTAGAAAGAAGGCTATCACACATAAGGCACTTTAGAGCATTAAACTGAGGCACAAGCCATACCTTGAACAGTTTCTCTAGTCACCACAGGAAGGGTATGAGTGCTGCAAGGAAAATCCATAATTAGCTTTCCATAGAGAGCAACAGAGAGGACTGTGAGCTGAGGATTTCAGGACCAACTTCATGGAAGAAGTGACATTAGAGAATTATAGATAGAAACTGGAGAATGAGATCATTTAAAAACATTCAAAGCAGCTGTAGATCAAACGTAGGATAAAAGAAGAAGATTGGTTCGATGCACAAGGAGGGGCAGCGATCCAGGGAAAAAGACTGAGAGAAATTCATGAAAATTTAACAAAAGAAAAGGAAAAACAACCTCAGAATGGCGTTTGGTGACCACTACAGTATTAGTAGTATTCAATCATTCGTTAGTTTGTTTCTTCACAGATCCTACAGGAAGAGTCCACGGTACCATAGTTTCACTAGAAGGCTGTTCATGTAGGCGGTAGGAAGAGTAGAGCAGAGCTGTGTTACAGAAAGGCTGAAAGGTTAGGCGCAGGACTTCAAACAGGATTCCTACGGAAACTGAGTTCTTTTGATCAGTCAGGGAAAGGCGATGGTGTGATTTGTGTATCAGTTTAAGGAGTAGATGTAACACAGAAAGTTTCCAGGGATAGGATGGTCCCCTTGTAGTCCTGGAAGCCAGATTTGTTGAGAGAAGAAAGACGGATTGGATAGGGGGTCTGGGAAGTGGTGATAAGCTGCTAGTGCTCACAGGGAGAAAAGATACTGAGAGGGATTTTGGATGTTTATAAAGTGTTCATATTTTCTCTGGAGGATGTAGGTCTAGGTCTATCATTTGTGGATGAAGCATAGGTTTTGAAGCACACATCCTGCACTTCTGATGAGTCTGTCAGCTATTTATTGTCTATAAATGTAATTTATTCATAATATGTAAATGAGAGTGTACCTAACTCTAGGTAAGAGTGCAAAGATAAAATATGAGTATTCGAGTAAGGTGTTTCCCAAATTACCTGGTACACTGTGAATGCTGAATCAGTATTGAAAAATTTCCATGATGCAAATAAGCATACACAGGTTCCAGCTCAGTTGCTTTGGTGGCTCATTTCCTGACTAGTGGTAGATCGGAAATATGTATACTGACCATTAAGGTGGTTGCATGTATATTCCAAATGGCATACAATAATCACAGATATTATTCAAGCAGAGAAATCTAATAGGAAAAATTAAATATGCATACATTTTAACAATTTTTATTAATAATTTTACTTATTTATATTTTAAATGTTGTCCCACTTTCTGGTCCCCTTTCCAGAAATACCCCACTCCATCCCCCTCCCTTTTGCCTTTAAGAGGAAGCACCCACTCCTACCTCACCCTCTAGCATCTCCCTTCTCTGGGGCATCAAGCCTCCACAGGACCAAGCACATGCCTTCTCACTGATGCCTGATAAAGCAGTCTTCTGCTACATACGTAGTGGAAGCCACAGACCTATCCATGTATGCTCTTTGGTTGATGGCTTAGTCCCCGGTAGCTCTGAGGGGTCCGGTTAGTTGATATTGTTGTTCTTCCTATGAGATTGCTATCCCCTTCTGTTCCTTCAGTCCTTCCCCTAATTCTTCCATTGGGGTAACCAGGCTCAATCCAATGGTTGGCTGTGAGTATCTGCATCTGTCTTGGTCAGGTGCTGGCTGAGCCTCTCAGAGGATGGCCATGACAAGCTCCTGTCTGAGAACACATTTTGGCATCAACAATAGTGTCAAGATTTGGTTTCTGTGGATGGCATGGATCCCAAGTTGGCCTTGTCTCTGGAAGGCCTTTCCTTCAGTTTCTGTTCCATTTTTTGTTCATCTATTTCCAGGAAAAATTCTGGGTTAAAAATTCTGAGATGGGTGTGTGGCCCCATTCCTCAACTGGGGCCCATGTCTATCTAGTGGAGGTGTAATATTAAAAAAACAAAACAAAACAAACAAACAAAAAACACTGGGAAACTAAACAGACAATGAAAGTATTTTAAAGGCTTTCAAAATTAACAATTCGACATATTCTTACTTCCACTATGACTGTAGTAAGGAAATTGGTAGAGATTTCACTCTGACTCACGGGTGGGTACGATACTAATGATGTTCTGCGGTTTCAGCGTTTGAAAAATGCAGATGAGGCAGGGATGACGTGGGGATAAAGTTAGGAATCTCCTAGCTTGGGATCCAGGTCTCAGAAACGATCCTACAAGACAGATACTAATGTCTTTGGGCTGTCTCAGTGTAGATCATTTGCAAGCATTGGGGGAATGGAAACTGCATTAGGCTGGTTCTGAGCTAAGAATTTGTCACTACCAAAAGAAGAAACTGCCAAGAATTTAAATAAAGCTCCTCCTCTTCCCCCTCCTCCTCCTCCTCCTCCTCCTCCTCCTCCTCCTCCTCCTCCTCCTCCTCCTCCTCCTCCTCCTCCTCCTCCTCCTCCTCCTCCTCCTCCTCCTCTATCTCCAAATCCTACGGCTTCTGTTTACTTCCCTCTCTGCAGAGCCTCATAGGGGAAAAACAAACCTAAATATGGTTAAGATCAGCACAGTACAGTTGTAACCTTACACAGTAGAATATTCAAGCATGACCAAATGCTAAAATTCAACTGGAGCAACAGAATGCACTTTAAGAAAAAAGAAAAACAGAAAAGAATAGAAAGGAAGGAAGGAAAGAAAGAAAACAAAAGAAAGAGAGAAAGAAAAAACAGAAGGAAGAGAAAAGAAAAAAAGCCATTCTCAACTAAATATGTGGTTCAGAAGAGTTATACCCGTTTCACTTCACAGCAACCGCTGGACTGAGAGTGAGGTCCCAGATGGAGGAGTTGGACAAAGGACTGAAGGAGCTGAGGGAGTTTGCAGCCCCATGGAGGGAGCAACAGCGTCAATGGGCCTGACCCCCCCCCCGTCCCCCTGGAGGCTGGACCACCAACCAAAGAATACACATGGAGGGACCCATGGTTCGGACCACATATGTGGCAGAGGAGGGCCTTGTTGTCCATCAGGGGGAGGAGAGGCCCTTGGGCCTGAGGGTGTTAGAGGCCCCAGTATAGGGAAATGCCGTGATGGGAAGAGGGGAGTGGGCAGGTCGGTGGGTTGGAGGTGGAATACCCTCATAGAGGCAGGGGGAGGGGAGGGGGAGAGGAGGTTTCCAAAGTGGAGACCTGGAAAGGGGGAAACATTTGAAATGTAAATAAAGTATCAAAAAATAAAAATTAAAAAAAAGAGTTATGGCTTGCCTATAATGTGGTTGTACTCTTGCTTTGCTTTTGGCAATATGAGAGTCGACAGGATTTTAGGAATCAAGTGTGCCTGAAGAAAGGAGAGAAATCATTCAGCTATTCGGAATCAGTAACTACTGGGAATGTAAATATCAGTGGACTCAAATGAAGGGTCTCTGGCTTGTCAACCACACTCCAGAGCAGCCCTCAATCCCAAGAGTGGTTCGGTAAACCAAATGGACTGAAAGGTGTGTGTGTATGTGTGTGCTTACACGCACGTGAGGAGCACACACTTTTTGTTTAGTTTTGCTTGGATTTATAATTTTGTTGTTCTCCTGCTTTTGTTTGTCTGTTTTGATTTTTGGGTTTCATCTTATTATTAAGAGAGAAGGACCATGAAGTTGGGTGGGGAGTGGGGAAAGATCTTGGATGAGTTGGGAGAAGGGAAAAATATGATGAAAACATTTTGTGAAGCTGAGGTACATTTATTAAAATTCAGTTGATGTAGATTTACTAAAAGGAGACTGTATTTACTTTTATTGGAAATAAGTTTAGAGAAAAAGGCCAGGTAACATATTTTAAAAATTATTCTGTGCACTTTGAACTGTGTAGTGTAGCTTGTTTTCACAATTATTTCTGAATTAGGATTGTGGGTGAAGATTTATATATTTCTTACTTATGATACTAATACCTCAAAGCAGTCTAGGTTCCTGCAAAGTTAGACATAAAAGATAAGAGTTTTGCAGTTGTTTGGAATATTCTTATAATGAGCCCCTACTTGTGCCTAAAGCTGTTTAAAGACAGATAATTCCATCACCTTAAGAGAACGGTCTGGCCACGACCAGATCCCACTCCTTTCTCTGTTTTCATAGTGAAAAACTTAAATATTTGCTGCATTGTTGGTTTCATACTTCCCTAACACATGCTTTCAGTTCCACTACCTAATTATTTTTTAATCACACTCATATCTAATAAGAAACTCCTTCTTTTCCCTCCCTCCCTCTCTCCCTTTCTTTCTCTCTCCATTCCTATCTCCTTTCTCCTCCTTGACCCATCTCTCTCTGTGTCTCTCCTTTCCTTATCCTTACAGAAAGTGTTTCTATTCCTAGTGAAGCAATTCTAAGCTCCATTTGCTGGTAATTAACAGGATGGAGTATGTGACAGGTTTGCCACACAAGGTACAAGCAGGTAGCTGTTATTTCCAAGTCATCACATGTTGCTCACAAAATTTCTATTTTTATCAGCAGCAACCAAGGCATGGGGCTTAGCGTATTGACTTCAAACTGTGTCTAAAAGAATTCTGGGACAGAAATAGCCACCAAAATTGCAAGCATTTCTAAAGATGTGAGGATGCTCAGGTGTTACCTCAGAAATAGCATCACATGATTGAGTGAAGAAATATTGTTTTTGGAACACTTAGATTGTTTAGAAATTCCAGAAAATATCAAGCAAAACTGAGCTGTTAGGCTTTAATCAGGGCTAACATATAGTAAAAACAGAAACAGTAGCCATTTAGAAATAGATTTGTTAAAAGACTTTTGTTAAAATTACTTTGTAGATATCTGCCTATTTCTATTGTCATAAATTCTAAATCACTTTTGTTAGTTACAAGCCTTCCTTTACTGATAAGAGTAAAATTCACATGTCGAGTAGCTTAGTGGTATAAGGAAAGTAAAGCTTTGAAGATGCATGTAACCGAAGGCAGAAAATAGGTGCTTTCATGTGCATCCTATTTACTCAGAATACCAGTGGTTCTCAGCCTGTGACTCATAACCTCTATGGGTATCACATATCAGATATCCTGCATATCAGGGATTCATGTTACAATTCATAACAGTAGCCAAATTACAACTATAAGGTAATAACGGAATAATTTTATGGTTGGGGGCAGTCATCACAACATGAGGAGCTGTAATAAAGTGGCACAGCACTAGGAAAGTTGAGAACCACTGCTTAACACCTCATCCTTGCATCTGGACCTCTTCAAGACTCAGCCTAACTTCTCTGCAGTCGTTGGGAAGAATGTGTCCACAGCATGGTAAGAATAGCTCACGGAAATTCCCAAAGCCTGCTGAGAAACTCCTGAAAAATTCTATGTCTCTGATGTAATGTAGGACGTTTGAGAACCGCTGCTCAACAATGTCCACATCTCTCCATGACTCAGCCTAACTTCTTGGCAGTCTTTGGGAAGATGTCCACAGCATAACAAGAATAACTTTCAGACATTTCAGAAGTCTGGTGAAACACTTGTGTTGAATTCTATTTCCTTGATGTAATGTAAATAATTAGATATTGGGCGTTGCTTGGACTATGATAGGTGGCAGCATTTGACTAATGTGGGACAAGTTGAGGCCCACGTCCTAGGCTCTTCTGCGTATTGTATTACAGTTAGCCTTCTCAACAAAGGATAAAGATACTAAAATTATATTTTATATATTAATTGTGTGAATTTCACTACAATTTGGCTTCTAGGCGTATTAAATGGTGGATATGAATAGCAACTAAACATGTATTGAGAGAGCCATCCAACCCTAATAATCAAATTGGTCAAAGTTACATAAACATTTAAGGTAAGCAGACACAAAAACTAATAAAAGGCAAAATATAAGCCACACTTAAACATGCAAGCCTGGGTAGTGCTTTTCATCACGACTCTTGTTTACTTCTTTATATTGTTTTACATACACATGCTTTAAAAGTTGCATTATATTCAACTGAATCGTGATGGGCCTTTCTTTTTAAGTGGACTCTAGTGACACTTGCTTAGGCTGCCTATAATTGGGGTCATTGCTTTAGTTTTTCACCTTGCCCTTGATTTGCTTTTTACAATTCTCTGGAGCTATTGTTTGATCTCACCCAAGCACCTCTGGTCTGTGTTTTTCATCTGTGCTGGGAGATAGTCTAAGACTATTCCAGCAAATGGAAGATATCATTCCTTGTAAGATTTCACATAGCCTAAGAGCAAGAAATTCACTACACCAGTGGGAAAAAAAAATAGGGCCATAGATGAGATTTCAGAGAAACTTCATTTCCAACAAATTGGCTATTAGCAAAAGACTAAGCTCTCATTAGGAGGCCAAAGGCTAATTCAGAATTATGAGGCAGCCATGATTGTATCCTGCTCTGACAAATTTCAGTCACTTCTATCTGAAAGTGTAGCTATACCCACAAATGAGGTGGGTAATTACAATTATATTAGGTATCATTATGTAGAGGTTATTAAATACAGGCATCTTGCTAAGGCCATCATGTGCATTGTTAAAATACTGTGAAAAGATGGTTATGGACACTAGCAAATTCGCCCTGTCAATACCGAAGCTGGTGATGCCCAGGTCTTTCTATTCACACTGAGAAAGCTGAGACTTGAGCCAATTGTCTGTTATCATGTTTTGTGCCCTTTGTTTTTGTGTTTTCCTGGGTGTACACTTAGAAGTTTTTGATAATAAATATTAAATATGATTTTAATACATGTAAAAGATTATATTTAGTACAATTTAATAGTATAAAACAGATACAACAAAATTTTACCCTTTACACTTAAACAGAAATATTTTCAGTACTTTTATTTAGTTTTTGCTTAACTAATCCAATGTTTTTTGTAAACATTAAAATATAGAAGTCAGAGAGCAGATAACTAGCTGTGTCAGCATCCTGAAAAACAGAATGGTAAGCCATGATTCGAGTGGGAATAGAGGCCCTAGGCATAAAATTATGCCAGAAAACTCAATGATGCTTGTGAAATAGAGACTAGTTCATTACAAAAATAGCAAATGGTTATGACTGCTGTCTCTTTTATAATTTGGTCACCGTTCTTTTGAATTTATATTATTTGTCTATATATAGAACGTATAAAGATTTCTCCTCTTTCTGTGTGCCCTGTTAATCTAAATGCATATAGTATGCTCGTTTCTCTTTCAAATGTTGTAAGGTTCCTTCAGAGAATTCTGTTCCAAACCACAGCAAATGTCATCTCAGATCTCATAACCGTGTTTACGGATTTTATTTCTTCTGGATTGTATTTTTTTTACATATAGAAATAAACCATTGTATTTGTTGTTGCTTTGTTCTGTTATACATACACCAAATTATACAGAGCATAAACTTCTGCACACTAATTTCCTTGGCAAATATTATATAGCTATTGTTGTCTGCGTTACATATGAATTATCCATCTATATAATCTATGTGTTCTCTTTTCTTGGGATAGTACTGCCTTAAGGATTCACATAAGCCTGTAATGAAATAAAACTACAGCTACCTTCTCATTAGAAGGTTGAAGAAACCATGTAGCTAGTCTATTTCACATTTGAAATTTGTCCTTGTTGAACTTCCTAATCTGTAGTCTGCACATAATTTTGAACATCTTTACTACAAGAATGGTGCAGATTTCTGTCTTTTGACAAGTTTCTCTAAACACTCAAAGACAAAAGCAGTGACTGGTGTTTTAAAAGTGGAACTTCCTGAAATTAAAAGGCAGATCCTTTTGCACTGACTCACACATTATGCTATGCTTTTCTTCTCTGTTGTATACAGAACTCATCAGTGCAAAGGCAGGTTTAATAATTAAATGGAAAAATTGAGGAGTTTGCACCAATATGGTAAGAACTCCTCCCTTTATATGTAAATTTGTACCCAGATGTTGCATCGTTTGCAAATCTTGCAATTAAAGCATTTTATAACTTCAGTTATGCAAAGGGGCAGTAGACTGGAAAATGGGTAAAATTGCTTGACTAGGACATTACCATGGCGACATACTGACCTGGACTCAATTAGTTACCACTGAAGATTCAGCTATTAATTATAGTGGTCAGAAGTGGATATCATCTGACTTCCCCTTACCTTTTAAATATGGACATTTTTCACTCTCCATACATCTTTGACTTTTAAAGGCAAGGCTCCCAAACTGAAGAGTTAAAAGTGAGAGTGCTTAAGCGCTGATGGAAGTGAGGGTCAGTAAAGGAGTTTCATTTATCAGCCATATTGAAGGGAGTTCTTCAACTTTCTGAAATGTAAGCACTCTGTCGGGCACGCTTCAAAGTGAACGTTCATTACTGTTCATTTTCTACACTGAACCCTTCGCATTCCATGTGTTACCAATTACCTTGCCCTTTAGAAAGCCATCATTAATTAGTACCAATGGTAATCACTGAGAGGCCGGTGAAATAGATAGATGTCCCATTTTGGGTTGAGCTGTGCAGTTTCCAGCGAAGAAGTTATTATTTTCTTGGCAGAGAATGAAAGGAATGTTGAGTTAATTACAGAAGTACTTTGTGACTGATGAAAACACATCCTTTGCATTGTAGTGCAGACTCCAAGATAAGTACCGTATGCACAGTATTGTTTCAGTGTATGCTTCCCTAGTACAACCGTAGTCCAAAATAATATACATGTGTGAACATACAAAAGTAGTAATCGGCCATTGAAATGTATCAGCAGTACATGGATTTATGCCTTCACATTCAATCATTTACTGTCAGTTTGGGTATATGAAGCACTCCTCAGCCTCCTGTAGATACATGGGTATGCATGGTGGCAAGATCTCTGCTGACTGGAAAAAGAAGAAGTAACTAAATAAACAGAAAACATAGGTTTGTAAAGTGCTACATTATGAAATAGAATAAAGGAAATTATTTTCTACCCATCCTGTTACATATAAACACATAAGCAAATACATGCTCATAAGTGTATATATGTATTGCATGGGTGACTTAAATTTCAAATTATGATAAAGATATTTAATTATTTTATTTATTTCACCAACGGTGCATATGTTAGCTTTGATAAATAAGTTCCTTGGGTTAAGGTTGGAAATGAATATCACAGATCGCATTTTCTATTATGAATAATATAGCTGTGAATATTTCTGGTATACATCTGGAAGAGCCTTTCTTATTAATATTGCCAGGGGTGGGATTTCAGTGTTTTACCATAATAGAATTGTCAAAAATCAATCAACCTTACATTGATAAACTGTAGCCTAGCTAAAATGAAATATTACACAGAAATGAAAATGCATGAATTATAGCTAACTAGAAAGAGTCAAAAGTTAATTTTAAAACTAGTTTGAATATAAATAAAACTTCATAAGTAAAACTGTGTATTATTAACAAAAATGTTTAAAGCAACAGTTTGTTTACAAATAATTATACCTGTAATATATGTGGATCTTTACTTATCATGAAGAAAAGCAAATGATTTGATAACATTTAGTGTATTAAATAGGAAGAAAACAAGGGATTTCTTGGAGTGCAGAGAACCATGGGAGCTTTGCATAATTGGGGGTTAGGTTATGAGATTTTTTTGCTATTTATTATGTTATTAAAATAGATAAATGAAAATGAGAAGAGAGAGAAAGAGGGGGAGAAAGAGAGAGAGAGAGAGAGAGAGAGAGAGAGAGAGAGAGAGAGAGAGAGAGAGGTTTGTACACCACTATCATAAATTGGAGAAGATGCTGATCAAATTATTTAGACAGAACTTTTTTAAAACTAACAATAACATGATTATAATCTACAATACCATTGTATTTATACAAAGGTTTTGCTCTAAGAATAAAACAAATAATTGGATGGAATTTCTTATTTCATGGTAGCCTGTTATTTTTAAGTTGGACATAAAAATGTTATGCATCTGATTAATCATGGTGATTAATTATGGAATCATTTTCCCTGTAGTAGGCTCAAGCTAAGCATGCTTAGGAAAAGCAACCAAAGAACAGCAAAATCTAAAGAAATGGCTATCGTAAGTTGCCTATGGTAGTTATGAAGAACGGAACTAAACATCAAGTCTTGAGCTTGGTGCTTGTGCTTCTCTTCTCCCAGTCACATTTGCTAGTTTACAGTTGCTGCTATCAGTCACCTAATAGCTACAATCCAGCAATGACGGCCAGTCACATCCTAGTTTTAAAAATATGAAAGTTACTTAACACTGCCATGAAAGTTTTCAAGGCTCTGTGTTCCTATCAAAATATCATTACACTTTTTAAGTGCAATCAGTATTATCACTTTTACATCATTAAAAATAGGCCATGGCAGTGTATGCCTTTAATCCAAAGTCTGGGGAAGCAGGCAGACTTCTGTGAGTTAAAAGCCAGCATGATCTAGGTAGTGAGTTGCAGGCCAGCCAGTACGACACAGTGAAGCCTTGCCTCTAAAAATCATAGCTATCACCAGCATCATCACCATCCATGAACAATATACATTGTCATTATTAACTTTTCTTTCAATAAATATATTATTGTCATGAAGAATTACATATAAAATTAGATAAAACTGATAGCAGTGAGCTGATCAAATCACTGCCATTGGGAAGAGGAAGGAACCAGATTGTTATACAAAGTGAGTATTGCCTAGAAAGGGCAATTGTAAGACTGTTTATTTAGTGAAAAATGAAAGAAAGAAAGAAAGGAAGGAAGGAAGGAAGGAAGGAAGGAAGGAAGGAAGGAAGGAAGGAAGGAAGGAAAGAAAATGGAAGGAAGAAAAGAAAGAAAGGAAAAGAAGGAAGGAATGATAAAAAGAAGAAAACAAAGAAAGTAAGTGTCAGTGACTCCTCTCCTCTGACCGAAGGTACACACTCCGTCACCTCTTTGGCCCTAAACTTGAGACTGCTGAGACATGCTGACACCCTTGAACTCCTTGGCACAGCTCTGTAGCTTGAGGGTATCAGGAAATCCGTGAGGTCTGCCGTAGAAAAAAATATTATTTTAAATCCTTTTCCCTTCACTCTCTCAACTGAAGGCTGGGCTCATATCTTATTTAAAGTAAAAGTCATGTTCTTGTACTTGTTCTGTGAGGTCTTTAACCTCAGCTGTCCTTGGGAGAAGCATAATTTGAATACTTAGGAAGTTTCTAAGCACTCCTGGGCCTCCCTTTCTTCCTCCTGTCTCCAGGTTTCCCACTGGGGTTGTCTCTGTTCTTCACTGTCACCTGGGTATCCATTTATGGACTTTATTTTCAACTCTTTATTTTTATTTTAATATAGTAAAAATATTGTTAATAAGTCACCATAAAGAATTACTTTCCAAAGGGCACATTTTCAATAAGCCTTAGTATCCTTGCATGGCCATTCTGTGTCCTGAAGTTCTAAATGAGTTATCTAAGTCACTAAGTACCTGCAAATAAGCTGAGTGATAAACATAGGGTAGTTATTCCCACATTACTTCCTCTGCTGAAACATGACTTTTTAACATGATATTGTATCTTGAATCATGTCTTTTCATGTGCAACTGCAATAGGCTGTCTCAGCTGAACCTGGTTTTGCTCTGCTGGTATGAACTCAGAGCCTGAGACAAACTGGGCCAGCACATCACTCCTGAGATGAATCCTCAGATCTCTAATTTTGATTACAACATAGGGTCTCACTAAGTCTTTCAGATGGCTGTGAACTCTCTGTATAATCGTGACAACCCTCAATCCTATGAACCTTCTGCCTTAGCCCCATGAGTGGCTAGTGTTACAGGCCTGTGTCACCACTGGAGAGATGGCTCAGTAGTTCAGAGCACTTGGTGCTATTGCAGAGGACCTGGGTTCAGTTCTCAGCACACAAGGTGGTTCACTAGGTATGAAACTCCACTTGCAGGAGGTTCTACATACTTTTCTGACCACTGTAGTCACTGGACACTTTGGAAGCAGATTGCATAAACAGAAGCAAAAATACTCATATAAAAATAAAAGTACATAACATCTTTAAGATTAAAATAAAAGGTTTTTTTTTTTTACTTGACTACAGGTAATTCAAATGAAACAGAGAAGTTAAACTCTGAAAAAACTTAAGTCTTGGCCCACTTACAAATATATAATAAAGGCATCAAGTCAACTAGGCAATTTCCTTGAATGCAGAATAAAGATTTAGATTAGACATGCTCAATTCAGGTAATAAATGACAAACTTATTTGTTACAAAATGTTGTTTGTACCTGATATATTTTCAGGAGATGGTCAGAGGGATACATGGAAGATGTGTGTGAAATGTGTATGCAGATATTATGTGAACATATATTATAAACAGATATACGATAATATACATACATATATAGATACATACATATGTGGAATGCCTATACTGCAGTACAGAGATTTGAATATGCATATTTCCCTTGGTAACTATGGAATCCCCTACAAATAGCAAAATGTGCTAATGGTCAAGGCTTACCTATGAAATAATCCAGTATTTGCAATCAACTTATTAAACTTTTCAATATACTTTAAAGCACGTCTACATTACTTGAGATACCTAATGTAATGTAAATACTCTCAAATTGCTTGTTATACTGTACTATAAAGGGATTATGCCAAGGACAATTTATGTTCGTTTTTAGTGTCGGAAGTAGTTTCTATCCTGTTTTCTGAGTTTGGCTGATTCTGGAAATTTGGAAGCCATGTGAATGATAGGACTCTATGCTTCTTTATTCATTTACCCATAATATAAATTAGAGCAGCAGTTTTTTTCTGTCAATCAGTGAGGACTCCTTAACTTGGTACTATAATTTTGTTCAGAAAATGGATACTTACTAGAATTTTTCTGATTAATCTCTCTCTCTCTCTCTCTCTCTCTCTCTCTCTCTCTCTCTCTCTCGTGTGTGTGTATGTGTATGTGACTCTGCTTCTTTTACTATCATTTCCTTTGATTCTGGTACCTAGTTTTCCTACATAATTAACTATCATAGCCATATACTGGAGCAGAACTTAATAGGTCTTGCAAAGTAAAATCTAATACTTAGATACTGAAATATGTATTACAATTAAATTAGGAACTTTTTTCTTTAAAGATTTGGCTAAGAACACAGAAGGCTTGCCTGGGTTACTGGACTGCAGTGATGTAAGGAATCTATGTAAATCAATAGCAATTTCACCACCACTGAGGCCCGTGGAACAGCTGCAGAAATGGGAGCTCAGAAAAACTCTGGCTGGTGATGTGTGTTGCCATCAGAAGATCTGGGAGTATATAGGAGCCAGTGTCACAATATAGTACTAGACAAAATTCTCTAGCCATGCTTTGCAAACTCTAAAGATATCTGTGAAGCATAAAGCACTCCCAAAACTGTGTTTGTTATAAAAACAGAATGCTGCCTGTACATCTGTGCGTCTTTGACAGTGGAGGTGCCTTGTTCCTGGTCTGGGTGAAATGGCAATGATATTGAGACAAGCACAGTAACGGCTTCAACAATTTGGCAGGATGGGTATATGTTCATGCATGATGGCACCTTCAAATTGGTTGCATGCTTTGTCTTTGGGTTATTTTGTTATCTATCAATTTATTTTAGTTTCTACTAAAGGTCTGAAAATTTTAATATGGTAGAAGCTAATCTTCAGCCACCAATAGTTTGAGATACTAAAGCCAACTCAAAGAGGTGTATGCATAGGCTATAGAGAACTGATTAGCTAGAATCAGAATAAAAACTCACAAATATTTGAACTTCTCAGAGGAGAAGACCAAAAATCAATACCATCACTCTTGATCTTCAGTCATATGGAAAGATACCTAAGAGATGGGATTCCCCATACACATGTCATATGCATTCCAAGGGCATTCTTATACTTGCTATGCTAAATAGAATCATTGATTGGTGATTTTAAAGCACTACCTATAGAATCTGTTACCCAGTCATATGTGTTATCAATAAATCATTTTTGTTTATCTGTTTCTACTGACTCTGAGAAAATTGTTTCCAGTAGTATAGTCGATTTCAAAACATTAAGTGCTTGGTGATTGTATCCCCTTTGAATAATATGAAGAGTCATTATATTATGGGCTAGTGATTTGGTAAATTTAATTATGTAAATCAAAGCTTTTTGACACTTAGACATGCAAAAAGACTCTGGGGCTATTGAATGTTTATGGACGTATTCATTCTAATCACTTAATTTTGTTCATCAATTAAAGCTTTTTCTTGTGTAGATAGCCTGGTGATGAATGAGGATATATAATTTCTTTCCTTATACATATGAATATCTGAGGCAAGTAATGGTGCATTTCACAGGATATAAGTTACTGAAATTTCTCAACAAAAGTAATGAGAAATGAATGATTGATTAACCACAGAAATAAGCATCTTTAAATGAGTAGTCAGACTTCTTTTAATTGCAAAGACAAAGTTATCTACATTATCAGTTCCATGGCCACATTCGCTGAATCTGCCTGGTTAGTGTAAACTATGACTAAGGGAAGTAGCTGCAGCGTTAGACCAGCTACTGGAAGTTCTTAGTACAGAGGAGCACAAGTTTGAAAGTTAAATTAGGAAACATTAGATGTCGTGAACCATCTAAGTGCAAAAAGAATGAACAGACCAAACTCATTACATTACATTTTCCCATGAGTGATGTCGTACTTACTCAGACATGCTGTGGAACCAAACAATTCTTCACATAGTGAAGAAAC
Organism: Uromys caudimaculatus; assembly: GCA_028551405.1. Taxonomy (NCBI): domain Eukaryota; kingdom Metazoa; phylum Chordata; class Mammalia; order Rodentia; family Muridae; genus Uromys; species Uromys caudimaculatus. Next base: position 60,899,681 of record CM052713.1, on the reverse strand, counting down.
CATGTCATGATTTCTCCTTACCCATCTGTCTTTCCTCTGAAACACCTTACTGAGTATTATTTAGTGAACTACAATGTGTTCAAAGATAGCTAGGATTTCTTCCTCAGCCATAATATCTTAGATTATTTTTAACAGTATATATTACTATAATATATAAATCTACAGCAACAGTAAGTAGAATCAAAGGAAGAAAAGTTTCACAAGTTTGGAATTCTTAAAAATGTCAATCCCCAAACTACGGAGATATCATGTTTATCTAGGTATAATAGGAAAGTTTCAGGAATGAAAAAAATCGCAATGGGTAGAAGAGAAGACACATCTAGCCCATGACCAGAGTGAAGAGTCAGCAAGTATTCATGATTTACTGCAGGTACTCATGTCCTTTGTAGGAGGATAAGCAGACATGAGACAAGGGACCAGCAAAGAAGGATGTGGAGAAGCCATTGCCTGTGCTTGTCAAAGAGAATTCCATCCAATAGGAAACTGCATGAGAATCAATGCAGCTATCCTAATTTTGGTTTCTATTGCTGTGAAGAGACACCATGACCATGCAAGTTTTATAAAGGAAAGCATTGAATTGGGGCTGGTGTACAGTTTAGAGGATTAATTCTTTTATGGTCATGGGAGGAAGCATGGTGGCACATAGACACAGTTCTGGAGAGGGACTTGAATGTTCTACACCTGGGTCCACAGGCAGCAAGAAGAAACAATTAGCCACTTGATATGGTTTGAGCTTCTGAGACCTGAAAGCCCACATGCAGGTGATAGACTTCCTCCAACAAAGTCATGCGTACCCTAACAAGGCCACACCTCCTAATGGCCTATGGGGGCCATTTTCATTCAAAGCACCATAGCAGGTAACTCAACAATTTAGTCTATTAATTTAGTCTATTAATTTAGTCAATTAGTCCTATTAGCCTTAGAGATTTTAGAGCAGATGGAAGGAAAAGGAAGTATGGCTAGAAGACCCGATCTGACATGATGACCATCTGAAGAGGGGCCTGGCTTGAGAGACAGTCAAGACATCTATTTCCATGAGGTGAGAGGTGAAGGAAGGGAAACCAGAAATTTTACTCCAGTTATGGTATCACAAGCTTACAGGGGCAACTTACACACAATAGAAATGAACTTTTCCCAGTTTGGGAAGTGATAGATAGGGTCAAACCGTGTTCCCAGAAGAAGCAGTGTGATTAATGCTCACTGACCGTCTGCATCTATGATGGCTCTTCTTGCTTAGTGCTCAGATGTTGAGAGGAACAGGGCATCTAGTTAGATATCTCTTTTCCTATAGGTTGTTAAAATATCAAAGATCCAACTCTTTCATCAGGAACCGAGCGCTCAGTCCAATGGTTGGTTGCAAGCATCTGCCTCTGTATTTGTCAGGTTCTGGCAGAGCCTCTCAGGATACAGCTATATCAGGTTCCAGTCAAGTTTGCAGCCCCTTGGGGAGAGCAACAGTGTCAACTGGCCAGACCCCCCCGTAGCTCCTGCGGACTGGACCACCAACCAAAGAGTACACATGGAGGGACCCATGGCTCCGGCCACATATGTGGCCAAGGATGGCCTTGTTGGCCATCAGTGGGAGAAAAGGCCCGTGGGCCTGAGAGTGTTCGATGCCCCAGTGTAGAGGAATACCAGGGCGGGAAGACCCGAGTGGGTGGGTGGCTGGGCGGGGGAGCACCCTCATAGAGTCAGGGGGAGAAGGGATGGAATAGGGGGGTTCTGAAGGGGAGATCTGGAAAGGGGAAAACATTTGAAATGTAAATAAAGAAAATATCAATTTTTTTAAAAAAAAGAATGAAGACAAGGGAAAAAATATCAAAGATCTGCTGTAATTCTCAAGTTGTGCTTTACCCCCCATATCTTGTATATTTTGTAGTAACAGTGAGTCAGTGATGGTCTGTTCTATTTGTACAGCTTAAGAACGAGATCCCTCAACTTCATCTCCATAATAAGGAAGCTTCTCTTTGCGATTGGATCCTGACACTATCTATGAGGGAACACTGTAATCTCAAGTGACTCCGTTCTTTCCTACTGTATCAATCAGTGATATAATTTGTTACTTAGTTTTTCTTTATTCACTTCAAAAGTGCTATAAAAGCGCACACCACTATGTACAGATACGCACTTACATATCTGTTTATTTATTATAGCTATTAACAATAGGTACTTAAGGTCTGCCAGGGCAATGGTAGCACAAAGCTTGTGAGAATAGCCAGCCTATGTCTTATTTGACTTTAGGTTCACTCCACTAGATGGAACCCATATCCAACACTGTGTGGATGACCAAAACCTTGGAATAGATAGTCCAGAGACTGAAAATAGTTACATTCTAAAAATACAGCAATAAAATGATTGCTGATGCAATGATGCGGTATTCACATGTCAGTCCTTTACCCCACCATCATCCTGAACCTTCCTCCTGTAGTAAATGGGAATAAATACAGAGACCCATAACGAGATATTACACAGAGAATGAGAGACCCTAAAAATGATATCTCAATCAAATCTCTTCCCTTAGTGATCAGGGAACCCTGTGGCAAAAGAAGCTGAAGGAGTGCAAGAGCCAGCAGGAATGGAGACACTAGGATAACCAGGCCCTCTAAAATCAGAAAAAACTCATAGGAACTCAGAGAGAACGAGGCAGCAACCATAGGGCCTGCATGGGTCTGCAACAGGTCCTCTGCGTATAGATACTATGGGTTCCAGTTTAGTGCTTTTATGGGACTCCCGAGTGTGCAAATGAATGGGTCTCTGACTCTTGGGCCTTCTATGAGTCTCTACTCCTTTGGATTTGTCTTGGACAGCATGGATTCAATAGTTTTTGTTTTATCTTCTATTTTATTTTGTTATGTTTTGTGGTCTCTCAGAAGTCTATTTTCTAATGAGAGACAGGGAGTGGTTCTGGATGAGGGGTGGGGAGGAACTGGCAAGAGCAGAAGGAAACTGTAACCAGTATATATTTTGTGGACAAAAAAAAAATCTATTTTCAATAAAATAAATAAAAGAATTAAGGTAATTAGTGACACCATTTCTTCCAGCTGTCGTTATATTAAATGCAACTGTTGTGGGTATTTTTTTTTAATTATAAAAAATGCATAAGTAGTTATGACTATTATCCTTTGAAACTAGTAATTATAATACAATTTAAAATAATCTAAGATTTATGTTTCTTGTTCTTAATATGTAACAGATACAATAAGCATAATAATTTCATCTGGTTATATCATTTAGCTGGTTAGTCTTTTCCTTTTTTTGAAGTTTGACACAACCTGGATCCAATAATAAGAGCCTCTATAGAGGAGTTGCCCCCATCAGATAAGACTACAGGCATGTCTGTGAGACATTTACATGATTGTGTTGGCCCAGGTCTGCTCCTGTTGCCACTCTCCTGCCCCTGCTCAGCAGAGTTCTTGCTTCTACTTCCCTCAGTAATCAACTGTGATAGAGACATTTGAGCCCTATAATCCCTTTCTTCCCTATGTTGCTCTTGGCTTCAGGGTTTATCACAACAGTAGAGAGCAAACTAGGACAGTGGTCCTATGTGTTCAGGTTTTCTATGAGCAGCTTTTGTCAGACAATTTCTCTGTATTATGATGCCAAGTTGCTTGTCATTCAAGAGTCCTACATAATAATTATTCCAAGTATGACATGTTCGACATTATCAAAAGCTTAAAATTGTTTGATTCTTATCTTATATTGCATGGAAAAAGCATTAATGAATTTAGATTATCTGAGTAGCACCATAAATTTCTTAGAATTTGGTAGGAGGTCTTCAGGTTAAATCAAATAGAAAGAAAACAGAAAGTTCAAATCAAATAGAGAGCAACAAGGATTGCTTGCTGTTAATTAATTTTGAACTTCTATATCCTTGAATACATTCTAGTGAAAAGTGAAAACTTCAGTCAAATTGATTTATTTCATATCTAATATATATTGCAACCACCCACATCAAACTGGCTTTTAGATTCAATTATTTTCCCTAAAATTTAATCAAAGTGTTTACTTCTTATTTACTTTACTATCAGCTCATAAACACACTTTTCTAAGAATAATTGTGTATTGATTCTATTTATTTTTGAATCTACTTGTTGGTGTGTTCAAAAAATAACTAATAATGATTTAGAAGCCCATTATCCACAGCAGTGAGAGAGTTCCATCAATAGTGTATTGATGTGAGTTCTGATGGTGTTTCCATTTTTAAGATACATCATATATAACATTTTAGAATGCATTTAGCTTAGAGGAAAGCTCACATTCATTTGCATTTGTGGGACAGAGTGTTTTATTACTGTCACACTGCTCATAGAGAGCCCAACAAAGGTGTTGAAAAGCATGTCTTCCTCATCACAGATTGTCCCCGAGGAGCAATTAAGGTGAGGACACTTAAATCACAGAATCATATAAAAGGGACTGCTCTAACTCAACATGACTTTCTGAATCAGTTATTGACAAATGACTGGGGTATGATCAGAACCGAGGACAAATTAGAATATAATTTAACTGAAATATTTAGCACAAGTCATATGAATAGGTTGCCCAAAGCTATCTCCTGCTGTTGCTGTAAAAGGAACTGTTAAAAGCCAAACCTAAGCCTAATGTTCAAGGGGTTTTGTTGGTTTCTGGACCTGGGCCTCTTTTTGTTTCTTCCTCCACAGTAGTTCTGGTACAAAGGCTGCCAGGTTGTTAGGTAACAGACTTGATACAGAAAGCACAAATGAGCAAGCTAATAATCTAATCAGACAAAACCAATTTAATACAGTTAACCATATGGTGGCTGCAGTATTTATCAACAGACACAAATGATAGTCATTGTTGGTAAGTGCAACTATTTTTGCTATTATTCTAGGATTTTGTTGTTAATTTTTTTCTGCCAGCTATCTTATTACTTTTAGTCCTATGTCTTCTAAGTAGGCTTTTAATATAAGAGTTGAGACGATAGCTAAGTTGGTACTGTGTACACGTGAAAACCCAAGTTTGAAACCCAGAATCCCCATGAAAGTCATGGGAATGCATCTTCTCATTGGCTATATGGTGATGCCCAAATCCCTGGAGTTCATTAATTGCTGAGTGCTAGGCTCGTGGAAGACACTGTCAAAAAATAAAATAAAGTGGATGACACCAGAGGAGAAATGATTCACTCTCTGTGCTCTGGCTTGCACATGTACTCCTCCCACTCACATGATCGCACAAACACACACACACACACACACACACACACACACACACACACAAATGTGTCTGCCACGTGCTTATATACACAAAATGAATTTTCATCTATTTCTAATGCTAAAAGGCAGAAAACAGTATTTCTTGAGAAGAAATAAAATCACACTGTGAAGAGCATGTTCCTTCCTGACTGAGCCATATCTCCAGTTCCTCTACTATGTTTTTCTGTTTTAATATATACATGCTTATTGATTATTAATTAAGCCTAGATGATTTTGTTATTCTTATGTTATAAAAAATTGAGATAAAAATGTTGAAGCTACCTATGTTAGAATTTTATAGACATCTAGTAATTCCTTTTACACTTATCAAAGACGCTTTGAATAATATTTTTCAAAACATATAACCTTAGGAAATGCTATAAAGACTTACAGAAAACTTGCTGCAAAATAGTTTTAATTAGTGATTTCATTTATATGTTATATTTGTTTCTCTTCAATAAATTTCTACAGCTTAAATAATTACTAAAGAAACACATAAATCCTGGAGTAGTTTTGTTTTTGTTTGTCTGTTTCTTTGCTTTTTGTTTGTTTGCTTGTTTTTGTACATGACTTTCTGGCTACTTTTGTCAGAGGGGATCAGATTATTTGGTCTTTTTGTCAATTAGACTATACGAAGAATGAGCAACGTAATAGAATTTATAAGACTGTCAGAAATGTCACCTATATTTAAAGTAGTGTGTAAAAATATGTTAGCAAGTATCAAAGCTGACTCCATTCACTGAGCTTTCCAGAATCTGGAAAATTCATGTGCTTACTCCATAGTGATATATACTTTACACTTGCTGTAAGGGACGCACATTGGGACACAATGTTTCAGTCTTGATCTCCACTATAAGACTGAATTTTCTATGATGATACAAGGAATGACTATAATTCATTATAAAACGGCCATGCATTTATAGCATACAGAAGAGAAGCTGTCTCAAATATATTATTAAAAAATTGTTTAATCATAATAAATTAGTTGGAAATTAATATGAATGCAACAATTGCTGCATTCAGTCTTCAGAAATGATTTTGCTATCCTCATGTTATTGCTTTTAAGAAGTTGATCCTTACGTATGTTTGATTTATAAGACCCTAATGATTTCTTTTATATCAATTTTTTAAAATTTGACTGTATTTTAAGTGCTATAAGTGATTCACAAAATATAACTCTTATTTCTTGACTTCACGTTATATTTTTTTCTTATGTGTGTGTTATATCTTCATGTCTGTTCATGTGTTTGCAGTTGCAAATGTGTGTAATGGGAGCATGTAGAAGGGGGCGATATTGGGTATCAAGCATGCCATTTACCTATTTTGATTAAACCAGGAACTCTTCAATTAGGCTAGACTGGCTGGCCAGGCAAGGTCAGAGATATTCCTATTCCGCCTGCCCAGTTGCTGGGATTACAATTTTGGGTCACATTGCTTGGCATTTTCATGTGTGCTTTGGAGGTGACTTGACCTCATGCCTTCTAGGCAAGCATTTCTCCCACTGAGCCATCTCCCGAGGACCGGTTTATGCTACAGCTGGACAAACTAATGAAAACTTATATAACAGTGCTTTAAAGGAAGTATTGTAAAATATTTCCTGACTGTCCCCCTCTAAAAGACCTATCTAAAGTAATAGTCATAAAAGGTAATAACTAACATAATTCTGTAATTAAGAATTTTCGACTAAAAATTATCTAAAATTATCTATTACAAAGAAACTGCCAAAATATAATGTAGATTATATTTTAAGCATATACTCAACTAGAGCTTTTTATTCACCTCATGCCATCATGAATAACATCTAATAGCAGGTAATTACGGGCATTCTGAGCATAGTGTTTACTTTCTCCCCTGGGGGACAGAAATTCACCTCTTATTTGAATATCAGAACATTATCTGAAACACTCCACTGACTCACAGAGCTCTTCAATGAACTGTATTTTCAACGATTATATTGTCAGATTAAAAGCACGTCTCATGTGTTACATTTCAACAAATCCTTTGTGTGGCACCAAGGTATAATATATCTGAAGATTCCAGGTATTTTGTCTCAGACATCGATCTCTCAGAATTTTGAATACTTTGTGCCTTTGTTTCATCCTGTTAAGGGGCCCTGGTGCAGTTTGGATTTGATATTAGAGTATCCTCTTCCCTATATTTACTAGAAACTTCTCAAACATCCATGTTCCTGTCTTTATTCTGGGGCGGGTCATATTATTTTTTTTTTAAGAAATATTTTTTAAGAATTATTTTTTATTTTATGTTTATGAGTACACTGTCACTTGTCATTGTCTTTAGTCACACCAGAAGAGGGCATCTCATCCCATCACAAATGGTTGTGAGCTGCCATGTGGTTGCTGGGAATTGAACTCAGGACAGTTCATATTCTTTTCTGTTTGTTTGTTTGTTTTTTGATTTGTTCTTTAATCCTTTTTTACAGTCCAGAATTTATCTCCCTCCTGGCTCACCCTTCAACTGTTCCACATCTCATACCCTCCCTCCCCCCATCTCCAAGAGGGTGTCCCGCCCCACTAGACCTCCCCACTCCCTGGGACCTCATGTCTCTCGAAGGTTAATCCAGACTTGGCAGTCCTCGGCTGTATTTGTGTTGGGGGGCTCATATCAGCTGGTGTATGCTGCCTTCTTCTGAATTCAGTTGTTCATCAGCAAAACACAAACTTGCACAGTTAGCCTCTGAATACATTTGTCTGACTGACTCATTTATAGAAAAGAAATGATCAAACCCATGTTCTGGAAGAAGGTTTTGTAAGTCAGAGTTTCCCCTTTCTTCTGTTTCAAACTATCAATCTCATCCCATTGTAGTCACTTAATATATAAATTATATTGCTCTACATAAACTGGTATGCATTTATGAGTCACAGGTAAGTGTAGATAGCATTTTTTGGAATTGTTTTTTGTATGTAATTTTTCATTTTTGTTCTCTGTGCTGCATAGTGACTGGCTGGTAATACTGAACTTGTTTTAAAATGAAGGGCTTTGAAGAGTTATTAAGAATCTTTTCTGAATGAACTCCCAATGACTACTTCAGGAAGCTGAGGCTCTATGACCTCAGCTCTGGGCTATAATTCTTAAGTAGATAACAGATACTATCTAAAGTTAGCCGTAGAACACACAGCATATGTTTTTGTTTATCCTTTTGTGAGTTTTTCCAGGATATCTATTCTCTTTTAAAAAATTATTCTTCTTGGAATAAAATCACGGAAATCTTCAAATATGGTGTTTTCTTTTCATCGAGAAGTGGCGGAAGCAGAAAGTTTATGTGCATATTTTCATGTTCACACCATGTGCTCGGTTGTTCAGTTTTTAGAAGGACAAATTTAGAAAGCAAAGCTGCAGGTTGTAGTTGCATTTATGGATAAGAGATAAAAGGTATAAAGGCATAAACAAAGTCTGTACCAACATGCAACGTAAGGGGACAGCTGGCTTTATTGACTTCTTTTGGAGGATTCATTATGGTGTGTCTCTTTTCCTATAATGAACTGAAACTACCCAGAGGGCATCATGTTCTCAGGCCTCAATGTCAACCAGCACCCTTCTCCTTAACACTCAGTCTTCAGAAGCTTGATGCCCAACTCATGGTTTAAGCATCTATTCACTACGTTTTATTGTTGTTGTTTTGGTTTTTGGTTTTTGTGGATTTTTTTGGTTGGTTTTTTTTTTTTTTCTGTTCTTTTTTCTTTTTTAGGATAGGATGGCACATTGGTTTTTTTTTTTAGATTTATTTATTTAGCATACAGTGTTCTACGTGCATATATACCTGCACACTAGCAGAGGACACCAGTAAGGAGCCACCATGTGGTTGCTAGGAATTGAACTCAGGACCTCTGGAAGAGCAGCCAGTGCTCTTAACCTCTGAGCCATCTCTCCAGCCCTCACCATATTTCTTATGTGCATAAACCCATATTGGTGTTACATTTTGTCTCTTTGTGTATGCATGACTTGTGACACCTGTGTGCACTAGCAAATGCGAAGGACATTAAAGGCCCTGCTCTATCACTCTACATTTTATATCCTCAAGACAGAGGTTTTTTGCTTGACCTGTAACAAAGGTTTTCTGCTAAGCAGAGAGTTAGCAAGAGCACACATCCCAGGACTCAGTTTACAGGTGCAACCCTAAGTGATCTCTCCCCCCCACATCTTTCTCCCTCTCCCTCTCCCTCTCCCTCTCCCTCTCCCTCTCCCTCTCCCTCTCCCTCTCCCTCTCCCTCTCCCTCTCCCTCTCCTTCTCTCTCTCCTTCTCCCTTCCCCACTCTCTCTTTCTTTCGTTCTCTCTCTACTCTATCCTTCAACTCCTCTACCCCTCTCTTTCCTGCTGTGATTGAAAAATCATATACATTGTGTTCCAAGTCATAGGGAGCCCCTGTCTCCTAAAAACAAAACCCAAAACAAGTCAAAACAAAATACCCAAACAAACAAACAAAAAAAAACTAAGGGGGTGGCTTCTCAACAAAGACACCCAAGGTTGATCTCTGGCCTCCATATGCACGTGCTCATGTATGTGTTCACACCCTCACACACATTTACCTGCACACACAGACATGCAGGTACATACATGTGCAAACTCATACTACAGCCCTTTTGTCCCCTATTTTAGGTAAAGCTATGTTGCAATTTCATAGGCTTTTCCTCATTTGAATAGTCGATATACTTACTGATTTCTATATTTGTTTTTAAGCAACCCCTTCTAGAAATCACTAATCTGAGTTACACTGTTAAACTCTGAACTGCAGAGAGGGACTTGTTTGCACTTACTGTGAATCTAATTTCAAAATAGCCCTAAAAATGCTTAAGCTGATTTCTATAAGGACCTAAAACCCATAAACCAAAACCCAGAAGGAAACAGATTGTTTCGCCCTGGGAAGCTTAGTTTATTTCATTTGCTATTGGATTCTTCATTTAAAAGCAGTTAACAAAAATGAAACAAAACAAAAATAACACTCTTAGTCCACTTGGTGGGGCAGAAGGCATTGAAATACAGATATAGGTTTTGTTACTTTAAGATACAATATAATTATGTGGTGAAACTCATTTTCTCTTTTTGTTTAATCCCAATTTATGTTTAGCGAAATTACCAACTCCACATAAGAAAGTCGTGGTAATTATTTGTTTAGAATTGCCAGGATGTGTATGAATGTGGGGACGGTTATCTTTATTCTTTTTTAGACTTATTACAGATTTAAATTAGGCCAGGCTTTCTTGAGTGTTATTTTTCCAGACCCCTGGGATTACAGATGATAGATTTCTGTGGTGTTCTGAGTGCAGTTAAGCCCTTGTCAACATAAGTATAAAGTTATTGCTGTGTGTAGTTGGTATATTTTCAAAGGTAATTAACGCTAAACATTAAAAGGAGCAGGATGATTAGAAACCTTCAATATACACAGAGGCTGCTCTGTGCTCACACACATAATTCCTCACACTCCCTGAAGTTACATTTTTATTTAGATCGGATAAAATCTAGAGAACTAGGTCTGATTCTCCCTGATGCTGGGACCCTTCCATTACAGTTGCTCATGTTGTGGTGACCTGTATCTAAAAAATTACTGTGTTGCTACCTCATAACTGTAACCTTGAAAATTTTGTGAATCATAATGTACACATCTGCTTTCTAATGGTTTTAGGTGACTCCTAGGAAAGATTCATTTGACCCCCATAGGGGCTGTAATCCACAGGTTGAGAACCTCTGATCTAGGATATTGTTAGAAATACGTACAAGTATCTATATATTGTACTATGATAATTGACGTTTATAGTCTCTGATATATATATATGTATATTATATGTATATGTGTATGTACACACACATGTATGCTTTACCTCTGACAGCTGAAGGATTTTCTGAATATTGTGGAATCTTTGGATTTTAGGGTAGCATGTGATGGACTTAGGTGCTTTTAAATCAAGGCATTTTAAAAAAAAATAGCAGGGAGATTAAATTATAAGTAAATTGCTCTTGTGTTACTTTTTAAATTTTTACTTCTTTACTGCTTTGGTAATCAATTAAATTTGACTTTTCCATTGTATGTTTTTCTTCCTGCATTGAGAACTCAGTGTCCTGAGGAATGCAGGTGTTGATAAAAGCCCAGCACCCACAGGATGCCCCGAGCTTGCAGACTTGCCTTGCAAAGATAATTTCATCCGTCACTAGATTATCCTCTTCATATCTGTACATTAATATGTTCCAATATTTTGTATAACATCGATTTTTTAAAAATTGTCTTGGTTCTTGTCACTTAAAATCCTAGGGGTAAATGTTAGAAATAAGGATTTCAAGTACCGCTTTTTAAAATAATAATAATAAAAGAATATTATCATTACCCATAGCAACAGATTTTAATTTTTACTAAGCCAGATCAGTAATATCTATAACTCTTGGTGGTAATGGTAGTACTAGAATAGGCAATCTGAAATCAAATTTAAAGAACGTTTTTAATATTGGGGAGAAAAAAAGGAAAATGACTAGAGAAATAGAGCCCAACAGTTGATTTATTCCTGTTGGTTAAACACATTCAAGGGGAGACAAACATGGCCATGATGCTGAAAGAGAAGGAGAGAAGAACGTGCAAGATAATAGGAAAATTTAGTCCACCAGATGTCAGTCATACATGCCGTGTGAATTTCCACCAGTAAATTTCCTCAGAAATTTGCTCAACCCAATCTGTTGTTATATTATTCATTTTATAGAGAGGGAAAGTGGGGCTTAGAGAAATTTTGAGTGTTGTAAGACTAATCAGCGATTAGAGAAACTTGGCCTCTGATCCAGTCTGGCTGGAGAAGATCAATGGAAGCTTGCACCAATGTCAGCATTAAACCAAAACTTAAAGGCAGGAAGAGAACATGCCCCTTAATAGGAGTCAGGGCGATAGAGCTCACGGCGCAGCAAAGACTTGTACAAAGTCCTTAGAGCAGTTTATGGAACAGAGATTCTCACACTGGGAAGAGGCTCAGTGTGACAGCGGTAAGAAGGAGGTCAGTAGGCTGGGCCTAAGAAGATAGGACAGATCCAGGCTCTCTAATTGGTTTTTATTTAAAATTCAACCAGAACACACACATGCATGAGGGAATGACTTGATTGGCAGTCAGAGAGCATTTTCTGGGGATTGGGTGTATGACTTCATGAATTAAAGTTGTGAAGATCATTTGGAGATGAGCAACCAGGTGTAGTACTCCAGTGGGAATGATGGATTCTAGGAGAACGTACTTCATCAGGGACAGGTGGTCTTCTGTGACACAGGTACCATGCTCAGGGGTGACGTTCAGAGTGGACAAGTGGTACAGTGTGTAGGAAGGCAGCTTAAGGAAGCAATAGGTTTTACATACTTTTGGCATAAAACTAAAATTAATATAAAACTTAGTATTTACTTATTTATTCACTTTTTTATTTATAGAAAAGAATAGTATATTTTGGCATAAATTTCCTTATCCAGTTTGATTCCAAGATCAGAGGTGAGCCAAGATGGGTAGGATATATACAGTAGTATATACATTTACTGTTTGCCTTTTGACATGTTAAGCTGAGAGAATCTTCAGGACATTTCAGAGAACATGCCATGTCACCAATTGTGAGATAGAATTGATGCCTAAATTGAGGATCTCAGTTTGGGAAATAATACAAAGAAGAGGCTCAAATACTTTGTAAGATTAGCAGAGAAGATAATTCAGATTGACAGCAAAGGAATGTCTAGATCTGAGCCTCCAGGAACCCCCTATGGCTCCAGATAAGTGATCTACAAAACTATTTTATAAAAATATGTGAAGTCTCCTTCTTTGACAAAGGAAATGAACAGCAGAAACTTTGTGCTATCCTGGGGGCATGTTCAGGAATTGTAACCATAAAACCATGAGCACAGGAGAGAGAGATGAAGGTAAAATAATAATAGTTCCATAATTTAATTAGTTCAAACATAAGCCAAGGCATGTATTGAGAAATTTGAACTAACCTACTACAGTCAACAATCATTTCAGCATATTACGAGTAACTTCCTGGTTTTTGAGGCAGGATGTTTTATAGATCGCAATAGTTTTCAAGTTCCACATGCTTCATCATAAAATAATTTAATTTAAAATATAATCCTGAAAAAAATTATAACCCTCCCCCCCCCCCAAAAAATTAAAACCTTGGAAAACGTAGGCACCAGCACAGGCACAGGCACAGGCAAACGTGCGTGTGAACGCGTACACATACCAACACTACCACAATCACCATCACCACCACCACCACCATCACCACAACCACCACCACCACCATCATCATCTTCATCATTTTCATCATCACCACTATCAACAGCAGGTTACAATTTTTTTATTGATTTTTGTCAAGGATTTTCTCAAGTCACTTCTTTGTATTTCTTTAGAAAACCACAAACATTCTATTTACATTACACATTCTACATTTCCATATGACTTGTAATCCTGAAATCTGATTTTAAAGTAGTTGTAAGGATTCTTTTTCTTTTGACATTTGTTGGGTTTTGAAACAAGATTAAACTGCTCTAATGGTTGTAGTGTTGCAGAAGTCTCTTTAGATCAGACCAGGATTAACTCATTTTCTTAGATATATTCAAGAAGTATTGAAATTAGAACATTGTAAATAAACATTGATCTATATTAGATTGAAATTTAAATATCACATATTCTATATTATTTATTTTTCATTAAAATAATTCCTATGTGATAATGGTAGAGCATTCTTGGAATCCCATTACTCAAGAGGCAGGGGGACAACTGCTATATCAAGATCAGCCATTTTGTAATGATTTCAAGTTCAACCTCAGTTATATAGTGAGATCCTGGATCAAAACCCCTGAATAAGATTCTGCACATAAAACATCACGGACAGTGCCGTGCCATGGAATGGGTGCACGTACAGTTGCACATAGTAATAAGGAATGAAGAGAAGCAAGAAATCATATTGATTCCTTCTGATTCAAGAGGTTATATTCTAAAGAAAGTAAATCAACATTACTTTTTACAAAACAATCACTAAATCTCTACACAGGATGTCTGGGGGAAAAAAAGCATCACAAAATATTGCTTGAGAAAAAGAAAAATAATAGTTAGGGGAAATTGGAAAATCAGTCTTTCAAATCGAAACAATGAAATGTTTCTGCAAACGTGGAGGAGGTGGCTTAATCAATAAAGTGGCTGCGCAAACAAGTGATCGTGAGTTCAGATCAACATCAAAATAAAAGCCGGGTACAGCAACATATGTCTCTAACTGCAAAGCTCGGGGAGTAGAGAAGCATGGAGAAAAGTTGAGACTTGCTAATTGCTTATTCAGTCTAGTTGAATTGATGTGGTCCAGGGAGACTGGGTGGGAGACTTTGTCCAAAAGCAAGGTTTAGAAGGACTGAGGAAACACCTAAGATTAGCCTTTATCTTCCACAAGTACATGAGTGTACACGCACACATGTATACACACACATACCCATAGACATACACATGTCACCTACATGTACACACAGAGCACATGCACAGCACGAAAACACAGTATTCCTCATTTCAGTGAACTTCCATACTATGAAAGTACCCTGCCAGTTCTCTCCCTGTCTTGTTTATTTGTTTCTCTAGGTTCTTCAAAGTCTACAGCCTAGTCAGGGCATCAGAAAATGAGGATAGATTTAAAAACAAAATAACAACAACAACAACAAACACATAGCTGCGAACACTTCTGATAAGTATTCAAAGCTGTGAGTTGTAAATGTGAACGTTGCTTTTATTTCCTCAGAGGAAGGGATGAGCTGAGATTCATGCCCAAGTTGTGAAAATACACGGCTTTGCCTGAGTCCAGCGCTTTTCTGTCTGCTCCCTGGGCAGCTTAAAGCCTCCGTACAATATAATCTTCTGCAAGCCCTGACCTCGAAGGCTCCAGGTTTCCAGCCTCTGTCTGTTAACCTGGGTCTAGAATGTTTGAGCCTCTGATACTTACTGCTGAATAAACACAGTCTTTCTAGCTCATTCTGAACTCTGACTGGCTTCGTCAACTTAGCTGTTCTGACTCAAACTCCTCTCCAAGATAACTGGTTCAAATGAACTGCTCTTGGCTTCTGACGCAATTGTTCTGCTTGGAAAGACTGCCTCTGAATTCCACTGAACTGAACGGAACTCTTCCAAACTAGGCTCACCTGTCTTTTCTCCTGAGAGTTGGGCATATCCTATCTCTAACTCATTCTGGCAAATCTTTTTTTTAAATTATTATTTTATTTATTTACATTCCATCCATTGTCCCCTTCCTGGTCCCCTCCCACAGTTCCTCATCCCATTCTCCCTCCCCTCTTACCTTCAAGAGAGGGTGCTTCCGATAACAGCCCCCCTTGCATCCACCTTCCCTGCGGACTCAAGTCTCAAGAAGATTAGGTGCATCTTCTCCTACTGAGGCCAGACCAGGCAATCCTTTTATATATATGGGGTGTGTGTGTGTGTGTGTGTGTGTGTGCACACGCTCACTAGAGGCCTCAGATCAGCCCGTGTTTGCTCCCTGGTTGGTGGCTCAGTGTCTGGGAGCTCTGAGGGTTCTGGTTAGTTGAGACTGTTGGTCTTCCTATGGGGTAGCCCTCCCCTTCATCTCCTTCAATTCTTTCTCTAATTTCTCCACAGGGCACCCTGACTTCAGTCCAATGGCTGGGTGTAAGTATCTGCATCTGTCTCTGTCACTGTTGGTAGGACATCCATGTAGGCTCCTGTCAGTAAACACATCATAGCATCAGAAATAGTGTCAGACCTTGGTGCCGCCCCACCATGAGGTGGATCCCAAGTTGGGCGGGTCACTGGACTGCATTCTGGCAAATCTTTCTGAGATTTAGTCACTTCGTCTGCCCCTCAATTAGATGTCACTGTTTGGCATTAAAGGTGTATTCCAGCCAGAGGGATCAAAGGTGTGTGCTAAGGGCATATTTATATTCCAGCCAAAGGGCTTAAGGTGTATGGAGTGTCTGCCTTCCTGCCTGATCATATCTTTGGATGTGATCCCTTACCAACGAAGCCATGTGGCTGGATTAAAATTCCTCTACAGTGAGTGTTGAGTACCACAGTTTTACTAAGCCTAGTGTATAATGAGTTAATTATGGGGCAAGCATACACAGAAGAGGCAGGAATGTTGAAAGGAGAAAGAGGGCATTGCCGGCTGGCTTTAGCTGTCTGGAAGTACTGAGTTGGTGTGGGAGAGGTTGTCTCGACTTAGTTTCTTATTGTGTATGAAGTTTGATTTAAAGCTGTAACAATTTTCATTATAACAAGGGTTTGTGCAAACCATGTATGAAGATCCTTTTAAAAGAGAATGAAACCTGCATCTAGTTCCAAGAAAATCATTGACTGACATATACATATTTTGCTGCAATATTGTCCAAACATAAATAAGATTAAAAACTTGACTTATAGAGTAAAACTCACAGTGCCAACTTGAAAGTTCCGTATCTGAAAAATCTTTTAAAACTCAGCATCACATAATTAATTTTTCTTTGCTCTTCACTGTCTTTCTCGGTAGAAAAACTGACTTATCTGCACATTTATTTTAAATGTCACTTGATTAAAAGAGAATTAAAATCCGCAGGAATATTTTTGGTACAGTATGTAAAATAAATTACAACATTTGCACTACAAATACAATCTGTCTACCCAGCCGGGAAAGATTTCTCCACACTCCCAGAAGGAAAAGTTTCTACAAATGATGTTTTTTTAATAAAATTAGTACAGAGCAAACTCCAGAGTTAATTGGTAAAACCATAACTAATTTTTGAAAACATAGACCACCCAGCCCCTTACCAAGCCATAGAACTATTTACGGTTTTTAACTCTCTTTTCCCAGTAATTTTAGCTTAATGGATACCAAAAAGGATCTGAAGCAAAGGAAGGCTGGTCCCAAAGAGACTCTGAAGAGTGCTGGGTAGTGTAGAAATTAGAACTCTCAAAGAGAATTTGTTCTTTAATATTGACTTTGCATTTCACATTTTAGGCAAAATTATATTTAAAGGTTTACATGGTATTTTTAGCAAAGCATCAAGATTTATATAATTAGTGGAAATTTTCTTACTGGTAAAATAGGAAAAAATAATCAAAACATTTGTGGTGCAAGGAAAAAAACTGTCTGCTGTTCACACCTGTCTTGTACAAATGTACTCTGTATGCATTGTTGAGTTCTGGTCACATGGTAATAATGTCCTCCTTTACTGTCTGGCTTTATGAATTGAATGTTTTGCTCTTTTATTTTTTTAAAAAAAACTCTGGAAGTAAGGTTTGGGCAAATGAATATTAGAGCTTTTTTATAATAGAAACTCACTTAACTTGTTTCAAAGCTGAGGATTCAAACTGCGTGAGAAACCATGTTAGAAGCCCACATAATACGTCTACCATAAATAAAGGCAAATAAACATTAATATTTCATATATTAATAATAAATCATGTATTTTTTAACATTTATCTTTATTTACATGTGTGCATATGTGTTTGGGTGAGGGTACCATGTGTATTGGTGTCTGCCAGTATTGGAAAAGGGTGTCAGATGCCCAGGGTGTGGAAATTCAGGTGGGATTTCCTGACATGGGAGAACTCAGAGAACCGGACTTGGGTCCTCAGGAAGAACAGCAGGCATTCTTTACTCTGAAACCAAGCTTTGTAATTTATTTTTTAAATTAATTTCCGCTCAGCTCTTAACCAGAAATGTCTACACCTCTGTGGGTCCCTTTAAATCAGAACTCAGGTAGAAAGCTATCTGTGGACATGTAAGCAAAAAGTTAATGTAAAACTGGAGCTACAATGAATCTACCCTGTCCCTTCTCAACAGAGATCTAGGTTTCAATGCCGTTATCTCTAAAAGCAGTGGTAGTGAGTGACCCAGGACAGGGCAAAGTATTGGGCCTTTGATCTTAGCGAGAAGACAGGGTCATCACCTACTGGCTACAACCAAAATTTTCCTGTTAGTTTTCTGGTTGAGTCAGACCTTTTACAAGGAGAAAATCATTGGCGAGTACAAGAAAGTGCTTACAACAGCTTCAACACTTCTTAGGACTCCAGAGTATTTCTCCCAGTACATAATTTGCAGTTCATCATTTGGAGAGTCTAGTCTTTATCCTCAGCATTCAAATTTCAAGTATACTGGACCCACAAACTGGAGTTAGATGATATTTCATTTTAAAACTATTTATGAGTTAGGCAGCATAGTATGTGCCCACAGTTCCAGGTCTGACATATCTGAGGCAGGATAATTATTTTCATCACAGTTTATGATTCCAGAGTGAGTGACATAGAAAGACTGGGGTGCAAAGGAAAAAAGTGTGAGCAAGTATTAAAATGTAGAAATGAGTAAATCCGTAGAGACTGGTACTATTTTCTTTATGGGGCTACTGCTTTTTCAGAGGACCAGAAATTATTTTCCAGCTCACATGGATCACAGTGGCCTCCAACTGCTGGGATTCAAGTGATTTCTTCTGGTCTCTGTGTCCCCTGAACACACATCTTATGAGTACACATAAGCTCAACACACACACACACACACACACACACACACACACACACACACACACACACACACAGAGAGAGAGAGAGAGAGAGAGAGAGAGAGAGACACATAAAGTAAAAATAAATTTTAACAAATATTTTCCTGTTAATAAATTCTAACTTACAAAAAACATATTTCTGTAAATGGAGTTTAATAAATTCTATTAGTTATTAATATGAGGTAGAGACCTGAAGTTTTATTTAATGAGTTTTGTGCAAGTACCCTAATCTATATTTCTATTCGCTAGACTGTTAGTTCCCAGCTGTGCTCCCCAAATACTTACTGTTTGAATCTTCCCGGGTTATTTCTGCTCCACTATTCTGTCTTGGAGGAGCATTCTACTTGGGGATATGATTCTGGCCCATTGTGCATGTGCCCCTGGTCCACTTGGGCATGTGCTGCTGGCCCATTGTGCATGTGCCCCTGGTCCACTTGGGCATGGGCTCCTGGTCCATCAAGTCTAATGGATACCTCCTGTTCTGTCTTCTTTCTTCATCCTCCTTCACCTTTTTTTTCCTTCCTCTCCTTCTTCTCGTGGTCCCTATTTGAGACCAGCAATAGGATAACTGAAACCCCACTTATTCTATTTTCCTGAGTAATTGGTTGTAACACTTTATTTTAACCAATTGTTTTAAATTTGGATGAAAGGTTTGCATAGCATCATTTTCTACAAGATCTTTGGGGCCAGTATTTAGCATTTGAATACATAGCAGCACCAGATCAACAACCAACACATTTCTCCTTTAAAAAGAAAAAAAAAAAAAGCTAATACATTGTACATTTTCTGACAAGTTTAGGCTTTGTCAATCCTAGAATATCAATGAGGAGACTTGCAAACAAACAAAAAAAAAAAAAAAAAGAAAGAAAGAAAAAATAGCCATAATTTGCTGATCTGGGACAATCAGATCAACACATTACAATCTTAGTTGTGGTAATTCCAAATAAAAAAGAAAAAAGAACAAAAAGAACAATAACAGTTGTGTTTATATTCTAATTGGAGAATGAAAAATGAATTTCTATACTACAAAGTATTTTGTGATAATCTCTGGTATAAATACTTCTCTATTCACATAGGAAGTTATTTCCAAGAATCACAGATATCCCATATGATAGTCTAGTAGGAGAGTGCATGACTTACATAAATGAAAATTTACGATTTGGACTAATGCATTTTTTTTTTTATTTTCTGACAGTTGCATAGTTATAGTCAATGTGCTATGACAGTATTCACCACTCACTGACTCTCTTCTCACCCCCACACTTCTGCTGACCCTCTTCTGCCACCCATCCCCCTCTTCAACACAGATAAATTACATGTTCTCAAGTTTAGGAACTGGGAACAAACTTTCATATAAAAATTGTTTAAATGTATGTGGGGGGGTGAGTGTGTGTGTGTGTGTGTGTGTGTGTGTGTGTGTGTGTGTGTGCATGTGTGAGAGAGGGACTGTGTATGCATGTGCACATATGTAGTTAACACAAGTGTGCACACGTGTATGTGTGTATGTGAACTCCATCTATGAGCATGTGAAGTTTAAAGGACAATAATTTGTATTTTCTATTCCTCTCTAGCTTAGTGAATTTTGACATAGGGTATCTCCTTAACTTATACTAACCATTTTGGCTACGCTGGCTGGACAGCACACTCCAGAGATCCTCTTGTCTCTGCTCCCCGTGTGAAGGATTACAGCCATATCACCCCTAGCCAGTCTTTACCTGGTAATAGAGATCAGAGCTCAAGTCATTATGCTTACAAAATAAATGCTATACTCACTCACCAGCTCCCTAATCCTTTGAGTCTCACTAACCGTGTGGATCTGGGCAAATACTCTACTCCTCTGTCCATTTCTCCATTTATAAAATAGACCCAACCTCAATTGATGATATAGAAGAGACGTTATCATTGTTCACATTCAATAAGTAGCCACAATACGCTGATCTGGGACAAAGAGATCAACATATTATAATCTTAGCTGTAGTAATTCCAAATAAAAAGGAAAAATAAAAACAAAACCAACACCAACAACAGAGCAGAAAACACAATCAAATAATCAAACAAACAGCAAACAAAGCAAAAGCCCTTGAGCAACAGTCAGGCTATGAATTGTATCCCCACGGGATTCATTGTAACTGAAATTCTCCCGAGTACATGAATGACAGAGTGTTCTGCATAAAACAGACTCATTAGGAACACACTTAATTTTATTCCCATGATCCACTTTAAAATGCAGGAAATGATTAACACAGGAAAACATTTTGGCAACATTTCACTGTTTTCTTTCCATTCAAATTAGAAATAAGAAAATAGTTTAACTTTTATGAAAAGAATTTCCATGAGATGTAAGAAATACGTCAAGAAATTACCAGACCGATGAAGTCCATCTCTGTTCCTGTAACTAACTTGAATTGCAAGGGAGGCCAATAGCTTTTAGACATCAGATTTCTGTAAATCCTGCTGTTTGGAATTTTACACTTCCTGAGTGTATGATACCTGATGGTATACATTCATCTCTATTAAAACTAAAAAATGCTAGTGTTAAAATTGCAACTAATCTTTTCTTTTCTTAGCTTCTAAATACTTTTCAGAGATTACCAATAAATAAATAAATCAACAAATACATAAATAAACAAGAGTGTTGAAGACTATTATGGAGGATCTAAGGATCAAATAGTACAGTCGGAAAGTATCAATCACAGTAAGAGAACATTTGTGTTGTATTGACTTTTTTATCTATTCATCATGTTAGCTTGACAACTATGGTGTGCCTCAGTACCCATTAGTGAGGAATGATGCACATTAATTATAAGTAAAATTATAACTGAGGGGATATTTTGCATAGGATTTTAACATGTCCCAAAAGGCATAACTGGAGTTCAGACTTGAAAAGGCATTAGTATACCATTTAACCAGGCAAGTCAGGTATCAGCCTTGGTGTTTCAGGAGGTACTAGACCTTATCAAGAAAAGCAAACTAATTCTGGAAGTATTTAATAACTATCATAAAAATATGAAATTACTAGATACTAGAAGCGACAAAAGAAAGCTAAGAAAAACAAATTTAGTACACTTCTGTTGTAGACCACCTTTTAAAGATATGTTTTTATGTACATAAGAAGCTAACAACAATGGATGAAGTCCTTTGAAGCATTTATTCACTAAAAAAGTATTACTTATTAAGTAAACTATAAAGAAAGACAAATGGAATGCTTTGTATTTCCTGAGGTTCAGTTGCGTTTGTCCTTGTAATCATGGTCCCTTTTCATTACTTAGCAACTTCTGGTTTTATCCCGATTATCTCTCTCATTCTCAATTTTCCACTCTCTCACTCTCTCTAGTTCCTTGTTCTTGACACATTCAGTCATGCCTGTGCTCTTACGTGAAAACTGCTGACCTGAACTCAGATCCTTCAGAGTCTCTTCTTCTCCCAAGTTTTGATTTTATTTTAATGTTCTCTTTTTTTTTTCACTTGATTTCATAGTTCACTTTGTGCTTTAAAAATAGTGAAGCAAAATATGAATCTACTGACTACATAGTTTTATGAAGTATATATATATTTATTATATTCATATATTAGCTCCTATGGACACAAATGAAGTTCCCTTTGTTTTCAGTTTGTAAGGCACTCCAATATGTTTTAAACAAGAGAAATATAAATTAATATCATTTAGACTGTATTTCTTCTCAAAAGATGGCTACGATTAATTAAAATTGTTTCTTTTATAAATAATTATGCAGAGGACTGTTTGCCTCTGAAACCTTATTGACAAATTCAATTATGTTCCAGAAATACATGGCAATATGTTCACTCATACGTTAATACACAGCTTTTGGTTTATTTAATAAATATTTATTATGTACTTTTCTGCAACTGGTACTCTCCTAGGCAAGTTAATATAAATTCATGATCATTTAAAACTTAACTTTATTGAGAAAAGAGAGACAATTAGACAAATGATTACAATGAAATTAATTTAGTACTATGTAGTAAAAATATGGGGGTGGTACGCTTAACTATTTCTGAATACCCACCTCTCCTTTTCTCCCATCCAACCCACATATCAGCTAGTAGAAGCCTCAAAGAATAATGTAATCTTCTAGTATAGTGTCCCTTGTAGAGCATATTATAGAAAGTTCATATAGCAAAATTCCTAAAAGTTCTGTGTTGTCTCTTTTCCTTTAACTTTTCTTTCCAATCTATAGAGAGGTCTTAAAAATCCCCCTGCACCTGATTCAGCTTTTCCTTTTCTCTCTGTGCAATTACGACCCTTCCTATCCTACTGATCTCAGTACTGCTTTATACTCTGCTCATGGCTCCAAGCATGCGTGTAACCTCCCTTAGAAGTACAACAGCTTTCAGTTTACTGTATCCCCTTTGAAATCTGACTTGTTAACGAAATCCATTACTGCCATGCTCAGTGACATGTAATGTACCAAGGAAATTTAACTGTACTAATGAACATTTGCCTAGATATTAAAGGGCAAAGCGAATAAATGGTAATTCTCACGAGCCAGAAGAGTCTGACAAGAGTTAATATATATATATAGGTTTCCCAGTATTCTCTAGTATTAAAGGGTAAAAGACTGTGTCCCCCTGTGAGCCTGAGAGGTAGGCAGATACTGTTATAGAGAAACTCAGGTGAAGTATTGACCTTGTCCTTATTCGGAAGTTGGGCCCAAGTTCTAAATTTTACTTGCAAAGAGGTGCAACTTTCTGGATTTTACAATTAGACTTACATTTGGGGTGATTTTATATTTTAACCCATTCCCTTTGATATAGTCTTAGAGAAAAGATATGTACAAATTAAGATGTAGATACACATATATGGCTATATGGGATATTTCTCATGAGAGTTGGGTCATATAATTAGAGACTACACTATAAGTATCGGGAAGAAACAAGAAAGTTATGTCTAACTTAGTTCAAGTGTAAAGACTTCAGAACTAAGAGCTAGTGGAGTAAAACTTGATTCACACAAAAAGGCCTAAGTGCTATGGTAAAGAGATAAGAAACCACAGAAATGGATGACACAGAATATGTTAGCTTTTCTGTTCATGAGCAGAGGAAGATAAATGTCCCAGCTAAGGGGAAAAAATGTTTTTCCTATGCCTTTTCATTCCATGTTCTCAACACATTAGATGGCGTGATGTCTGCTTGTTCTGGGTGAGGACAGATAGACTGTATATCACTAATTCAAATGTCAGGATTTTTTTTCTGAAAAATACTCTCATAGTCCCATCGAGATGTAGTGTTTCAACATCAGTCTGTATTCCTCCATGCCTATCATTTTGACACCTAAAATGAATCGTCATGTTTTAGTTTTAGTTTTTCTCACTGTGTTTAAATGTCATGGCCTAAAGCAATTTGGTGAAGAGTTTATGCCATCTTACACGTCCAGGTAACACTCCATCAGTGAGGCAAGCAGGGACAGCAACTCAAATATGACAGGAACCTCGAGCCAGGAACTTAAGCAGAGGCCCTGGGGGAGTGCTCTTGGTTGGCTTCTTTCTATGACTTTTTCAGCCTGCATGCTACACCCCAGGACCACCTTACCAGGGTTGGTACCACCCACACTGGGCAGATCCTTCCCAAATTAATCACTAAATGTCCAGCAGACTTGCCTACAGATGAATTGTAGAGAGATATTTTCTTATTTGCAGTTCCCTCTTCTCAGGTAATTCTAGTTTATGTCAAGTTGACAAACAAACAAACAAACAATGAACAAAAACAAAAAACCTAACCAGGACTCATCTCAGAATCTGTGGAGTTCTCTACACTTCCCTGCCTTTCTATAAGTCATGGTTGTTTGAAAACAAGCTTTCTAAACTATTTATTGAAGGGAAAGGCTTCCTGTCTGGATGGCAGCTCCCGGAAGCTCACCCTCATGTTATTCACACAGACTGAGTGTGGCTGCCTACTTCTGTCTATATTTGTACACTACTAAATGTTACTGTGATAAATGTAATGTGCTTTTTTTTTTTTTTAATTCGGAAACAGTGCCATTTTTAAAAAGCTGCTAGAAGTGTTCTCCATAAGAAAGCCTCCCAGAAAGGGCCGAGTTCTACTCATTCTTGAGAAGTAATGTCTTTGTTTTATTCTGTCACTGGTTGTACTCTGATTGCTTCAAATCGTTTTTATCAAGTCACTAAACATAAAGCACTATATGAAACAAGTCAATAATTACAATTGTGATTTTAATCATTTTTGAATTCCAATGTTACACTGTTTCCGGAGTGTATCTTCTTCTGTTGATATATATCTTAGAAGTACAAGCAAGTCAAATATATATTTAAGAGCTACATAGTTTGGTCATGAACTGTGAGCAGGCCCATGTGTTAGAATAGTTGCCCCAGCTGGTGGCACTCTTGTGGGAGATTGTAAAGTTAAGCAGGGGCTAGCAGGTGCAGTCTGCTCACCAGGGGTGAACCTTTGAGGCTATAACTCAGTCTTAATTCCCAGCTACTCTTTGCATTCTTACATGCCAAGATATGAACAAGCCATGCTGCAAGCTCTCACACTCCTCCCCCCCATTATGGCCTGATCAATCCCGAACCACCATGACTTCTCCATGATGGTAACTTGAATCTGTCCTTAAATCAGAGCCCACATAAACCTCTCTGCACTGAGTCTTCTGTTTTCTCAGGCATGAGGGAAACAACTCCTGTGAGACCTCAGGCCCTGGGGGCTATTTTTCTTTACCATAAGGTATAACTCCTTAAACATTTGATAATCAATTTCGAGGGCATCCTAGTATCTCTGTTTTGGTGGGGACATCGTATACAAAGGAATCAAGTGATGTTAAATTTGAGAATCAGAGATGCAGGCTGTAAGAACTATTTCCTAGGCCCATCTGAAAGTGGTCAGGGGAATTGGTTAAAGTTATATGTCACTAGGTCATCTTCATTATTAGTTGTAAGTACCTATTACCTTCCTTTGTATTGGAAAAGTCACTCTAACTGCCATGGTTGTTGTGAAGAGAAGAGTCATAATTACATAATGTTTTAGAATTTTGTGTATCATCAGTTATATTGTTATTACTAGTAACATATCTATGTATACTAAAGTTATATTGCTGTTACTAGTCTACACTATAATCTTTTTTAAAGATTCATTTTTTTAAATTTTATGTGCATGAGAGATATGTCTGCATATATATGTAAGTGTTCTATATGAGTAAACTCTCTGTGAAGTCCAGAAGAGAGCATGAGATTCCTTAGAACTGGAATTACCCAAGGTTATGAACCATGTGGGTGCTGGAAACCACACCTGGGTCTTTTGCAGTTAGTGCCCTTATTCACTGAGCTATTCCCCCATCCTCCCCTTTGTTATACTGTCTTGTTATAGTAATATAAGCTTGTCCCTTTCCCTGTAGGTACTCTAGGGGAGAACACTTCATACTCATGACTAAATAGGAGGAACTATTCCAAAAGCTGTCGGTATTTTAATTCATTATTCTTCATAACAGTTCTGAGGGAGGTTCTAATCAGCACACCATTCATTGAGGCCAGAAAGGTTACAAAACATTGGAAAATCACATAGTTAAGAGTCTGGACTTGATTCCAAACATAGGGGTTTTAGGTGAGTGGTTAATTATCATGCTACACCACCACTGTGCGTGAGATATAGATGTCTAGACAGTAACTCACATCTGACTGTTTTGTGTTCTCAGCAGACTTTCAGCTAGCTACCTTCCATTGCCTAGGCATCTGCCACTTGCCATAGTTTGAGAAGCACAAATGAATAATCCATTTATGGTAAATTATAGTTTTTCATATTCTTCTTCTGTATTAATGTTTTACAAAATAACATTATACGGGCTTTCACATTTTTAATTCTGACCCAATGCCTTGATTTTAATATATGGCTCATATATTAATGATATCAGTAGTGAATAAATAATAAGCAAGCTACTCTCTCTGAATTGTAATGGAAAGGGTGTCTCTAGACCTTCTCTTATAGCTTTAAAACTTGTGATCAAGAAAGCAGCAATATTTGTTTATTTTTGTCTCTCCTTTGCTCATAGCAATTACCTCTAGACACTTTCTGTCAAATCAAACCCAATGTTAAATGACTTTCTCTCTTTAATGAGCCATTAGACATAATTAACACCTACCCTGGGTCACACTGCACCTAGCCCCCTTCTTAGAAGCCTTTGGTAAAGTGACCCTCCATCTCTCATTTGTTTAAGCTGAACTTGTTTCACTGTATCTATAGTAGGGTATGTGGTGATAGAATAAAGGACTTTGTGTCTGCAAGCTCAGATCAGAGCTGTGACAGAGAGCTCACAATTAAGTCAACACTACATGCTACAATTCACTCCTACTGATAGGTTTGCAGCTAATTCAGGGGTATAGCTTGCCCCTTTCTTCCTTAGCCCCCATTCCAGTGTCTGCAAGAGAGAAAAGATGAATCTTCTTGCTTTTCTGCTATGTTAGGTTCTTCAACAAATCTGCATTTACTTTTACATTAGATAAATAAAATATTTGCTCGCACTAAACTTAATTTACTTTTTAAAAAACTTTAATAATGGAAACACAGCTAGTCAGAGAATATTGGTAGTGAGAAAAAGTAATCAAAATTATAATCCCATGTAAATATTAGCTGCTAGGACAATGGTGCTCCAATGAGATAAGATATCTAACTGTAATTTTCTAATTCCAAGAATCTAAATGCGGTATCTATTGTTAAGTTTACTTTGTAACATTTACAGATAAATTTGTGTAAGAGCCAGAATGCCCTGGGATACTAAGGACTTCCTGTCTATGAATTAGTGTAAGCACAACATAAATCCACCCCTGCACCCCCAAATGTCAGCTTGTAAACACCTCATATTTGCTATTTTGCCACAGTTTGATTTGTCAAATGTTCAAATATGTAAGCTTAAGATAAAGTATTACTTGTATATATTTTTTTTAAACTTGGAGTATGTGGTCTCCAGAAAGCCGTTCTTCGTACAACTTACGTTTTCTATGTCTTGTTCACTCAGATATGATTAATTTGTTCTCATATGTCAACATTTTTTAAGTAGTGGGTCCAAAAAACCTGATTCGAGCCTTCAAAAAACACTTAGAGCAGTTTAAAATTATTCATTATATGAAATGGATCTGTCTAAAAATAGTTATGCCATTTGTTTATTAATTATTACCTTCAAAATGACATTTTCTATAATTCAATATGCTCACCGCCAGCTTGGGATAGCAATCACAATGGATGCAGAAACAATCTCAGTGGAAAAACAAACAAATAAACAACACAAAAGAAAGCCCTGAATGCACTGTGCATTGATGATGGAAATGGGATTTGAACAATTTAAAATGTTTAAAGAATTAAACATCAAATGCCCATGCAAGGTTGGTCTACTGGTTTAGGCTTTTGTTTGGTGGTTTGCACCTATGCCATGTGAGCCTGTGTTTTGGCATCTCAGAGCAGAGTCGGCACCACGAACTCATCGACATGGAGGCAGCAAAGCTGCTGGCAGCTTGGAGCTTTGGGCTGAGAATGAAAGTGAACACTGGGCACTGACACAGCGCCTTATCACCTCATCGTCAGCCTCCCTGCAAGTGCTAATTACTTACTGAGGCTCAGACAGAAGATGAAATGCAAGAGGCAGGATAGTGATCATGGGATGTTTGTAAATGGTTAATATCTAGCTTTCTGGCAACAGGAACGGGGACAAAATCCTTGAATGTAGCTTTTGACAATGTCCGTATCTAAGACTGACTTCGAGCTACTAAGCTGCTGGCACAGGCAGCAAGTTGGAAAGAGATAAACAATTCTGCCTTGGAGTGGAGCCAGTAGGAGCAAAACCCAGTACTTTTGGAGCAGAGATTATGTTTCCTAGAAATAGTGAGATAACAGCCATTATGAACCCTGCTTAATAGTGGCATATTGATGGCCACTGTACCAGGAACTCCGTCTTATGTGTCCTGTCAGCTTTACGGCATTTGCAAGATCTGAAGTACAAATGTGGGGACCAATATTAACTGCCACCTTTACAGGATATAGAACTACCCAGTAGACAAACTTCTAGGTTTGGGTGGCAGTCTCTAGGCAGACTTAGCTGTGGTACCATGGGCCACCCTAAATGTGAGCAGAACCGCTTCGTAGGGTGTGATCCAGACTGAACAAAAAGAAGAAAGCAAGTTAAACATTCATTACTCATCTCTCTCTCATTCTTAAGGGTGGACAAGCGTGACAAGCCAGCCCAACTTTCACCTCCTCCATGACTTTCCTGCATTGGTGATCTGTGTGCTAGAATGGTGGGCCCGGATAAACCCTTTTTCCTTATGTTTATTTTTAAAGATATTTCCTTTCTGAAGAAAAGAAAGAGAGAGTTAATATAATTCTCCAAATTATCTGTAACAAGAGTCAAAAAACATTTTTTTTTTTTTTTTTTACCTCTTCATGTGATATGGATCTTACATGCCCACCTTTTGAGTTACCCTTTTTGAAAAGAGAATTGTTCAGATCTTGTACTTGTAATAAATGGAAGATTTATTTCAACTTTCTATGATTGTTTTCTAATAGCATTTCCAGTGGGTTTTGGTCTAGAAAATAACTGTTAATTCTCTAGAAGAGAAAAATTATTATATAGCTTTTGTACATCTGAAACTTAAAAAAAATAAAACAAAACCCTGATTCATAGGAACATCTTTTTTATTGTTTGTTTTTTTGTTTTGTTTTTGTTTTTTTTAACTTTGCAGATATTTAATACAAATATGCTGATAACTAAATTATAATAGACATTTATTTTTTTAACTTGTCAATTTGAGCCATGTAGAGCAGAAATGTAATGGCTTTAACCATCTGATTGTCACCTACCAGCTTAATCTTAGTTATTTTGGTAAAAGCATTCATGACCTGCAATAGATATGCACATTTAAAGTTGAGTTTCAGTTCAGAGTTTTCATGTATCTAGATCTCATTGAGTAAACAGCATTATCACAGTGTCTGTTTTCAGTTGAGAAAAGTGCTTTATCCAAAGGTTTTTCTAGGGACTTCACTTCTGGGAAGGGACTCTTCTCAGCATATCAGCCCTTCGCAGACATTTCCCACATCAAGACATTGTTCTCATTCATTTGGACTTGGTGATCTTTAGATCCTTTTTTGGGTCCCTCTCAATTCCCATTTGTGTATCTATACAAACGATCACAGGCTGGCATTAAATCTGCCCTGAACCAGAGTCTTTGTTTTAGATCCTGCCCCGATTTGAAAAGTGTGTAATTTGAATAATGTAGTTTTCTTTTGTGTCCCATCTGCCACATCTGTAAATGTTTAAATACCCTTTTAGGTTTCTTTTAAAGGCACATATCCATTGACATAATACCCAGCATTTTATAACCCTGAAGCATTGATGCTTTTTAAAGACCAGACTCTGCAAGCTCATGTTGATCACTCACTAAAGCCATGGCTCCTTTTCTGTATCTTTGTAGCTCACACTGACACTCCACTCTCATATTCCTGCCTCTGTTTCTACTTTACTTGTTTTGTGGAGTTTTATGCTTGAGGATGTGCTGAGTTCTGCTTTGGCTTTGTTTTCAATCTTAGGAATGTTGCTGCTAAAATGATACTGCCTGTTGAAAAAAAGTCTGCCATCATGATTACATCCACTGGCCTTGTGTCTCTTGCAGGTGAATAACTTTTGGGAAATGCAGTTACAGTAGCAAAGGGGCACTGAGTCATGCATATTGCCTAGTCATGGGATATATATATATATATATCCCATACACTAGCTATATATATATATACTAACTATATATATATATATACTAACATATATATACTAATATATATGTGTATCTAACAAAAATGTCATTCTTTTTTAAAAACATATTTATTTTGTGCATATGAATACACTGTAGCTCTCTTCAGACACACCAGAAGACAGCACCAGATCCCATTACAAATGGTTGTGAGGCACCATGTGGTTGCTGGTATTTGAACTCAGGACTTCTGGAAAAGCAGTCAGTGCTCTGAACCACTGAGCCATCCTTCAGGTCCCTGAAAACATGATTCTTGAGAAGTATGTGACCCTTCCCACACGCATCGTGAGCGTCATTGCTCTGTCCTCCCTAGCTTCCCTTCCCCTGCCCTACCCTGACCTCATTATATTTACTTTTTTTTATTCTCGGAATGCTTTCTTCTCTCTTATCTTTAGTATTGTTTTCTTCCCATTGATTCTTATCCTCGACTCTCTTTGCTAAGGTTCCTAATTTTTTCTTAAGTTGTATTGTAAAAGTCCTTCTCAAAGGTCCCTTCTCTGTTTTAGGATTTGGATGGTTCAAGTAGAAACTGAACCACCTGTAACTAGGCTCTCAACTGAAAAACTGTGTGAAGATCTGAGCAAATGTACGTCGGGTTTATAGGAAAAGTAGATGTGTTCTGAAGTCGTTTTAACTTCTGATTCTAGGAATGCTTTCTGACAAGAAGCAAAATACCAGCAGTATTGAGCTCATTTTCACAATGTAGGGATGGAAAGTGTGTCACACATTTGAATTTTTAATCTCTCATCTACTATATATGCTGCAAACTGTTTATCTTTTCTTGACTCTTTTTTCATTTCTTTGTCATTTTTTTTCCTTTTCCATCCTTGACTGCTTTCTCCAATGACTTATTGTTTCTTTATAATGTAATTGTGTTGTCTTTTCCATTGCTTTCACAAATACATGAAAAGAAAATGAGTTTAAAGAGAGAAAGGAGTATTTTGGCCTAATGGTTTTAAGCAAATGCTGGTTCCAATCATAGTTCACCAGTTCCTCGTTCCTAGGCAGTGATGAGTCATAACAGGTATGTGTGTGGAAAGGTATGTAGAATCAGACTATTTGGGGTATGAAAGCCAGAGGCAGAGAGATAGAGATAGAGATAGAGATAGAGATAGAGATAGAGATAGAATCAGAGAGACAGAGAGAGACAGAGAGAGACAAGAGAGAGACAGAGAATCAGAGAGACAGAGAGAACAGGAACAATATTCTTCATGAAGCCACACCCTGAGTAAGCTAGCCCCAGCTAGCCCCAGCTTCTCAAGAGCTCAACTACCAAATTAGCATCATCATAGCATCATGACTCCCCAGTAAGAACCTGTTGAGGACAATGCAGTTTGAAACTACAACAGCTTTGTACTTAAGGCCACTGTCACACCATAGCTCCATTATAATACAAAAGAAAACTTGTCAGTTGAAGGGGACTTTAGAAATCTGCTTCATTGTACTTTATCTTTGTACATTAAAAATAAGGCCTGGCTGGAGAGATGGCTTAGTGGTTAAGAGCACTGACTGCTCTTCCAGAGGTCCTGAGTTCAATTTCTAGCAACCACATGGTGGCTCATAACCACCTGTAATGGGGATCTGATGCCCTCTTCTGGTGTGTCTGAAGACAGCGACAGTGTACTCACATGAAATAAATAAATATAATAATTCTAATAAGGCCATTATATTTATTTATTCATTTTTTATTATTTAATCCTTTTTTACAGTTCAGTCTTCATCTCCTTCCCTGTCCATGCGCTGACTACTGACTGTTCCCAGTCCCATACATCCTCTCCTGACTCCAAGTGGATGTCTATACCCCTCACCCCCACCCCCACCCTACCAGATCTCCCCACTCCCTGGGGCCTCAAGTTTCTTGAGGTTAGGTGCATCTCCTCTTACTGAGGTCAGACCAGGCAGTTCTCTGCTGTATATGGATCGGGGCC
Organism: Uromys caudimaculatus; assembly: GCA_028551405.1. Taxonomy (NCBI): domain Eukaryota; kingdom Metazoa; phylum Chordata; class Mammalia; order Rodentia; family Muridae; genus Uromys; species Uromys caudimaculatus. The sequence continues at coordinate 60,867,276 of CM052713.1, read as the reverse complement.
TCATATCAGCTGGTGTGTGCTGCCTGGTTGGTGGCTCAGTGTCTGAGAAATCTTGGGGGTACAGGTCAGTTGAGACTATTGGTCTTCCCATGAGGCTGCCCTCCTCCTCAGCTTCTTCCAGTTTTCCCTCAATTCAACCATGGTGGTCCCTAGCTTCCATCCATTGATTGGGTGCTAGTATCTGTATCTGATTCTTTCAGCTGCTTGCTGGGCCTCCTGGAGGGCAGCCATGCTAGGCTCCTGTCTGTAAGCACACCATAGCACCAGTAATAGTGTCAGCCCCTGGAACCTCCCCTTGAGATGGATCCCAAGTCAACCTCACAATTTTAACCATATTGATATATTTTCAGAGTTGTTCCTTTCTTCATTAACTTTGTAGAGGTCACTGTGCTGGAAATATAAATTTGAAAAAAAAATTATTGAGTTATAATTCCTCTCAGTTTATTATACACAGGAAATGAATATGCAGTACAGTAAGGACTATGTTTTAAATTGCTAATGGAACATGAAAGAAAGACACCCAGCAGCCAGGTGGCAGAACACATGATCTCACTGAATGGATAATATACTTATGTCTTACATAGCATCAAATAGTGAAAACTGCCTGCTTTTTGCAAAAGGGATACCACTGAAGGAGATACACCATATTAATATGCTGATAACGTTCTTGCATCTAAGGTATTTGTTGAATAGATGAATAAAACCTATTATTTTAATTGTTCTATTTAGTTTAAGAGCTTCATCAAAAGTAATTTTATTCTCTGCCTTATCTTGAGTAGGCAATAAGCATTTAACTCTACTGTATATTGCTATGTTAGTGGCTTTTCAAAGTTTAGTATATAAAAATTGCTACAGTCAGATGTGTATTTTGACTCTGGATAAAAGGAGTCAAAAGCAATCTAATTTGATTATTAGCATCATGCTTTAGGTGATTGGATGCCTCTTGATCAGAAGAGAGGAATTAAGTTGATTTGACAGCCCTCCAATTTTGCTTTTACTTTTATTGATTCATTGAATTCAAGTTCCTCTGTTCAAGGCTTGCTCTTGAGCACGGCAATGACGGGCACATGGAGCCTAATCACATTTCATTGTCCCTCTTCCGTGGGTAATGATAAATTTCACTACTCCCATCAATTCTGGCCCAATTTCTGCTAATAGAATGCGACCCAAAGAAGACTGTTGGATTCAAAGCAGCTTCTTTTATGGAATGCATTCAAAGGAGAAAACGAGGCAGAGGCATACCACGTTATCATTCTGGGTCAGAGTTTATTTGATGGATATTATCAAAATAAGCAGTGCTTAGAGTCCTGTGTGGGAGGCAGAAGCGGCTCAGAGAATTCTGTGTATTGAGAAACTGAACATATATATCCTCAAAGCCCATCTCCTCATTTTTCACACGTGGAGAAGCCCAGAGTAACATGAACTAAGGTAGAGAACACAACTGTTTCTGGGTTGATTTCAATTATCTTTTACTACAGTTTCATAGAGGGTGTCCTTCCTTTAAAATTACAGTTGCAAATGAATGGTAGGTGTTTTCCCAGAATACATAGCCATACATCATAATGTTTTCCACATTTAAATATTTCTTAGGATTATCTTTGTGTTTTTCTTTTATTCTTTTATCCTTTCACCTAACAAATTAAAACCACAATTTACTGTCAAAGTTTGGAGTATATTGTTTGAATTAATACTGTGTACGTTCCCAGAAGCCAATTATACTTGTGTGATTTGGAGACCGTGAAGAACGGGACCTAGATTGATGTATGCAATTAAACTCATTCTAACCTGTGTATCAAGTAAATTGTCTAAGTATCAAAGAGTTAATGCTGGAAAATGAGCTTCATTTAATTCGCATAATTCTAGTGTGGCGGAAACATAGGGGGAAAGCAACGGAAGGTCATGTATGAAGACAAGCATTCATTAACATATTGCTTTAGTGAATGTTGACTCTACACTAAGAGAAAGAAAGTATTAGCATTAACTGGTTTGGGCTGATTTTACAAGAATTTCATGAAGTAGGGGTTGAAACATACTGATAACATTAAGTGAACTCTTTTTCAAAAGCACAATTTGTGTTAAAAATTACAAAGAGACACATCTACAACTTAGATTTTCAGAGTGAAGGGAACAAAAGTAGGAAGAGGATGAAAACTGAGAAATTTAAGAGAAGAACTTCAGACTTCAATAAATTCTGGGATAAGACACTTAATATAAAAATAATATATAGACATGGACTCTAGTGTTTTCTAAATTATAATTTAATTAAGAAAGTGAACCTCAAGTAATTCAACAATACATGCCATTGATAGTTTTAATACACACATTTATTGAGGTTTGGTCTATTTCTATGTATTGCAATGCTAAATTCTTTATCCCAAGGTCTGGTTGCCTCAAAATGAGAGAACTCTCACTTATGCCAGCTTATGTTGTGCAAACCTTGCTCTTTAATTTAAAACCTCTGGTTAATAAAGATGCCTATAGGCTGTAGCTGGGCTGAAGAGAGGTCGAGGAGCCTTTAGTTCCAGGGCTTGGAGTCTGAGACAGAGACCAGGAGTTGAGGGAGGAAAGGAACGAAGAAGACTGCATTGGATGTGGGTTGTGAGTGCATGGTCATGAGGGCCGCCATGTGGAATGGCAGTTGCTCAGGCAGAACATGGCAAGTTATATCTTAGGGTTATTGGCAGGGACATAGACAAAATAGCATAGAGGGTTGATATCTGCCCAGCTCTAGTGCTTTTACTCATCTTGATGCAACTAGACCTTGGGATACAGAATTTAGAATTAATAGTACACAGCAACAGACCAAACTGTAACACACATATTCGCTGCAGTGTTTAGATACCAATGTATCTCCTCAAACACTGACCGTTTCTTCATGGTGAGAATATTTTAAAAGATTTTTCCTATCTCTCTGGAATAAAAACCAAACAAACAACACTGTATTATTCTTGTCGATGGTCCCCTCTGCACAGTAGCATATCTCATTTCCTTATTTCTAACAATGACAACTTAGTATCCATTAACCTACCTTTCCTTATTCTTCTCTATTCTTAACCTCTGCTACTATTTTCTCCCAGTTTCTATGAAGTCGTCTTTTTAATTGTATGAATAAGACTGCACATCTCACATGTTAGTGAGCTCATGTTATACTTGTGTTTTTATGTCTGGTTTATTTTAATTAATATGATTTCCAGGTCCATCTATATTATTGCCAAAAAAAGACTTCTCTGTCTCTGTCTCTGTCTCTGTCCCTCTCTCTCTCTCTCTTTGTGTCTCTCTCACTCTCTCTCTCTGTCTCTTTCTCAGTAATAACTACTACTGCACTGTATATATTTACATCCATTCATCAGTTAATGGGTATGTCAATTTCTATTTTCTACCTTACCGTTTTGGGGACACTGTTCCTGGAGAGATGAGAATAAACATCTGCTCACCCCAGATAGGAAACCAATAACAGACCAAAGGAAGGGTACCTCCAAAGCTGAGCATAGTGCTGCAATTGCTCTTATTCCTTACTGAAAGGAGAGCAGGTAAGGTTAGTGGTAGGAATAGAAATAATTGAATCTTCCCAGCTGCATCTCCCCAGCATATGTGATAGTTCCTGTGAGCTGGAAAGCTGAAGCACTTTGCCCAACCTGCGGGCAGCTTAACAGCTTAGAGAGGGTCCTTTCTAGGCAGTTAGTCTTTGCTTCTTTCAGGCAGCTCAGATGGTTTGTCTCTCACTTCAGTAGTATTTACTACTTTCATATGTCCTGGAAGGGAAGGTCTTAGTACTTCTGGTCAGTTTCAGCGCTGGCTTAAAGTGATCACATTGTTTAATTCATGAGCTAAAGGAGCTTCCCTGCCTGGTGGAATGTTTCATCCTCTTTATAGGACATCTATGCACCTCTCCTCAAGAGAATGTTACATCTCAGAAGAAATTGCTACACAATTTGTTTGGAGGAGTGCTGTGCTGGAGCGAGCACGAAGCATGTAGTACGTGGTCTTGTATGGGAAAAAAGCCATCTTACTTAACATGCCAGTACCGCCTGTGTTAGCCACTCTTCCTGTTGCTATTATACATTAGCTGACAAAACCACTTTTAGAGAAACATCTTGCATTCAGTTTATCATAACAGGAGAAATGCTGGCATTAGGTTTTTGATACAGTTGTTTACATTGTTTCCTCTGTCAGGAAAAAGAAAACAAGGAATCCTTGTCCTAGTTCCTTCTCTCCTTATTTAGTCCAGGATTCCTGAAATGGTGCTGTCTACATTTAAAATGGGTTCCCACCTCAATTAACCTAATCCCACCAGATGAGAAACACCACACGCAGAAGGTCCATTCTTAGGTGAAGCTTTGTACTGTCAAGTTCACAACCAATATAAATAAATAATCACACTACCCCAAGTAATCAGCAAATCCTATGTGATCTTTACCAAAACCCCAATATTTTAATAGAAATAGAAAAGCATATTTCCATTACATCTGTATGAAACCATAAACCTAAAAAATAAAAATAACAACAGAAAATAGTCAAAACATGTTTAAAAAATCAAAAGAGAAAAAATAGTTTCAAGAAAACAAAATAAAAATAAACCAATAAAATTTCTTCAGACTACAAGTCTGAGAAAACTCAGTAGCAGGGCTGGTAAGTTTGATAGCTAGATAAGTGATAGGGGTACAGTTAAGAGAGTCTGCAAGCAGATCTCCAGAACTCACAAAAGAGCTGGGCCTGGCTGCCCATGTCAATAGCCCTAGTATTTGGATGTGTAGTGGAACAGAGACATTCAGAGCCATAGGGCTGACAGGACGGGCAGTAGAGCTGAAAAAGGGAGCTTCAGGTTCAGTGAGGAATTTACCTAAAAAAATATGATAAAGAACAAGAGATGACAAAACAGTTATTGTCATGTGGATTCCACATATACACTGATGTGCAACCAGTGCACTCCTATGTATATACCATACTCATATACATACATACAATAAATTAATAGAATAAGGTAAAAACGTTATATAATGGCTAAGCAATTTAAAGCCACACAAACTGATGATAAAAGAAGAAAGCCCTGGATCGTTAATAACCAGGTAGATTCAAACTTCAATAAGAAACTGCCTCATCTCAGCTAACATAGGTACTCTCAAACAACTAAAGATAAAATGTGCTGCTCAGCATGAGGAGAAGAAAGAACTCATCAGCACTGCTACTAGAAGTGCAAGTTAGGATAGTCACTATGAGTTACACCATAGAGGTCCCTAATAGAACAAATAAAACTCTAATATTTGGTGTGTATCCAAATGGAATGGTATCAGTAAATTGAATTTTCTGTACTTCTGTGTTTATTGTTGATGTCTAGTTTTTGAACCCTGAGCCTGACAAGACAACTGTTACTTAAATGATGACATTTTAAAGTGGCCCCCTGCTCCTTTACCTTTCAACCATACCTAAAGAAGAAAGAGTTGTTCCTTAGGCAGGGAACATAGTACAGAAAGTTTGAGAGTCATGTTAAAATTAGTCTTGGCTCAAATCTAGCCAGAAGATCTCAGTAATTCACAGTGAGGTTACACAAGTAGTGTTTGTGTTCAGTTTTTGTGGTCTGTGCCATGCCCTGTTCAGACAGAAACCAATACGGGCCATTTGTAACATCTGAGTAGAGCAGGACTAGAAATTTAATGGTGGGAGTGAAACTGTGCAGAGATTTTAACAGTTAACAGAGGAATTTTTATCATCTTACTAGACTTCAGCCAAAACATTAAATGTTCTTATATTGTATCTTAAAAATAATTAGGGATATTTAAAAATAATAAAAGAATTTTTATTTGATAATGTAAATTTTAAACATTAGAGATATTAAGAATAAGTTATTAATGCATTTATTTAAAAAATATTTATTGACAGTGACTAGAAATTCCTTGCATTTTTTTCTACGTGTACAAGGTAGGGATGTACATGCCAAAGACATAAGCTCTGCCTTTGCAAATTGCCTTACTGCTTTCCAAGTGTGTGTTAAGCCTCTATACCTACTCTTTGCATTTTCATTGTAATAATATGTCTGAGAACTCAGAAACTCTACCTGAGATATAGGGCAGTGGACCAGGAAAGGAAGCCTGGTCCTCAGTTGAGCTTTGAAGTGTCTAGCCAGATACTGTGTTTTGACAAGGGCTGCTCCAGCAGTTCCTGTTGCACCCAGTAAGTCAGCGAGGCCTAGTCCAATGAACAGAGGGATGGAGATCTCTCTCTTCTTTCTGCTTCCTCCCATCTGCAATGTGAGTTCTTCAGGTTCTCAGAGATAAACCTGGGGAGCAATTATCATGAGGCTGCAGGAAGTTAATACAGGCACTTGTAGTGCACCAGCCTCACGATATGAATGGACTATCATACCACAGGGAATGGATAACAGTCCAACCATTCATCAAGAGGCTGTAGCCACTGCATTAAAACCTTACTTAGACAAAGAATTCAATATATACTACTATATCCATGATATATTAGTATGGGGAGACTCTTCCACCTCCACGTCCCAACTGAAGACCAGGCTACTTCTCATCGTCCACTGCTTCACACTGAGACACTGTCGTTATTTCATCAAAATCTCTTTCTGGAGGTCAACAAGGTTTTCTTGACATAGTTTCCCTCTGTGTGCATTCAGAATATTGTGGTGTCAACACACACACACACACACACACACACACACACACACACAGAGAGAGAGAGAGAGAGAGAGAGAGAGAGAGAGAGAGAGAGAGTTCATGCTTCTTAAACTCTATTTACAATTTGAATTAGCTTTTAGTCTCATTATTTGTCCTTGATTTCACTGCTCTTTGAACTATGATGAACAATATTCTCTACTGATTATCCACTTTTGTAAAACTGTATGTAGAATTATTGGAAAGAAAAGGTTCCAACACAAATACCAGGTCTTCTTTTTGTGTGAAGAAACAGAGGTGGAGTGAATAATCACAGACAGAGTTTAGAGGAACAGACAGGTCTGTCATTGATCAGGAAACATCTGTTCCCTTTGTAGTGACTGGCAGGAAGGAGAGACGCAGCAAGGAAGTTTGCACTTCATGGACTTACTTCAAGTAAATATAAAACAATTACAAGATTTGAATGGTATTACTGTGGGTTGTGATTATAAGAAGTCTTCAGAAAAACAGGCATGAGGGTAATATGGCGAGGACACTTACCATGGGATTTGAGTTGTGTCACATGTATGTGAGAAAGTGATCTGCTGAAAGTCAAGAAGGCCAACAGTGTGATGATGTGCTTTCTGGCAAGAGGTCTAAGTGCAGGAGCTTCCCCGCTTCCTATTCAGATCAAGAAAAGAAGTAGAGAATTTGCCTTTCCTGTGTCGTCTTATTCCTTGGATCTTGGTGGACTGTTGTTGGTAAACACATGCACCTTAGAAACTGCAAATTATTTGTTCAGTCTATTGATGCAAAGGCTAAAGCTTTCCAGAAACCTCCTTGCAGATACACTCAGAAATAGTGTTATACCAGCTAACAGCATCTCTGTGGATGATAAAATCATCAAATAAAGTGAGCTACCACAGAACTGTAACTTAAACGTGTATATTTGGAAGCATACAAAATCAGGACTATGTTTTTGTACATACTATCACTTGGAAATGTGCAACACAGAATACGATAAGGGCATACTACCTGGTTCTTAAGTTAGAGATATAGCATTTTTCTACAGTATGGTAAGCTATTCTGCAGAGAGAAACGGGAGTAACAAGCTTTAGTCAACAGGAAATATGTAGGTCAGACCATTAAGGAATGGCTTCTACCAATCCTGGAGTCTTTTAGCTTTAAAAAAACTTTGAAGTGGTATGTTTTTCATATATAGTTAAGTTTCTTTCTGACTATTCATGTTCCATAATTAGATATGTGTAAAGAAAATCCTGTAAATAACATGACATTTGTTGCTCCTAACATTTATGAATTTTAATGTCAACTTCTATAAAAAGTTTAAATTTATATTTTTACAAATAATTTAGCCTGAAGTTAATTATGGAGTTAAAATACTTCAAAATTATATCCACTGATCCCTTATGTATCTGGGTATATTTTTAAGTATAGTAATTTTTCAAGTAACGACTTAGACTATAATTTTTAAGTACAAGGTTTGATAAATCTATAATTGCATATAAATATTAAAAATACTCAGAAGTTGGTTTGACACCAAGCCCTCTATAAACATTTAGTAGAGAATGTACCTATTGACAAGATATACTCTACTACAGAAATTTCATCAAAATTTTGTTGTTGGATGAGATGAAATGTCTAATTTATTAGGATATCAAACATTTGACCACAGATATTGTATCAAATTTCAACATGAGTATGGCTCTATATAATTTCAGAGAAGCACTTAATTATTTTATGTATCTATATATATACAAAAACCTATTTCAGATTGTGTTGTGATTCTTCAGTTTGCTTGGTATCAGTCTGAACTTACTCAGTTGAATATCTTAACTTGTAAGGAAGCCAAACTTACATAGACCTAGACAAACAATGACATTGGGTGTTATAAAGATAGGTATGGTAAAATCTACAAAATTAAGCACAAATAAAGCTCAAAGGGAAGACAGTGTGTACAGGTTTGTGGCTGCTTTTAATGCTGCATACATGGGATAATGTAGATCACCAGAAACTGGTACCTCAGAACTTCTTTTCTCCCTCCCTCAGTCTCTTTCTTTCTATTCCTTTCCCTTCTCCCCTCTCTCTCTCCTTCGCTCCTTTATTTTCTCCTTCTGCCTGTCTGTCCCTTTATAAAAATTGTTGTTTTATTTCTGAGATAGGAGTCTCATTATACCTTGACTCAACTGGTCTCAAATGCCTGGGTTCATCCCATCTTCATGCCTCCTCATCTTCTCTGTAGCTGGTACTACAGGTATGTGGTACTGTCCTTAACTATTAATGCATGTGGTAAAATAGTGACAGTTTATTGCAGCATACTATGATGTGGGATGGTGTATATTGCTCTATGATCTTTCTTTAACTCTCTGTGCTTAAATCTTAATCATATATATATATATATATATATATATATATATATATATATATATATATATATATAAATTTATGTCAGGTACAAAGGAAACTCTTTGCACACTTGAGTTCTCTCAAGGTTCGAGCTATGCCAGGAATAGTTTCAAGACTTATAGACTCTTCCTGTGGGGCTACTTTTGCTGAATCAATACAATTTTTCTTGAAGCAATGTGTCAAACCTAAAGTCTTATCTAAGCAGCCATTTCTAGAAGACTCTATTCAGCACATTGGCATAAGGTTTTACCATAGGGATGCCTTTTCTTTTCTCAGGGGGAGAAATGATCTCCTTTTTAGGTCACTTAACTAATCTTCTTACCTTGGGTCCTATGGACTTTTTGTGCATAAAAATATTTAGACTCTATAAAACATAGGGTCTCTGTAGCAACTGCTCAACTCTGCCCATCCTATGCAAAACCATCTAAAGGCACCATACAAATAATAATTTAAAAAGTAACTTTACCTACAAAAAGGGACAATAGAATAAATATTGCCCAAACATGAAATATGCTAATCCTTGGTCTAACTCATTAATTCTGTCTATACTTCATTTTTATTTATATGAATTTCTTGGGTTCCTGATATTTGAAAAGGAGTCACACTGGGGTAACAGCGCATACATGACCTCTCCCCTTCACTGTATGCTTACATTTATTACAGAATAGATTACAATAGGAAAAAAGCTGTATATATTCTTGCATGGGGACAAACATCTATGAATCACATTAGTCTCTGAGAGAGAAAATAAATCCAAGACAAAAAGGCAGCATGAAAAAGGGCAAAGAATACATGAGTGTCTAAGAAAACAGAATATTAAAATCCACAGGATTTGGCGATTGGGGAGTTTGGGGTGATGCTCCAGGAAGAGGTTTATGTAGAATCAGTGAAGCAGAAACTAAAATGATAATAATGTACTGTCCAAAATCTTACATGGAATGCAGAACGTTTTAAAAAGTATAAAATGGAAATAGTGTGTGTGCTGAGGCCTACCTAAATAATAATTCAAGTTAGATCATATCAACATATTACTAAAATGCGTAGGTTTTCTTGCTTCAGGATGTTCCTCTTTCAGGGAGCTCACAGATATTGATTGAATTCCCTATGTCACATTTGAATTTAAAGCTGTGACCTGTGATCTCAAATTGACTTCCTGACAATAATGATTAGGATGGCAGGGTGACCAGCACACATTTACTTATAATCTCTATGTAGTAAAATCAATGACCTCCCCCTCTGCCAAAATGCCAATCCAGTTATCGTAAAATAGAATTTCATTGATATGGTTCTTTTATTCACTTGATGCTTCTATTGTAGATATAAATATATGTTAAGCTTTTCGCTAATCCACAATTTATTTTATGTAAAATAATTATTAATATTCTGTATATATAATTAATGCTGGAAATGAATACAGTGGCAGTTATTCCTTAACTGGTTAATTCGTCAAATAATCACACAGAGATATTTTAATAGTTCAAAGCTTAAGCCTTAGCTTAGCATACTCTCAACTGGGTCATCTTAGTTAACCTGGGCACCTAGCCACATGGCTAGCTATACCTTATAGGCCTCTAGTCAGGTTCATCACCCTTGATATCTTCTGGCAAAGGGGACTTCCCCTTTCTTCTTCCCAGAGATCCTTTGTTCTTCCCAGGAAGTCCCACTTTAGTCTTTTGTTGACCAATTAACTTAGGGAGCAAGATTTGCACAACAAAAGCTGGTGAGAATTCATTTGTCTTGGGGCAACCAGATCTAAGTACAGAATTTAGCATTTAAACACATAGCAGCACGAGAATAACCCCCAAAATTATATTTTATTTATCTATCTGTGTATTTATTTTATAGCCTGGAGTGCAGTTTTCCCTCCCTTCTCTCCTCCCAGTTCCTCTACTGCACTTCTCCTCTGACCCCCATCACCCATCTACACCTCTTCTGTTTCTCTTCAGAAAAGAGACCTCTATGGATACCAAGGCATGACATATCACATTTCAGTAAGACTAGGCATCTCCTCTCCTATTAATTGTAGATAAGGCAACCCAGTAGGAGGAATGGGTCCCAAAGACAGACAACAGGTAAGAGACAGTCCCTGCTCTTACTGTTAGGAGTCCCCTAAGAAGACCAATCTGCACAACTGTAACATATATGCATAAGGCAGAGGTCCGTTCCGTACAGGTTTACTAGTTGGCCGTTCAGTCTCTGTGAGCCCTCATAAGCCCAGGTTAATTGATTTAGCGGATTTTCTTGTAGTGTCCTTGACTCTTCTGGTTCCTACAATCCTTCCTACAATCCCTCACCCATAGGATTCCCCAAGCTGTGCCTAATATTTGTCTGTGGGTCTCTAATATATTTCCATCAGGAATTGCTAGGGATAATTCATAACTTTAACAATACTATTCAGGTCTCCTGATTCTGTCACAACAATGGAAAATCAAAAAGGAATTTTATCCAAATCATCTGTTCAAATCGGAAATTTGTTCCAAACTATATTTCTAGACTCCTCAAAGCAAACCTGTCTTTTTAACTTGAATATGAAAATATAAACAATATGAAGACAGAAATGTTATAACAATAGTGTTACTTTCATCATTTTTAATTACTTTGTTACAGTGACTTATTTATATCAGCTATAGACTGACAGGGAGTGAAAACAATTTGTTCAGACAATGTGACATTTAAAACAGATATTTGTTTTTATTGTCTGAAAGAAAAATTTGAGGTTTCTGATTTAAGATAAATACAAATTGTTTTTTCTTAAAATTATTTTAGTTACTATTCTGCTGCTGTGAAGCAATACAGTGATCAAAGCTACTCTTACAAAAGAAAGCCTTTAATTAGTGGCTAACATCAAGATGGGAAACAGAGAGTCCTAGCACTGTGGCAGTAGCTGAGAGCTTTGTATCCTCATCCATATATAGCAGGAAGAGGGGAGAGAAAGAGAGAGAGAGAGAGAGAGAGAGAGAGAGAGAGAGAGAGAGAGAGAGAGAAACAGAAAGAGACAGAGACAGAGACAGAGACAGAGAGAGACAGAGAGAGCCACCATGGACTTTTGAAAAGTAAAAGCCCACCCCCAGTGACACAGATCCTCCAAGGCCACCCTTACTAATCCTTATGAAGAGTTCCACTTGCAGGTGGCTCACTATTCCAATATCCGAGCCTAAGGGGCATTCACATTCAAACCAGAACACAGATCCTTTTCTATTACCTGAGACAAAGTCTGAAGAATCAGTTGTTTTGTTACTGTGTTCACCAAGGCATTTATAATATAGAAAAATAATCCCCAATTGGCTACATGCTGTTTTTGACCTTCTTTCTTGGAGTGAGCGGGGATTGTCATATGTTTTACCTTGAGACTATGGCATAGAACATTGGAAAGGTAAGTGCCCACATCCCAAGTTTCAGCCCTCTTTGAAGTAAACACTACGCTGGGAAAAATCAATCTTTGTTTTATTTCTGAAGACTGTCATCTAGTGAACTACCTTCTAGGTTTCAAGCATAATTTTTACCCCAATGCCCACCTTTCTTAGCTTGCAAAAACATTTTCTTTCTATCTCCGTGTATGGCCAAACTAGTTAGGTTTTTTGTTTTTTTGTGGTGGTTGTTTGGGTTTTTTTGTTTTGTTTTTGTTTTTGTTTTGTTTTTTATGTTGATAACCCTCGAGCCCTTTCTATTAGATGCTTATAATTTGGCATACAAAAGAGAATAGAACTTCTCACAGAGGAGGCAGACACACAACAGAGAGGCAGAAAGGAAGAACATGCTAGATTCCACATAACAAGTGGTTACCAGTTCCTTTTTTTCTCTGAATTCCCAGAAGTTTTCTACTTTTATATAATTGGATCATGATATTTCCTATACCAACATATACCAGTGAAGTTCCAAGAAAAGCAGAGTTCTATCCCCACAAGAATTGTTCAAATGCGAGAATCATGGCTGCATAAACAGGGAGGAATCAATGCTTAATACAAATGTTCGTGTCTGCCACAGGATTTTGATATTAAAGGTATTCCATAATGTTCATCAATGAGTTTAAATGGATTAGAAATGATCGCTTCTTTTAGCAGCTCTCCTGGGGACGTTGTATAGCAAAGCCTAAAGGTAGAGATTTGTCTACAGGTCACTACATCATTCTGTTGTCAAGTGCTTCAAGGCAACAAAATAAGAAAAGAAAGTAAGAGAGAGAGAGAGAGAGAGAGAGAGAGAGAGAGAGAGAGAGAGAGAGAGAGAAAGAGATAGTTCAAGAATGAAGATATTTACAGGAAATAACTGACACTTGACTTTCTTTTCAACTCATATCCTGTTGACAAGTGCAGACAAAAGATGTAGTCAGCTGAGAAAAAACAAAAAAGACATGATTTAAACCAGTAAAAATTTGTTTTTGGTAAATTTACAAGGAATAAACTCTTTAGTTTAGTGGATACTAGCTTTCAGATTCAGTAATTGACATCCAATGTGACAGCAATGTGACAATAAGCCCAATTTATAGAGACATGTCATTCACAGTGGATCAAATAGTATGTACCTGGTCACATTAGGGAGTTGAGATCATGCTCACCATCTCAGTTCAGTAAGAAGGAGATTTCCTGGGCATGAGGAAAGAGTCAGGAATGAGTCTTTTACAAAAAAAGGAGAAACTTGACAGTATTCACCTACACACATGAGTTTTGAGAAGCAGACTGAAGACATAGTAAAGACAAACGAGGCGATAAGTCCATATGCAGGCAAGTTGATGGTTTAAAAAGTAAGAAATGGGACCAGTGAGAGCAGTTCCTCAGATGCTAGTACAGGCTGTCCATCACTGATCTTATCTTTGTTTTGTGATAGTAGGCTTCCAAAATTATAGACACTTCAAATGATTTGCAGGTCTAAGTTCTAAAATCAAAGACTTGTACATGGGTAACCTTAGCTTTATGCCACTGTTGTCTTCAAATTTGACTTCTTTATTAGCCAGGGTTCTCTAGAGTCACAGAACTTATGGAATTTCTCTATATATTAAGGAAATTTATGTAATGATTTACAGTCTGGGCAGATGTGAACGCAAAGTCCACGAATCTAGTAGTTGCTCAGTCCATGAGGCTAGATGTTTCAGCTGATCTTCTTTATAAATTGGAATCCTGAAGAAGTAGTTCCAACAGATGTGCTTGTAAGTAAGTGAGAACAGTCGAAATACAGTGCCTCTTCCTTCTTCCGATATACTTCTGTAGCTTCCAGTAGAAGGTGTGGCCCAGATTAAAGATGTGTACCACCACACCTGGACCTAGAACTTTCTTTGTCCCAGGCTGTCCTTGAACTCAGGAGGTTTGCTTGCCTCTGTCTCCTGGGATTAAAGTGGTGGACTACCTTGCCTGGGCCTAAGCTTTTGATGACCAATATACCTCAAGAATGACATGTCAAGATCCAAGTTAGAAGCCTGTGTCTTCTAGCCTTAAGAACTGGATCACAGGCCCTCCATTTTTGGATTGTAGTTCATTCCATATGTGTCAAGTTGACAACCAAGAATAGCCATCACAAATATTTCCCTTTAATTTCAGAATGAACCATAACTTCGCAATTATGTTGTAGGCTCACTAATAGAATGAACTTGTTAGCCTCATGAGTTGAAATTAAAAGTTAAAAACACTGAGGTGTCACTTTTTACCCATAGCTATGAATCTCCTCAAACAGTGCAGTGCCCAGACAAAGAAGCCCAACAGACAAGGGTTGTGGGACTTGGTGAATTCCCTTCCAGATCAAAGCTCACTTCTAAGTAGTGTCTGTCTCTGTCTCAGGGCTTGTGTTTGACTTCTCTGTCTGGAATAGTTTTCTGATTCACTCTTTTGACACCTAATAAAGTCCTCTTGTTACTGTCAAACTCGACTTGTATGCCACTTCTTTAAAAGAAGCATATTTTGCATCATGAAACAGTTCTGGAAGTTTCCTCTTCCTTCTGCATAGGGCCTTCTTAACAATCTTCAGCGCTGTGTTGTCGTGAGTGTTACCCATATCCATGTTCCTTTGACATACTGGAAAATTCTGAAGAACAGGCACTTTGGTCATTTTTTTTAAAGCTTCCAGGACTCACTACACGTTTTTAGTATAATGTAAATATTTAGGAATAAAGATACATTAGTATAAAGATAACTGATTATACGAAAAAAAAAAGCTAATTTTTGTTTATGTTTTGCAGTATTCAGGACAATTGGATGGATTATTTTCTGGTACATGATACTATATAGAATTTAAAAATACTAGGTATTACTCTAGGGGTTTCAACACTAATATTAGGCATATAGCCAATATAATATATAGCATTTGTTGCATACATTTTGTTCAGAAAAATCACAGAAGTATTAAAGAAAATTAAAATGAGACTTCAAGCTGGCATTTTCAAATGTGCAGTGACCACTAGCAAGTAGACTATACTATGGATACAAAAACAGTTGGAAAAGAAAAGGGAGGAATAATTGTGGGGAAAATAACACATGGAAGCGAGCTACACTGAGACACTGGGCGGTGGGGTGGGGGGGCTTCACTGGGTGATGTTGACTCCAGTTTGTGAGCATACTTAATACCTAAACAAAGCCGTCTGTATTCTGTCAAAGAGCAAACCAATGGACAGGAGATGCCTGGAAGGGAGCTGGGAGTTTTAAGAGTCTTCTTGACAGGCTCACCACTCAAAGCGCACTCATGCGGACTTTTATCTTCTGCAGCTTTATGATCCGGGGCATCACCCTGCATGCAAACAGTGGCACTGCTTCTCTTTTCAAATGAGAGTCCACACCTAAAGCAACACCTGTGACATCAGCAGTACCTGACTCTCTCCTTTCTGCCTCCCTCCTCTCCCCTCCCTCTAATTCTTCCTCTGAGCTTCCTCCTTCCCTCCACTCCTCTTTAATTCCTTCCTTTCTTTCCTCTCTGTCCTCCCTTCCTCCTCTTCCTTTCCTTCCTCCCTTTATTCCTTCCTTCTCTCCTTCCCTCTGTTCCATCTTCTTTCCTTTCTTTCCTTTCTCCTTCCTCTGTTCCTTCCGTTCTTCCTTTCTCCTTTCTTTTCTCTTTCTTCCTCTTCCTTCATTGCTCCTTTCCAATCTTTATTTAAATTTCCCCCTTTTCAACTATTAGTTTATAATGAATCTATTTGTCTCCCAGCTCTTAAAATAACGTTTCTTAATTAAACATCTATAAGCCTTTTTAAAATGTAGTGCTCTAACTACAAGGTACTTCTAAAATCACACATTTTTCTTTAAAGACATAAATTAAAAAAAACAAACAAAAAAACCAGTTCAACGATGAAATTACTAAGCAGTCTTTTGAAAAGCAACACCTACCATAATCAGTTGATTCAGGCTGCATTTTATTTTATTTTATTTTATTTTATTTATTTTTTGCACAGAATTATTTTCTAATTTAATAAATTTTGGAAAAAGTGTTCTGTTACAGGAAGAAACTATTTAGAAGGTTTAACATTTGAATTAAGTGCTTCAAAATCTTTATCCTATTTTCAGCTAGTTTATTTTAATATCACTTTGATATTCAGATAAATGATCTAGTTATGAATATTTTTAATTGAATAAAATAATTTCAGTCTACTTTTAATCAATGCTGTTCATGCATTCCTTACTCTGCATATTTTCAAAGGTTCCTGGAGCTGTTTTTAGATATTATCTGTGTTGCTTGACTCTGTCTTCTCCCACTGATGAACGTTCTCTGTCAACATTAATAACATATTTTCAAGGAACTTGTTTGGATGTGGTTTAAGATCTAAATGAGTACCACATGTGATTTGGTCAGAAATGAATACTTCATTCACAAAACAAAACAAAAAAAATTGCCTTTGTCCAAATAGTTGCAGACATTAAATACAGAGACTATGCAATCTTGGTATCTCAAAAAAGGTGTGCTTTCTTTATGTAACCTATTTGAATGACTAAATTAGCTTTTTTTTTTTTTTTTTTTTTGGTTTATACTTCTATTTTGTTTGTTTGTTTGTTGGGTTTGGTTTGGTTTGGTTTTTGGATAGGTTTTAATTAGTCATTTGTATCCCAAGTCAAGAACATACTTTTTGTTTGTTTGTTTGTATTATTAGATTATTTTATTTACTTACATTCGAAATGTTGCCCCTATTCCCAGTCCCCACACCCAGAGTTCTTCACCCATTCTTCCTCCCCAACATGCTTTTTTAATATCTAACTTTAAAAAATAGGTTTGTTTTCATCTCAGTTTCTCCCTGCGTATTTTACCTAACGAACCATCTCTTACTGTATTGATCCCCATTCTCATTCCTTTTTCCCAGTCCCTCACCCCTGCCTGGTGCTTTCTACTCCCACGTGAGCTCTCCTTCCTCTTTCATGGCACCTGCACTCTGTCAACCACTTTTTCTCCTCCCCAACCTTTTCATGTGGCCCTTTTAAAGCCTATACTCATGGACTCCATTATCATTTGCTGATCGATATCTGTTCCCTCACTGTCATATAGAAATAAACATGTAAGAATTAAAATTTGCGATTCACACTGACTCCATTTTGAGCGAAGAAATCTGACTTCAGGTCATAGCACAGAAAGGCAATAAGAATGGCATTGTATGGAGTGTTATATACTCAGGAAGGGTCCCCTTCAGAGGCATGAGATCTTTAAAGAATACACAGTGATAGACAGTGGCTCAGGGAAACTATTCTCATATCTTTGAGTGTAGTTCCACTAGAGACTCAGCACATTGCTGAGTTACATATCTGTACTCAATTTATGTAGGGTGTAATTGTCACAAAATACTATACAGTTCTGTTACTTTTTAAACGAACTCTGGAAACATTTTATACTTATCTATTCAGTGTGTGTGCATGTCTGTATATATGCATATGTATGCATGCTCACGTACATATGTGTATGCTATGTACATGCAAGTACTACAGCAGGAATATGTAGATCAAAGGGAACCGTGCAGGAGTGTGTTCTCTGTTTCTGCTATGTGGCTTCAGGTGGCAGACTGGGATCATCAAATTCAGCTGAGTGACTTTCCCTCCTGTAGTGGCTATTTCTTATTGTCAACTTGACTATATCTGGAGTGAATTACAATCCAGAATTAGAAGGCTCACCTGTGATCTATATCTTGAGTCTGGAAAACACAAGTTTCAGGTGTGGTGGTACGCACACCTCTAATCTGGGCCGCACCTGCTGCTGGAGCTCTTCATAAGGACATTGGAAGGAGGAAGATTCAATCTTCTTCGCCTGCGAGCTTTGTGGGACTAAGCGACCACTAGATCCTCAGGTTTTCATTCACAGCTACTGCTGACCATTGTTGGGGAGTTGGACTACAGACTATAAGTCATTAACAAATTCCCTTTCTATATAGAGACTACTTTTAAGTTCTGTGACTCTAGAGGACCCTGACTAATACACTTCCTGAGCCGACCTTGGAAATGTGTAAGTAAATGTTTTAATGTGAGAAATCAGGAACAGATAAGAAAGAGATTTATGATACCACTTAGTAACTATTAACTAACGATGAACAAGTCCTGTCTTTTTTATTGGCTAGCAAGAGTGTGCTGGACAAATTCTTGACTGTAGGAATCTCTCATTCTATAAGTATTAATGTGCAACAGGTGCCGTCAAGAATGCAAACATTATTTCCTGCATTTTGAAACCATACAGTCCAAAATCACGTAAACCATTTTATTTATCTGTTTTTATTTATAGGATTCAGTGTCCCTTTATCATGCACAGAGATGAAATAACTTTTACAACCCATAATTAATCAGAGAAAGACCCTGACCTTTCCCTCTCCTATCTAGTAAATGATTAGAGACTAACCTCATTGAAAGAGGCCTGCCCACCCATCTTCTTTATACCTTTCCCAAACTCCTTGCTGATATTCTCTTTACACAGTTACTAATCTACCCGGGAGGTCACATTAGGCTTTTGTTCAAAATCACCACCAGCAAGAATAATAAAATAGCACAAGAAGCCTTTCCAAGTATGTCACCCAAATACATACTCCAATCCATTTCGACATTATAGAGATGGAAAATATAACTAAAATTGTCATAGCTTTCCTAAGTCTAGCGCAGGAGCACAGGCAACACGACCCTTGGCGTCTACTGCCACGCCTCCTTTTCCTCCTATTCCTCACTCAAACCTAACTGCCTTTGACCTGGATCAAGATCCTAAAGTGTGTGCTGTGCAGATGAGAGAAGTATATCATCTGTAAAGCATCTAATACTCCATTGGCTATAGTAATACATTGCTAGGAGAGGGCATGAGCACCAAAGAAACCAAACTCTGTAATTGTTGGCTTTTGTAGCATATTAATCCAATTGTTTTCTTTCTTTACGACCCTTAACAGAAATGAAACCCTCAGTTCACAGATCATTTTACTCACTGTTAATAAAGTTTAGGAAATAATCTAGTACTTCTCTGAAAGATAGATTCTATACAGCAGAGAAGGTGGGATGTTCAGAGTAATTTTTTTCCCAATTTTGTCTTTATTAAAGAGTTTTGAGATTGATTGCCTTTGACTGAAAAAATAGTGTATGTTATGTGTTGGAAATTTCATTGTATCACAGTTGTGTTTCTATAGAAGGCTTACGTGTAACTTAATGCTAGAATCTATGGTCATTGAATTATGTCCTTTTATGGTTTTTGTGGTTGACAAGATGTGTTAGCATAAAGACATATGCTTGATTTATTTTACATCTTTGTCTTATCAAAGTACATGACTTAATGGTAGGTTAGTTCAGTCAGCTCTGCACTACATACTGTTTTAAAGTTTCTTTGAAACTTTCACTAAACTGCTTACTTTACTGTTAGAAAATGGGCATTATTTTTAAATGAATATTTTAGCCTTATTCAAAATGAATAAATATTTATACTCCAAAATATTGAATCATCTTTAAAATCATACTTTTTTTCTTTGTCCACTACACATAATAGTTGTAGTTCAAATACCATTTGGCTATTTCAAAATTAGAACAACTTTGTCCTAGAATGAGAAAGTATTCCACAAATGTTTATATAAATTCTTTAGAAAATTGTATCTCATTAGTCTGTGGCTATAGCATAGTGAGTGAAATCTTCTCTTACAGTTCTGACCTTCTCTGACAGTTCTGACAATATGAGTTTGGACCTCTGGTGCTGATGTAAAAACTAGATGTAGTAGAATGGTAGCCTGTAACTGTTACTAGTTTCGAAGTTCCCGCCAGCGGGTACTCCGTGCTGTGGAAATGCTGTGGAAGGAAGCCATTGATTATGGAAAGAAGCAGGAAACAAAGGAATGTGTTGGAGCAAGACGAGATCCGATCAAGCTCAAAAGAAATCTTTTAATGTTACAATGTTTTAAACACACAAGGGCGGGAAATGGTAGGGGCG